>OZ002742.1:208319628-208745215 GCA_963924295.1 Dioctria rufipes
ACGTCATGGGTTGTCTCTGGTGGCAACCCAAAAAGCATCAGGTTCGCTCTGAAAATTTTCTTGGGTACACTATGAGTTCACTCACAGAAACAAAGTCTAGTTTCGATTTGATATTAATGTCATTTGAAATTTTTACATTTGACATTATTTTAAAAGCAAAAATTATTTTTAAGACCACTTTACTATTATTATATCATATTAGGTATCCTTAAAATTATTCCGTAAACAAATTACCAACCACTTTCCGCACAAAATTCATAGCGTACTTTGACGTTAGTGTACATACACAAGGGAAATTTTTCAGGTGCACTCTGAAACCGTTCGATTGAACGGGGTTGCCTTCAGAGCGAACCTGGATGTTCAAACGAAAGCGACATTAGTATTATACATTAAGTTAATGACTTCATATTGACACTATAGCCAAAGATAATGAAACAAAATAGACACAATAATAATATTGACAGTAATAAAATCATAAAAGCATTATTCAAAGCTAAAAAGGGCTCACGAAATGAAAATGAAATGTGACTTGTAGTCGTTATTATTTCTGTCACAATAAAGATACTCCTTGTACTTACTTTTCCTATTCTTGTTAGTTTGCTGATTATGTATTAAATTGTAACTAAATTCAATTAAAATTTCAAGTTTATTTATTACAAGCCCCGTTATTAGAGCTACGCAAACAACGTTGGGTACAGCGATTACTAAACTAGACTAGTAAATCAAAATAATCATACAAGCAATGAGCTCAACTTTGTAACTCTAACAATTATTTATGTATTTGATTAGCCGTGCCAAATCACGCAAACCGCTGGCCGCATCATAGAAAGTTACATGGTATATTTAAACATTAATAAAACTTTTGATTTATTAATAATTCAAATCAAATCAAATAATTTACCTTGATATGGCTTCATCTTTTGTCTTATAACACCAGAGAACAGTTGGTCTCGCCTTAACTGTAGATTTTGTTAGGATATCATATAGAATTGGGACCTAAAGTTATCTTTATGAGACATTTTATTTAAAAAATTTAAATAAAAATTACTTGATCTCGACCCTTGTCTCCAATTATAATAAAAAGAGTTCTATGGCCTATTTTTACTCCATTCTCAATCATAACACGTATTCTGTTATCAATTTTCTTTTTCGTCATTTCACTTTTTATTTTAAGTTTCAATAAAATTTTAGAATATTTGAGAAATTAAATATTGCACCGACCGATAAAAAGTTTAAACAACAAATTAAGCACGTGCAAAATTCCATTTACTGAAAAGTCAAAACAAGAACCGTCATCGTCGTGTCAACTGTCAAAATACACCATTAACAGTAAAAGGCATACCGACCTGCCTACACGAGAAGCTTTTAGCGAAGCCAAAAATTTCCTCCCCTTACGCTTAGACGTGCCAGCTCAATAATGTTGCTCCGCGTAGATCTTTAAGGCTGAAATACTATAGAAGTAAATAAAGGCTGAACTACAATAGACGTATACGTAAGTACATTACTTACATAAAGCGAACGCGTCCTTTAATTTAACAGGCGTACACAAATTAACTTTAACTCGTGTGAGGGGAACTTCCGTTAAGTTTAAATATCAAATTTTCCATAAGTATAGTGTGCTAAGAATCGCTCATTCCGTAAGAAGGTGATTTGTCAAACAATTAAATTATTGCTAAATGATTAAAAGTGCAATGTAAAAATTAAAGACAAATAGATGCGGGCGAAGCGCAGAATTAAATCTCTGTAATTACACTAGCGGACGAAGTCCGCGTACATTTTCAATTAGTTATTTTTTATTATTAGTTATTTATAATTATATTGAACCCCAATGAACGAAACAGGTCTATATTATCTTGCCGAAGTGTTGTGCTCGCGCTCCCTGTGTAACTACATGTACTTTGGCAAGGGCTAGCGTTTAACTTCATTGGGCGCGGAACAAAAACAAAAAGAAGAAGAAGAAGGAGTAAAGTGTCAATGTAAATGTCAAATTTAAAGATAAACACGTTGGGGTATAGTTATGCTTTTAACTTCTAATTCCAAGTTGTGTTAACAATTCAATAAGTAAAAATGTCGGCTTGGAAAAAGGCTTCAAAGGTGAACCAAAAGGTTTATCGGGACAGAAGTCAACTACAATCGCGGGAACATCTTGGCCTTCTTGAGAAGAAAAAAGACTACAAACTACGTTCTAACAATTTTCATGAAAGAGAAGACACCTTAAAACTTTTACACAAAAAGGCTTTGAATAAGAATCCAGATGAGTTTTATCATCATATGATAAAGTCCCGCATAAAAGAAGATGAACATCATGAGTTTAAAGAACCTGACGAGCACACCAAGGAGCAACTAGCGTTAATGGAAACTCAAGACGTGAAGTACATAATCATGAAACGTACCATAGAAGGAAAGAAGATACAGAGGCTTCAAGCAGAGTTACACATGATAGATAGTGCTAACGAAATAAAAAACAAACACATTTTTTTTGTGGAAGATGATAAAGAGGCGAAGAACTTTGACTTAGCAAAGAGACTAGACACGCATCCAAGCCTTCTGAATAGGAAAGCTAACAGGCCAAGATTGGACGATTTGCAGAAATTGAAAGTGCCAGATGTTGATGATCAGGTTTCGTTGAATATTACGAACGATATTTTACGTGCTTAACATTTTCTTTATATTCTAGACTTTGAGTACTTTGGCGAAAAAGAGGGAAGCTGCTTATAAGGAACTCGAAAAAAGGATTGAACGTGAAAAAGAGCTGAGTGTAGTTCAACAAAAATTAGAATTAAAACGATTGTTAAAGCAGAAGCGTCTCACAAAGCCCAAGAAAATTAAAAAAGGCACCAAGAATGCAGCTCCTGTATATAAGTTCCCATATGAAAGGAAAAGATAATGTAAATATGGTCTGATTTGTACAATTTTAATTATAATAATCGATTCTGCTTTTAATAAAATTTCAATTCAAGTCTAAATTTTCGAAGTATGTATATATTGTCTTAAATTTAATATATATTCAACACTTAACAGGTTTGTTACCGTTGTGACCCGTCTTCTGCTTACATAAATAAAAGAATTAGTGAGGAATGCTAGCTTAATAAGAAGAAAGCATAATTCGTCGCACTCGGGAATCCATAATCCCACGAATAGCGATTAGAATTTAGACAACTACGGCTAAAGTTTAAGACTTTAGTTAAAACTGGTTATTCATGCCACAGTTCCTATCTGGTTCGGGCACTGTTCCAGAAAGTAGACTTCTACCTACAAGTATTATTAAAGTTGAAATGAGCGCGTGATCTTGGTAACGCTATTCTTGATTCGTTAGGATAACTCCATGCATATCTCTCACTATACTCAGGCAGCATGTTACATTTAAATAAAGTAATTGCAAAACGAATAATTCAATAAGTGGCGTAAAGTGTACGTTGAAGTCATGTGCCAAGGGTCAAATATCATGTACAATACAACACAAAACTTTATTAGTATAGTTGAAAACTGAACCCAGATTTGCTAATATCCGGATACCCGGATTTGCTTTGGACAATCCGTTTCCTCAAATCCGTATTTTAATATACGGATAATTTGAATCATGTGTGATAAGATAAACAGCAACATTTAACACTCTTCAACCACTACTCCCTCACAATTAAGCCACCTTGTCTATTTAAGGTGGAAGTGGAAGGGTATCCATTAAAAGAGATGGTTGAGGTGTTGAATATTGCTGTTTATTTTATTTTTCGGCTGTTCGATGGCATTTCCACCCAAATAAAAAAAGAAATTGAAAGAAAATTTCAACCTTTGCTAGTCTGGATCCGGATTCCTTTGTAAAACAAAGTAGAGATAGGTGCCCTTTTTCTTAGATTTTTTTTGTGCACTTCAGGACTTGTTAGTTGATGCACCTGCTTTCAAAGCGGTTTCCCTTCTAGTTCTTCATGGTCTCCTCTTACGACAAGTTCCCTGAGGATCGTTTAAGACTTTGAAAAATTGTCCTTATAACCATGAGCCATCCACTGGTAAACAAAAACGAATATATGCGCAATTCAGAACATGAAAATGTACAATAAAATTATCCCGCGATATTATAATAACTGATATATATATATTAACGTCATCATTGTGAATTTACTGATGATAATTGCAGTTAGCATTTCCATTATTTCATCATGATTTGACTGACGGGTGAGTATTTTCATTATCCCAACTAGAAGAAAGAAAAACATATAATTAGCTTGGTCCAGGGGTCCATAACAGATTTAGTCATTACTGTTATCTAAGGGCTCATGATGAGCTCAGCGATGAAACTAACAAATCGTGTCTAGTAGGGTATCAATTAGTATAATAATGTTCTGTTTGTAAGTGAGGCTTATGCGTGAGTGGAAGCACGTACATAAAGTCTTTGACACATTCGCATTGTACACGGAGGAAGTTGATAACAAACATGTAAACTATTGCACATATTCGTCTAAGCTGGAAAAAGGAGTTTCGAAACCGATGATCATTTTCTAGGTAATAGGTGTATGGAAGTTAGAAATATGTATTTGCAATGCTTTAGGAAAGAATCTAAACGCCAAAAAGTCCAAAATAAAATGTCTGAATATTAAAAGAAAATTCTAGCACATTCTAGTACTATTCGTAACAAATTCTCAAATTTTTATTTTATAACTACTGAATTTCAATAAATAAATCACATTTTCCTCCTCGATTTTGTCTATTGTTCTAGAAATTAACATTTAAAAACGTGATCAATCTTGAAATTATGATGTTCACGTTTTCGCGAGTCTACGTAATATGTATCATCAATTCAAATATTTTTAATGAAAATTAAATAACATCGGTTTTTCATATAATTAGGGCTGATATATATTATGTAATATGAGAGCCCTTATAAATTTATGTTAGCCAAAGGAGTGGTCGGAAACATGAAATAATTAAGTGGATACAAATATTTAGAAATAAAAATTATTAAAATTTTTCATTCAAGTCTGCCCTTCAAACTGTTCGTACGGGAGAGCGAATGGTCGTAAAAGATGAAGTCCAAAGATGAGTGAAAAATTGCTTTTCGTAAAACACTTATTAGTATTAAACCTAAATATTTAATTTAAAATCATTTATTTCGACGAACAATTTAAGTTGGTACTTGGCGCTTGAACCGAAAGAGACTGTTGTATAGAAGGGAAGTGAGTCCACTTCCTGCCAGGCCCCCCCCTCCCCCCCAACGCCACATAACCTCCGCGGTTAATTAAATGAACGCGCTGTAAAAGTTCAACAGGATAATTTTAGTATGGTACGGTTTGGTTTGTATGGTTTGTTTGTCTTCTTATGAGTAGCAATAGTGGATTGGGTATAATGGTCATTCGCTCGTAGATCTTCGTCTTTTAAGCGTTTACAAATTTTTTAGAATTTTTTTGTATTTTTATATAGTGTCAAGTCATCTATCATACCTATCACAGGCTAGTAAGTAATTTTGGAATGCATTTTTATTTTAGTATTTGATTGTTTAGAAAATGGCACTTAATGCTTAGCAGCCCAGTTATGAAGATGCTTTTATATATTTGTTGCGCCGATTACTCATATATATGAAAAGCTTACAATTTCGAGTTTAAAAAATGTTATTGTTTCTAAGAAATTAGTCTGCGATCACAAATTTTTATTTTGCCTATATAGCCTAGTCCGCGCTAAGCTAAATTTTGTATGAAAATTTAGCAAGCTAAAAGATATTGGCGAAAATTTCTCCTGAATTTTAGCACACTATCTGTGTATAAGTAAATAAATAATTTTTTTCCCGCTTTTTATTCAAACACGAATAAATTTCATCAGGACGTTCATTTGATTACTCATTAGGAGATGAGCTCTTCATGATTTGTCTACCTGGGGTTGTAAGTCCATATTATACATGTCAGTGATATATGTATGTACATACTATACGCTTTCTCCAATGTGGGAAAAATTCTTATTTATGTCATCAGAAAATGACACTCTTGTGTCGATTATATCAATACCTTGCGGATTAACGTGAAACCAATTCGAATAAAAATATGAAAGACGCCACATCGATCTGGAATACTAAAAATATGATTGAAAGAGTCTTTACACAAATTAAAAATGCAGAGTTTTTCATAATGGAAGATTATTCGACAGTTTTAGTAGAAATTCAAATTTTTACACAAGAATATATTACATTCACCGATTTTATTTCTTACTACTGTTAGCGGTGTTTTTGTGGCATAAAACGGAGATGGATTATGTTGATTTGATAACATATATTTACTGGCCAGCGACACTTGAATCTAATGAACCATGTTTCAAAATCTCTTTGCACTAAGTATTCCAATTGGTTCGAGACTTAATCCAACAAAAAGAAAGGAAATGCAGCTTAATACAAGCTCCATCTTCGAAACTCATATATAACGAGATCCGTTAATTCGGTAGTATAAAAAGAGACATAAATTCTCGAATAAATAAATAAAGGAGAAGGAGTGCCATTTCTCGGATATGGACCTCTAGTGAAATCTCAGTTAGAATAAAACTTCGCCTATTTAAATGAAATATAGTGCGACGTGGAATGTTACCCAATTTATAACAGGTCGTTGGCAAGCTTTCGTAAATAGGTGTTTGCTCATTTGATATCAAACGATAGAATTAAAAAAAAAAGGAAAAAAAACAACAATTTTCGCAGAGATCAGGAGTGTGCTGAGGGCTATGGCATGAAACTACTGTTTTCGTTCTATAACCCTTGTGGGATTAGAGGAGATTAATGATGAAGTACTTTTTACTAGAAGTCTCTATTCAATGAAATAAAATAACAAAAAAAGTAATTTTGGCGTTACTCTAATTATAACAGTTTTCTTAAGCTATCTATGAGGTGATAACAGGCAAACCAAATCCATTTAAACGATTCTGAAACATACATCCCTACTATGTATCTCGATACTAAAAAAAAAATTAGTTATCAGATAGATGAAAATTGGCTTTTGCTACTTTCAGAGCCGCCATGGCACCTCTTAATGGCTCTCTATCTTTTTGTTGGAGGACACCAACTAACGTCATTTTTTCTGGGTATAAACATAAGAATTCCCTAGTCGCCCTCAAAGACTCATATCAATCAAAACAAAAAAAAACTAAGCCTGAGATTTGACATGGATCAGTAATCTAATACCAGATTACGATTCAAGGGGATGTACATTGTACTGGGTACACTGTACATGGACCAACACATCCCACCCAATAGACCCGTGGAAGAGAGTTCTGTGTACGTGAGCATAAATCCAAACACACCGAGGGTGCCGTTCATTGTTGCAGAAAATAAGAATTTTCGCTTGATGGGTATCACAAATTCTGGAGTCTTTCATGACATGCGCTTTATTTTCCTTATCTGGTGTCTCTAGGTAGCTGTTTTCCGTTGGTGCACATTAAAGTTGACATATCCTGGGGTCAATGAGGTGGTAGATTTAAAGTTTTAAGGGGGATATTGTGGGGGATAAGGTGCTTATGGTAAGGGTGCGAAAGTTGGTTGTTGGTTGCGGGAAGGGTTTGAGTATAGAAATTATAGGACCTTGTATGTCAGAGGAAATTGGCTTTATATTGCACTGTAAGAAGGTGTTTCATATTTATATTTAGTTAAGTTTAAATATGCAGAACTCCCAAGAAGGTAGCTTGTGTAACGTACTCGGGGCCATTTTAAAACATTTTAGAAATATTGTATCTACACTGAATTGATCAACCAATCACTAAACATTTGTAGTTTGCTGAATTAGCTGGAACTAAAAATATAGAAGCTGTGAAAACTTTTAATTGCACTTATTTCGGGTGAGAAATTTGACGAACTTCAATCAGTGAGTAGAACATGATATGGTGTGCTTGCAGACACTTCCCTGAAGCTACATGTATATATTGACATATTTGAGTTAGATCCAGACGAGGTTTACTGATTATTCTGAGCGATGTAAAACTATTGGTGATATCTAGTTTATTCACTCAAGAATTCGTGGGAGTGTACTGTGTGAAACAAATATTGATCTTTATATTATATTTAATAATTGTTATAGTCACGAGATACTTCCAATGATAGCTGTAAAGGCAGATACATACATACTATCTATATGATAGAGATATTTAGAAATTGCTCACTGTAGCTGTGCATGTTCGACCTAGCTCAGATTTGATGTTTAGCCTTGGTCTTACATTCAACTAAAATACCAAGCCAATTAGTCTCAGCAAACTCCCTTAGTTAGTTCGCTAATAGCAGAAAGTTATTTTAAACATAGAATCCGTGTCATTCTGGTTTTGCAAGAGTTCCAAGTTTTTTTTTACACGCGTTAAGAATAGTTGGAGAATAGATATGTGAAAGGTAGTATCCTAATAGAATAGAAATAATTATGCGGTCTCACCTTTTAACGTATGTCTAGCGGGAAAAAATAATTTGACTTTGGTCAGCTGAAAATGCACCAATATTGAGAGCCTGTCCAAAGTGTCACCGGCCTTCTTGTCCACAGAGAACCCCAATAGTTTCTTCTTTTACTCATTCGGATTTTTCGAGTCCTTCATGTATTGTGAAAGACTTTTATCCCGACTTACGCTAGGATTGTAAGTGATTTAAAGTCCCATTCATACGTATGGTGTGTTGGTCCGCTTTAAGATAAATCTACTTCTAACAACCTCTTAAGAGAACTTTTATTTTCTCAACTGATTCAGTTGAACCCACTATGAATAGAAAATCTGTTGAATATAAGCATAATAGCCGATTTTTCCCTGCCGCCTTCCATACTCCTTCAGATTCTTTTTTGTTGGGCACCCAGCGTCCACAGTCATTTAGATCTAAACTGAAATTATTTGTACATTAAACATAACTCTACTACGTGCTTTCCATAACTGCAGATGCAAGCTAATTCCATGAATGGATGGATTGAAAAGAGAGAGAAACATAGTGGTCTACAAAGCTACTACTTACAAAGCCCATAGTTCATCCTCAAGATTTACAAATCATTGCTCATAAATCCCAGCCAGACGGTCTGTCGAAGTTTAGAATTGATCCCAACCCTCCTTTCCAGTTTCATGCAATTCATTTGGGAGGTGTAGGGCAAGGAATCCGTATCGCTTACCGGAGAGAGCCGGACAGTGACGGAGGGAGAGAATCACCGTCTCGATTTCCTGTCCGCATCATCTGTATACAGGGCTCTCATTTAGTCCCATTCTATGTAGGTGACCTCTGAGAAAGGAGTGTCCACTCAAAATGGAAATGACCGTTATCAGCGTTGGTTTGTTAAAAGTCTCAGTATAGATTTTTCCCTTACAGTTCTATCATTGCTCGACCCGTGGGGTCATCTAACTAAAGACGATTTTATTGACTTAAATTTAAATATTTGCCTGGATAAAGAATTAACGTTGTGATACTTGACTCGATAATTCAAGGAATAATAAGAGCATTATTAAGAGTTTAAAGAACAAAATCAAATTTATTATAAAGGTACTCGCAGGTTGTTTACAACAATATTATGGAGAAGTATTAATATTCGTTGATAAATAAATGATTTTATGGAACTTCCAACAAGGTCGATGTCAAATCCAACATAGCTGCATAAATCTGACATCCATATGCTGTTATTAGAAGAATAAGTATCCAGCAGGATTGAAGGTAGTACCAAGAGTACCTACTATTCTTTCATTTTAATTCATGTACATTCATATATTATTTATTTTTATCTATTCTATTAGCATCATTCTACTAGTATAATTTATCAAAGTAATTTTTATGAATGGACCTCCAACAGTCTCTGCCAGAGATGATATTAAGTTAGATTGTAATTATACTTAAGTCTCTATACATTTGTTTCGCAATACACAATTTCAAATGTTTCTCTATGGTCTAATTCGGACATTTGAGTTTATTACTAAAACATACATATAGGAACATTACGAGAAGATCTTCTCCAATTCGATCGAAGGGTTCATTTCGATTAGTTAATGCGGTTTTACATGTACCTAAGCCCGTTTACCTTAGTCATATACCTAATTGAAAACTTGCTCTGAGATGCTTTTTCGCTTTTGTTAAGATCAGGTTGTCCCGATGCCCTTGAGACCCCTGATGAGCTGAAGAATACAATTGTTTAGTCTATACAGTCAACATCTGTGCAACTCATCTATATCTCATCATTTTTATATTTATTGGTGTTCTGCAGTCAACACCCTCGTCTAAAATTGTGCATAGGCTTCCACCCATAGAAACAGTTGCAATTTCTCGACAGATGTGTTCCTCATTCCCCTTTTAATATGGCCAATAATTTTTACGAGCAGACTCTCGCTTAAGGTTTGGAAATGTGCCGAAATTCACAAATTACAAGCCAAGAAATTACCTTGTTTGGTTTAATAAGTCCAGAAGGAAGGTGGGTGTTGTAACTGTTGTTCCTTCGATCGGCGGCGCGCTATTATCATCACAATTCGCTGTTTTATGATGTCTTGGTAAGCATGCAGTCATATAAAAGTTGACTTTGGTGACGGCAATGGTAAACGTAACAAAAGCCCGCTTATAATGTTGGCTAGAAAAAAGGCGGGTATTCCCCTTACAGAGGAAATAAAGGCAAGGGATATATCTGATTTTTAGAATGATGATTAATCGCCCTTTAGGGATAATTCAGGTCAAATTAGGGTTGTGCAATCATGCAGTTAACTAAAAAATATGAAGAGGGTGACAAGTGTTGTTTTGAGAGACTGTCATCTTCTATAGATGTAATATTAGCACTTTTTACTTGCATTCTATTTATACACAATGTCAATTAAAAATGACTAATTTAAATTTTGTTCCCCAGGACCAAGAAGGGAATAACAACGTATTTATATGTAAATGGTAGGTACGTGGACAATGCTTTTTATAATGTAGCAATCCATCCACATCCACAGACCTAAATAGGTTCGGTATCGGCATTGTAGGTAATCATACAATCAGAAATTGTTTGCTTGATTGGTACGAGATTAAACAATTTAGCAAGCTCTGCTAGGTCTCTGACATGATAATTGAAGACTGAGATACAGAGGAGGTTGTTAAAGTCAGGTCCAACAAAGCAGAAGTGCTAATGTGTTATTGATTTAGAGAAACGTAAGGGAAAATTAAAAGATCTGAATTCAAATGTAGTATACCGAACGATAAAATTTTACATTTTTGCAATGTTAATTTGATCAAAATAAGTCAAACGACAGTTCAGCCTAACTCTCACATGACAAGAGGAATTCAAAGGATTCCAGGGAGAAAATAGTTTCGTATCGATAGAAGATTGGTGAAGGACTATATATACTTCGATATAGAAGGATTAATCGGAAGCTCATTACTAGACGACTTATTGTAAATCTCTGAGGTCAGTGTTGATTCTGGCTATGCAATAATCCCCTAGACCAATAGGTTGATTTAGATTAGAAGTAATCTTTTATTTTGAACAATATTACATCATTATATATAAGCTAAAGAGCAGAAGACTTAATACTGACCCCTACCCCTATGATAACAACTTTTCTTAGAGAAAACTCGATCAAAACTGTCTTGTTGAAATTTTCCGCATAAAAACTATTCATTCATTCACTTAACAGCTAGCTGCACAGAAAAAACGAAAAAAAAATGTCTACATTTTATGGAGTTTATAAGACTGAAAGGTCTTACAGAAATCCCATAAGGATAGCCAAGTAAGTTTCTCAATATCAAGAGCCTTCCGAAGTTTGGAGGCCACTCAACGCAAACAATTATCAAAATTGACAAGCCATCGACGTTTTCAGACGATTTGGCGTCTACGCTTTTCACACAAAGGAAGGAAGGCGATAATTGCAGTGATCCATTAGCATATCGTAAAGTATCAGGAACTGTGCGTAAGCTTTAAATGCGCTGACATTCTTCTTCCCTTAAATTCACATTCTGCATAATTGGAATTCAACAGTTTTAGGTGTACTCCGTACTATCGACCGACAACATCTCAATGGCTTTAGACTGAGAAAATTGTTTTTTTGCAAAATGCTTCCATCATTGATGGACGCTGATGGGGTTCGAACCCAGGTCTTATGGATTATGAGTTATTATAATATCCAATACAACACAAACCCCATCTACATATTTTTTTGTCAAAGTAAACTTAGTTTTTTGTGCTTTTTGACTTGTGAATTGTTGTCGAATTCGAATTCTTTCATATTCCCAACTCTCTTCCTAATTGTAATACACAACATTTGTATTGCAGCAACGAGCAAATAACTAACACGAACGTCAATAACGACAGGTGTAATCAAACACATTAGTTAACAAGTAGCAAATTGCCTTTTTACAATCCTATATACCTAGATTTTGTATGTATTTACATATCATGTACATCCGAGTATTCCTATTACTAATAAAAGTAGTAAAATGTAGGTGAGGGTGCAAAAATCCCAACCATGATTTACGGCATTAGCTGGTGGGAAGGACAATGTCTAGCACAGGGTAGTGTGACGCTATCAGGCATTAAGAGGGCAGGCATATCTAGCTGTTATCCACAGCACTCGGCCACGTGTATTC
The DNA here is from genome assembly GCA_963924295.1 of Dioctria rufipes. Lineage (NCBI taxonomy): Eukaryota > Metazoa > Arthropoda > Insecta > Diptera > Asilidae > Dioctria > Dioctria rufipes. Next base: position 208,332,143 of record OZ002742.1, read on the forward strand.
AATACACGTGTCGACACGTGCGCCTGATAACCGTAAGTTGCTGAGATTAGAATGTCATACCCATCAATTTTTGCTGACAACTCCATCAGGATCAGAGTAAAAAAAAACTGAGATAAGAAAAAGTTCGAGGAACTTAAAACTGTTGGAATTTTTTATGCAAAGTAGCTTTTTACCATTAATTTTTGAAATTTACAAATTTACTGTTGCACACCTCCTAATGAAATTGTCCATAAAAAAAAAACAGTCTTAGTTGCGATTTCAATGAGTGATTATTAAAATGATAACATTATAAATTGAAATGGAAGGCCATTAAGCTGTTGGTAATTGTAGCAAAGGTGCGTGCAAAATATGTAACCAAGCTCAATCTAATTTAGAGTTGTTGTAATCCGTTGTACTAACAGTACGGTTTTACTATAGATATTTTGATAAAGTACCTTATTTAACTGAATTCACAAAAAGGGTCGATTTCGATTTATAACTAACTATTCAAGCATAGTTAAGACCTTATTTCAGTGGAAAAGGAAGTAAGTACATACCTACATTATATCGCCAACAGATAGAGACCTCAAAATAACCCAATAACGGTATTAGGTATGTAATTTATGTGATTTTATGTTGATACTTTAAATTTTTATGGTTTAGATCAAAGCAAAAACTTCAGCACTCCTCTGTTTATGATAAATGTTTTACTAAGGCTTTTACTAGATAGATTCTAAGAATCAGCAAATTCGTTAAGAATGCGTGAATGCAGGAGGTGAGGATTTAGAAAAACGCACATTTGTTCTGGAAAGTTTTCAAAAAAAAAATAAGTAGGTGTTCAACGAATTAGACAGAAATTCCTCTAATATTCTACATAATTGCCCTGAAATGCTACATGACTAACAATTTTTGCTTGCGAAAGGCAGGTCATTTTTAACAAATCTATGTATTGGAAAATTCATAAATCTACGTGAACAGGAGCATAGAGGTATATAGGTATTGGTAAGTTATCTTATATTTATGATTTGCATTTCGAGTAATACCAACCGTGAGTGGTTGTAACTTTCTTAGATTTGTGTGTTTTTTTAAGCTGGCTGCATTGAATATCAGAATTTAATATATTTTTCAAATGTTCGGTGAAATAATAGACCAAAATTGTTGTAGTGTTTATAGATTATTTAGTTTTAAAAACGGACTTCATTTGATGATTAAAATTTTTTGAAAATAGATCGTGGAAAAAATATTAGTCATGAAAAAAGTCAAGTTATTCTAGCTTTGTTGAAAACTGAGAGGTTTTCCAAGCGAGACATCGCAAGAGAAGAGAATGTCTCGGCTTCTACAGTTGACAGAGTAGCAAGAGTTGCACGTTCAGGAGTTTCAAGGGGGTAGTAAGAAAACGGATAAATTGCCGTGAATTTAGAAAAACAACAGTAAGAACGGACATGAAAATTGTACATACTGCTTTCCTACAGTGCCAAGCATCCGCACGTGTTTTAAGAACACAATTAAACGAGTAGGGAGTGGAAATATCAGCTATGACACTTCGACAAAGATTTTATGAGGCACATTTAAAATACAGACGGCCAGCAAAGAAACTTAAGCTAACGGAGCAAATGAACAAAAGACGATTGATTTGGACAAGACTTCATCGGGACCTCATAATTGATTATTGGAAGAAGGTTAAGTGATTTTTTTCCACTGCAATATATTTTCCCAAATATTTTATGAAACTTTGCTGAATCAACCAACATTTTTAAACTCATAGGTCATATTTAGCGACGAATGGCGCCTGTAGGCTGTAACAGAATCGAGCCAATTTCCGAGGAGAAAGGTACAAAACCAAAAACATTGTAAAATCTGTAAAGCATTCATCATCTGTAATGATTTGGAGCTGTATCAGCGGAGAGGGTCTCGGTTCGATATATTTCGCCGAAGGAACGATGCGTCGAGATCAATTTAATTTAGTCTTGTTTGATGTTTTGCTGCCATATTTGAACTCCATGAACTATGTTCGATCCTACTACACGTTTATGCTAGATGAAGCACCTTGCCATACGGCGAAGTCTATTGGCCAATACTTGACCAGCGAAAATCTTAAAATCCTCCCTTGGCCAGGCAATTCTTCCGATCTAAATCCGATCGAAAATTATTGGGCTTACCTAAACACAAAAGTTTACAGTGTTCCCAATCCGACAGTATCAGTTCTCAATACAAATATTGAAATAACTGTAAGAACATAAAAACTATGATTAACGCCAGTATTTGCAGTATGCCGAAGAGAATTGAAAGTGTTATAAAAGCTAAGGGAGGCATAATAAAATATTAAAAAATACATATTAGGAGGAAACGGTTTTCAAAATAAAAAATAAATTTTTAAAATATAATGTTTTTTACTGCAAATTTTTTTGAAAATAGGAATACTATAATGGAAATATTAAGATTATTTGGTTTTTTCAAACGGTTGTGTAAGCCAAATAAAAATAGCTTGATTGATTTGACTTCTAAAAAGATCTGCAATAATATTAGATTAGAACACTCCGCCAGTCTAGTTGATCGTATATTTTTGGAAGAATAGTAAGAAGAAATTTTTTCATCCGAAGAATATTATCAAGTATAATAATCTGCAGTTGGTAAAATTCATAAATTAGGTCAGAATTGCCAACTACAAGATATGAAATGCTCGGCTTTAACACTTTTCATAAAACATAATGAAATTAGATAAGTGAAAAGTTTTGCGTACTCATTAAAAGAGTAAATAATGGAATATCCAATGTTCTAATGAAAATTGAGTTTACATATAAGTGCGACAATATAACATGAAAACAGGACTAAAATACAAAAAATCTCGGGTGCACTTACCCCGGGCGCTAAAATTAAGGGGGCGGTAATACGACGGACTTCTGAACCCATAACTAAACGAGAAATAACCTAATTACAAGAATTGGAAAATTTTTTCAAACCATACTTAACACTAGTCTTCTTTCCGGAATCTAAAAGCTGATTTGCTGATATCATACTTTCAATAGTGTTTATACTTATACAGTCAAGCAGCTTACTGTCTATTAAAATTAAGTGTGTAAGCCTACTAAAAATCCCGCTAAATTCTCAAATTGTACCTTTGTCTCATATGAAATTAATTCAAAAATTGTACAAATGTGGTTGGCAACCCTTTGTACCCCATCATCCATCAATCCTACCTCGAATGTAGACAGATTATAAGACAGTAGGCACAAGAACAAAGTTACTAGAAAATTATTATTATGCCAGCCGGAGTTAAAGCCTTTGAATCTGAGTAAAAAAACGGATAAATCCATTCAACCTGAACGGCAGTTTGCCAGAATTCCTACCCAGAGTTTTTTTGAAACTGTCTCAAATTTTAGTAGTTTTAGCCGAGAAAATTCATATTGAAAAGCGACATAAATAAAAAACTAATATCTAACATAATTTAAATTTTTAATTTGTTATCCTTATGTTAATAATAGCGGAGACAAACTTGCAATTTCAATATTGTATTTTGCGCTCAACCGCAAGTCTGTCTCTATATACTGAGAAGCAGCTCGGTATACTCTCGGTGTACACTCAGTAGTTAGTACATTGGAGCTCAATATTGAAATTGCAAAAAAAGTACGCGGTATACGAGTTTATTGCAATATGACCCTAGTTATAAACCATAATCATTTAATACACGAACCTTTTAGAACCGAATTTAATACTTATACAACTTTTTCTGACATTTAATATTTGACACTTATAAAATTGAAGTGTCTATTTCGTTTTTATTTTTCAAATAGACAAGCAATTTTACAATATTTGCTCGCGTTTTGTACATTCTAAGTATCGTAAAATGCAAGTGTGTCTCTGAAATTTTATATTGCAATTCACATAATCGCATTATCAATATATAAATATGCAAGTCTGTCTCTGGTATAAAATAAACTGTATTTGTAATGATACGATTTTTTACTTTCCTTTTATTTTAAAACAGTTTGACATTCAAACGACATTTAAGAGGAGTCAGTACCAAGATTTGCAAGTTTCATACATTTTTCAATGCGAATTTCTACCAAACTATTTGTAGCAGAATAATGATTTATATCTTAAGTTAAAGATAACGAAGAGGTCTAGTAAATAACGTCGAGAAAAATAAAAAAAAATGCATTGGAATGGAGATATTAGCTAGGAAACTTGTACAAAATGGTAAAAATTTATTTTTTTCAAATCAAATTCCTCTTAGTAGGTATTCCCATTTCTTTATATTGTGACTATTTTAGAGAGATAAAGCCTAGATCTAGCAAATAACGTCGAGTTTTTTCATTTTTAGTGACGCATTTTTTAATTGTTTAACTCTAATAGTACTTGTTTTTTCTCTCGATGTTTCACCGACGAGAAATTGCAATATTTCGTTGAAAGTTTTAGAAATATAAAGCAAAACAGCATATTTAACAACTATGTGCAAAATAAAATTTAGGAGAGTTAATTCTCTTTAAAAATTTTCAATTTCTTTGAACTGCAAATTTTCATTTTCGTCTTAAATTGTCGCATGTTGGGTTTCTGTCTTTTACGCTAGATGTCTCTAATGTGAATTGTGGTCTAGGTCTAAGCTAATTTTATATGTATTTTCATACTTTCAGGACACAAACCTACGTATAGTAAGTTTTATTGCCTACAGGCTCGCTGGCATCTAAATTGAAATTTTTGCTGAGTACTGACTCCTCTTAAGATCTATAATGGATCTTACTTTTCGTTTGAATTTCAAATTCTTTTTATTTAACAATCATTTATTCCAAATTCAAATTGTTTTTAACAATTCTGATTCTACATAGGTCTAGGGTATGCAGTATCTATAAATAGGTCATCTATCATATACATATAATGCCTAGTATACCCTGGAACTGTAATAAAATTTGTCCCAAATAAAGATCGTTGTTGGAGGGGGCGGTAACTAACGTCTTTGCCCCCCTTCAAAAGTTTTCTAGATCCGGCACTGATTTCGAGGTGTTACAAACGGAAAGACAAACTTAGTATACCCCATAGATGTCATCTAGGGTATAAAAACCCTTTGAAATAAAATGGTCTGTAGATTTTAAACCGAGTAATTTTTCGTCAGTCCCACCTATCAAGTACCATAAGATAAGATAATATAATTTAGTTATTTACTGAGTAATGTAACTTTTAAAATTCCTAAAGACTTTAATATCGTAAGTATGTTAGTAGTAGATTAGGTTCTTCGCAGTTTGTATCCAGTTCGATCATTACGAATCTGCATGTAACAAATTTTCTTCCACTTACGTCCAAATTAAGCGATTCAAATATGTGGGTAGTATTGCAATAAATGTTGGAAAAAACATGTACAACACACACATTTAAATTAGCTCTCAAAGATTAGTTATATGGTGTCCTTCCTTATACTAAAATACCAATCTACAACAATAACAGATCTTCGAGAGATCCAATCAGGGACTCAAGTCTTATGGGACTTAAATAGCGCGAAAAATATAAAAATTTCCTAAGATAGTCTTCATGAGACTAAGAATAATACAATTCTGTGAAAGCTTTTAGCACTGAATTAAAAGTATAAAAGTCTACTAATACTCTTACGAGGACACTCTTTTCAGACTATTCTGATAAAATTGAAATAAATGGTGTTTAAATAACAGGGGAGTAGGACGGATTTTAGACTTATTAACTGGTATGATTACCGGTCACTCTCAATTGAGGAAGCATCTTGTCACTATTTATGTGGGCTCTGCTCCCACCTGCAGACTGTGTCTGGATAATGATGAGACTACTTTACTTGTCTTGTGTGAATACCCGACGAAAGCTAAGCATAGAATGGCAACTTTTGGTCAAGTTAAATCAAGATCTGTTTACGCGTTTGATTTTTCTATTCTTATTCTTGTCAATGATGAATCCTTATCTTGTTTGGTCCTCTGGAATGTTTAGGCTCTTATTTGATCCTCAATTTGATTGGTTGTCTTTTTTTATTCTCCTCTAGGACAATTGTTTTTTAGGATTATTAACTTCTCGTTGCTTCAAGTTCTTTTCATCTACAGTTACTGCTGTTGCACTATGTCAGCCGTAAAAGTTGACATTGTCGTTAGAAACAAAATTAGAGATTACTCTTTAAGATTTTTTACCGGGGCAAACTTATATTTGTTCAAGAAGGCATTTTTGGGACCTGTTGATGAGTCAAAACCACGACTTGAAACTTGTCACCCAAAATCAAATGGGCTGCGCGATAAAATAACAAATAAAATTTTTTTTAGCTTTTGCTATATACCGGAGAATCCAAAAAAATGCTTTCTTCAACAAATATTGTCGTTAGAGTTATTGTTTTTGGTACAGCTAGCTTGGAGGTAGTAAAGCGATCATCTCCTGGAATTTATGCTAATATCCGCACTCTGTACTTTAACTATTGACAAAACCTAGTTTTTTTAACCAGATGGTCTTTCTGTAAATGGCAAGGAATCTTCTCAACTCTGGTACAGAGAACAGGGAGATTGGCATCGCCTCGGGCACCCAAAGAGAATGTAAAACCACTCTGACTTCCTTTTTTAGGTGTAATGAAGTAGTAAGTACTCGTTCTTTGCATGCTATGTCACAGCAAAATATGCGGAAAAGAATACCTCACCACAGAATACCTCACCAGCTCTTACCGGTAAGCGATACACATTACTTTACTCACGCCTTCTAAATGATCTGCACTAAATGAGAAGGGAGGGCGGGTGCCAGTTCTGAACTTCTTCATAGCGTCCGGCTGGGAGTCATCGAATTACTAAAACTACTGATAATGGATATAACTTGTTTTTATAATGCTGATCTAGAATACGGTGATTCTGGTCTGGTGTGGATCGGATCGTCTTCCAGGAAGACACAATAAAAACAATGGTATCCTGCAACCCGTATTTACAGAAATTTTTGATAATTTTATTAGATTCTGTAAAAATTCTGAAATTTTTTATGCAAATTAACGTTTAGAAAAAATATTTCTTTTCAAATATTTTCAGACTATATAGACATCAGATATTGTGTAAATGTTAGAACTTGCTTGCTATTTGTTACAAATTTCTATTTGAAGGCATACTTGAAATTCTAGTCTAAGGTGTGATCATAATCATCGCGATACTAGGCAGTGAGTTTTAATAGCTAATGAGATGATTAGGAGTTACAAATGTCCCACTACAATTAAATGTTAAGTTTGAAACCTTTGATTAATAAGAGTTGTTTGTTCTTACTTATAATTACATTTATATATCGCTTAATATGAACTCTCATCTCATTCATAAGACTATATGCCCTGAAAAAAATCTAAAAATTAATATTTCGCATATCCGCCATTTATATGCTCAACAAAAGTTTACAAATTCAATTTCCTTAAATTTAAGCTCACAAATTTTCATTGTGCTGAAGCTAAATGTTTCCGTTGTAAGGCTTCATATTCTACTGGAAAACGCATTTTCGGACTTCCGAGTAGGTACCCTTAGAGATATTTGAAATAAAAAGGTAATCACATTACTCGATTCGAAATGAATTCATAACTGAATTTCCTCCTTCCGAAAAACAATTTGCAACCACTCAACCTCAACCCCTAATGTCCTTCGTTTCTTCTCGTTTCAACACCTTCAGGCGAAACACAGAGGAAACCCAGAATATACAAGGCAAACACAAATATTTGGGCTTACGTTTGAGATATATAGCATGGGTTCGGGTAATTGCTTTCAAAAAGAATTTTCTCCCTTTAAAGTATTTTCAATCGAGGTTATATGACGTCAGCTATATATGTACCTACATATAGTTGCGCAGAGATCCGGGAGAGTAACTCAGTTACCTTTTGTTGCAATCCACCTGCTCCTTCGTGGGGAAATTACATTGTTACCACAAGAAGATGCACAGTGAAAACCCGACAGAAAGGGGGAAGGTTCAAACATTTTCCATCAAACGATTATTTATCGAAAATGCCACCCCAAAATGCTATTTCTATTCGCAGAGGGTACAGAAATATCTCAGTGGGAGTTTTTCCAACTCCCTCGGGGAACTTTGTCAAACAAGGCGCATCTGTTATCATCTCGTCCTGAATTTTATTCTCCTCTTGGGTTGTAATTGTATCCAATGTGTACACAAGTTTAAATTTTCCTTTTTTATTGTGTTGCTGTCACCCCCCTTGTTGAACGACTTGTTCAGTGCTCAAGAGTCTTTTCAAGTAGTTTTTTCCAGCATATGACCAATCCTTACAAGTGCTTTTGATAGATGGTTCGCTGGTTGTTTTGCCTCAGATAGTTCTAACAGGGAGACATGGAAATCAAATCGCCGGATAATCGCGTTACAAAGGCAAGTGAGTCTAAGGAGAATCTACACTGCCGTACGTCTATGGACCCAGGCCAACCCTCTGATAAAGTGAGGAATTTACGCACGCACGCATAACCACCCCTAATTATATTAGAATGCTATTTATTGCATTAAAAGTAAATTGCGGAAAAATTAGTGGCTGATTTCGAGCTCATCTAATTACATTAATTTGATCACTAAATGATTATGTTTATAGTGCGAGATTTTTATTCTCTACGACATATGTATGTAGGTATATACAAATAGCACCATCGATATAATTTTATTCATGCGACAGATATAGTCGCTGCTTGGCTTAATAGTTATAAAGTAAAAGGGTTAAAAAGAGTTGTCTTTACGAAAAATGTAAAAGCTCTCAGTTGCAGGGGAGTTGAATATTGAATATAAATAAGAATATTTGTACTCAAAGAGAATTATGCCCCATTGAAATTTATGATTGCAATATTTGCAGAGAATCAAAATGAGTTTAGTCTTCTAAGAGCAGAACTCTATTTTTTCAACGAATTTAAAAAGGTAATGCTTTACTGTATCCTGATCTCAAATATCCAAAATTTCCACTTACCGGTAAATGTGTTACTATAAAACTAGAAGCTTCTATCAGAATTGATTCAGCAGATTGAAGCAATCGATATGTTGCATTCTGTGTTACTGCTATTCACACTGCAAACTTAATTTAAAAATTAATAATTTTTTACAATACCACTTTACACGTGTTTTTTAATTATTTACTTTCCCAAGTTAAAGTCGGCGACACGAAAATTACTTTTGAAAAAGCAAATGCCTAGGTCTATTTTGGGAATAAGTGTGAACGTTGTTGTTTTTTTATATCTTCAAAACTAGCGAGTTTTTCTCAGAAATATTTTTCAGCAATATTTCTTCCGCGTCCACCGAGTGCTCATTCGTCAAAATCGGAGAAAAAACTTTTAACAAAATTTCGCAAAAAAAACAAGTTTTTCATCAAGAATACTTTTTCTCACCGATTTTGATGGGGGAGGGGAGGGATAGCATAGTAGTTGAAGGAAGGGAAGCTACCTGATATTTTTCTAAAATTTCTACACTGACAGCAGCTACATACATAAATACGAGTATGTCATTCATGTGCCTCATACCACGTGCATATACACGACATTTCTATGATTCGAGCTTATAACAGACTATTTCACGTTTCTAAATCAGGATTTATATAAGGTTTAAAGTTACAAATTTAATTCTGACTGGAGTTTGACTTATTTTAATAGTAGTAACATTATAATGTCAAGCTATTGGTCGTAGAATCTTTTTTGTCGTCAGTAATGAAGCTACTTTCCCCAGGGATTACACGGATTTTGTTTATTGGTAAACTATAACTTAACCGCTATAAGCTAAACCAACAGTGAAAGTTATCCTTAAAAAGAAACTTAACATGAAACAATAATAGAGCTATGAAGGATTCATTTGACCATTTGTTTTCACCTCCATGGACATGGACATTTCCTTCTCCACCCTAAACGAATGGACCCTGTGTGTATTTGTAGACATCTGCGCTCAGTCACGTCAATTGATGTATCGTGTACTGTGGGATCGCGTACGATGTCTTCTGATTGATAAATGCCCAGTAGTTTCATTGCCTGTCATTATAGTTAATGGTTTCTGTGGCACCAAAGGTACATCTATGACGGCTTTACCCACCAGAACAAATATTCTTGCATTTTCCGATTTTATGGGCCACATAAAAGGCACATGAAGAAGGAAATAATGAGAGCAATCTCTTGATTCTCTAAAGGTCCGTATACACGCGTTTCAATAAGGTGGTTGCGGTACGGCTATAAAAAGACATAAGATTCGCTTTCCTTTGCAATTCTTAGATGAGGTGATTCTCAGTAAACAAAACTCTTGGAATATGACCTCAGTGCACAATGCCTATATCTGTATCTATGGTCATTCATTACTAAGGCTTGCACAACACAAAATAAATAAATCACACTCCACACTAGTCACGCAAAGGTTGATTCCCTTCAAAATGAATGTATATCTGAGCTTTAGCCGCTTCCGTGATAAATTGTACGCATGAAAGGGAGGCCACTGGGATCTTTTATAATGCATAACGTGGCGTGATCCATCAATTTCGGTTTTCAGATTGACACTCCCTTTATTGTATTTAAGGAACTTTTTCCTCTGGTCTTTGCTGTCCCGTCATCATCGGTGAATTTATTGTTTATTGCTTGAACTTGAAATGCCACAAAAGCGAAAACACGGAAAGAATTGAAAATAACGCTTGTAAAATTGTGGGTAATTATCACTTCCCTACTGGAATTGAAGTATGTGTATACTTAACCTAGCCTATTAGATACCCAAGCTAAAATGCGTACTTAAGGTACAACTGGGGGCGTTTAAAAATTCACAGATTGATAATAATAGAAAAATCTGAACTGAGATTAAGATGCAAGATTGAGCTGGTAATGTTAGGTGAGGTTGAGACTTAGCTCCGAGAAATTACTTTCAGAATTCCTCCACACTCCGCACTCACCATGTGGCGGTCTGATTTTCCCTTTTCAGTCTTACACTTTTCAATTTAGGTTTAAGCAATCATTTTCAGTCTGCTAGAATATTCTCTTAAGTTAAGGCCGCCCAACGCAGGCCGGCGGGCCACGTAGTGGCCTAATAACGTATTTGAATTTGCCCTCCAACTTACAGAGCTCTGGTGCACCAATAGGCTGCGAACTCGATTGCCTAGCGAACAGTCGCCGCTTTTAAATTTAAACGTAAACAAACAATGAAAGAGCGAGACAGAGCTATACGTAATTGTTTTCTTCGCCTGCGTCTCCGCGAAAATGCCAACATGCCAATAATGTGGGTGAGTGTAATACTGAAATTTGTAAATGAAATTAAATTTGTACTGATGGAACACCTTCAATGACGGGGAAGACCAATGGCTGTGTTGCTTTACTACAAAACTACTTCGATCGGTTTTTATGCATACCATAGCATCATTCATCAGGAATCCTTGTGTGCTAAAGATATGAGGTTTGATGATGTTATTGAACCAGTATTAATGCTGCATTAATTTTATGCGCGCGAGACCTCTTCATCGAAGTCCGTTCAGAGTTTTATTTGAAGACGAAATAAATGAACACGGGGAATTACATTTGTATTGCGCTGTCCGCTGGCTATCAAAGGGTAAAATTTTGAAACAGTTTTATCTTTTGAGAGTTCAGGTTATGGAATTTCTAGAAGAAAAGCAGACAATGCCTGCTGAGAGAGATCTACTTAAAAAGAGTCTTGTTTATGCGATCTTGCATTTTTAGTTGATATTACCAATTATCTCAATATGCTTAACCTAAAGCTGTATGGTAAGGAGTGCTCGTTTCCAACAATGGTTCATTTGCTCAACGAATTCAGATCGAAATTAGTATTGTTTTCTAGGAATTTAGACAGAAAAAATATCGACCATATTCCTACGCTCGTGGATATGTCCTCTCATAGCAACAACGTCCATTGACACCGTAAAAGACAGGTCAAAAATAAAATCACTATCTGAATCTTTTCAGAAAAGTTTCAGGATTTCAAGCCTGACAAAGAAAGTATTTTGCTGCTTATGAATTCGTTTTCAATTACTTTAAACGAAATAGATGAGTAGTACCCAGAAAACTTACAATTAGAGTTAACTGAGATTCAAAACAGCACATCTCTGAAGCAGCGGTTTTTGGAATCGCTGACTTCACAACCGCAACCGTCGTCAAACGCCTATGAAAATTTTTGGAAAATGATATCAAAAGATAACTACCGAGAAATGCGTGACCTAACTTTGCAAATTTTATGCAGGTTAAGCTCAACGTACGTATGTCAAAAAGGTTTTTTAACGCTTACATACCTGAAAAATAAAAACCGCCACCTAATTCTTCAAAAACAGCATACATTTTTTTATTTGCAATAAATACCTATGTACAACATGCTTAGGGATACAGTAGTGAGCTTGATTGGTTGTAGTGTTTATAACTGGTCCGTCAACCGGTAATGAATTGAAAATATGGCTCACATGAAAAAATACTAGAACGTCCTTTCCTTAAGTCTTACATCAAATTAGCACACATCCATTTTAAATAATCTGAACAGAAACAAAGCTGTAAGACTCTAGAAGTTAATCCCAACACATTCTCCATCAACTTGTGTCTGTAAGAAGAGAACTCAGGAATAAAACAAATTTGAGCTGATGTTATCTTTTTACGTTTATTGTCAAACGAAACATGTTTATCCATTTCTATGTATTATTAAGAAAGCTTAAGTCTCTACCCTTATTTTTCGTAGTCTATTTTAATTTAGTTGTTTTTAAACTCATTAAATAACCATGAATGCAACGAGCTTCTTAAATTTTGCGTAAAAATAAAACTCAAAGCATGCGGTTACATAAAAAAATATTGTGTAAGAAATTATACGGACAGTGACACATATGTATTCCTAGCCCTCTAAGTTGCCATATGCTCCTCTCATGTTCCCATGCTTAAAACCGTTGATAATCGCCTTAAGGAGCTACACTCACGTTTCTTTCGTTCACACTTATTTAGATTGTGTCGATTTGAAACGGAGTGGAAAGTCCGATTGCATGTTAAAAACGCCATGAAAATATTTTATAGTCGTGAATACCTGCAACGACAAGCCTGCTCGTTATTTAGCCGCAATATTTATTGATAAGCGTGTAATCTTCAGTTTTGGTTAGGAAATATTACAAATTTATGACTAAAGCTGGCTCGAATTCTCATCGCTCTAGTAGACTTAGTTTTAGAGTTTGCGTAATATTGTGTATTGGGATCATTGAATAAAGAAATAATACGGAAGCGGCATATCGGGTGAAACCCACTGACATGTATATGAATGGACTGCTCGTTGAACCAAAAATGCAAGAAAGCAAATGGCACTACTTTCATATTAATGTCTCCTTCCATGAGAGCATACTTTCCCACTGAACTGTAACGATTGGAAACGAGAAATTGCTTGTAAAAATCCTTGTAAAAAACACTTCCTTCGATAATTAAAATTTAAGAATACAAATAGTCCCAAAAACTTTAGTGGTAAATTTGGTAAATCACATGGACATGCAACATAAGTAAATTCCCAAATAATTTAAACATAGCGCCAATTTACGACAGTTGGTAACATTGACACAGCAGCTAATATCCGGATTCATGAAAAACTCATTTATGACTACATCGATGAACATAATGATAATGTAATAGTTGAAAAAGTCGCCTCACGGTAATGCAGAAAGTAAATGAGCAACTGATCTTTCTTTGAAGTGACTCGTATGTCCCGCATATATAAAAGGAATAGAGGCAGACATTGAATGAAGCCACCGGGAACGAGGTTGGTGCAGTTAGCACGGGGAATCACAGTTTGTTGAAAGCTTAACAGTGCAGTGCAGATATGGAACATTATTTTCTTATTTTTGGAACTTTTTTATTTAAGTTTAATGGCCACCTGTTTCCACTACACAGAAACATGAATGAAGAAAATCTATTTAACTAATGAGGGCTGCATATTTTGTAATAAGTGAAAACTCTGATTCATACGTAATGCAGAAAGTTGCCATTACGGCTACTGCCCTATGACATGAAAATGTAAATAATGTAAGTGATGATCTCAATCAAAATGTAGGTATTGTAGCCATTTTCATTGATGAGAGCATTTATTTTTTCACTAATGGCGTCGTTGATGGGCTTAAGCCACTCGACAAAACTCATCTTAATTCAATCTATCAATACAATTCCACGTTATTATCCCACATCTACTCACTTTCCAAGTAGAGCTATGTACATCCCATTTTTCCACGATGATTCTACGTGATTTCCATGTGATATTTTTTATTCGGTAGTATACCTATAGCAATTTTTTCCTTTTATAATTATGTATTATTTTACTGCTAAAAATAATGTTTTTTTTTCTACTTTCTTGAGTTTAACGGTCAAGTTATCGTCTGCGAGTATTTTAGGTATATGTATGATGTTTCCTGCTATTCATTGATTTCATTTGTACCATACTCAAAAAAATTTACCTTGTATTTTCTATAAATTTTTTTAAAAATATTCAGTTTACTCCCATTGGATATGAAAAATATGCAAATAATTTCAATAATCCCTCTTATTCGAAAACACTAACAATTTTAAAATTTTAAAGCCACACGCTGAAAAATGTAGGAAATGTGTGATTCGTTCAAATAGGCCTGTGGGCTCGTTTAAAGAACTAACAGCTACAGGATTCTCTCTAATTGCTCTTTAAGGATTTAGGATGCAGAAAGATCTGAGCTGGATGATGTAACAATTTTATAGGTTTCTAATCGTTGAAAATATGCTCGAGAGAAGATGAAGAAAATCAACAAAGAATCCATCATTTGAATCAAGGACACATATAAAGGGTGAGATTGCTTTGATTGCAAAAAAAAATTTCATCAATAATTATAAAACAAGATATTTCTTTTTAAATATAGGTATTCACTTGCCTAAAACACGATTTTCCGCCTGAATTTCGACGATCGTTTCTGCAACATTGCACCGCACAATTCATTACTTTAAATTAATAGCTTAACAGCTTTAATTTCACAAAACACTGAACTCGATAACACTATACACTACAAGCTTCCGAAATAACACAAAAATATTTAAACAAACTCACTGAACTCCCAGAGTTGTGAAATGTTTACTTTCAGGAGATTACTTGGGAAGCAGGGTAACTAATTTATGTCGATTTCGATGGATCCAAATCAGCATTGCACTTTTTCTGATAATGGAGCACTGAAGCCCCACGAGCATATTTCTATCATATTCCTTTAATTTATTTACACACGTATTTTATATACGGAACTGTTAAACGTAATAAATTTTCTTTATTGATATATAGAAATAAATTCCTTTTTAACTTCATGCAAATTACCGAAATAAAATCTTTTAATTCTCTCCTTCTTCTTCTTTATTTATGTTTAAGACCTGATCTTGTGGGCCCCAATTATGCGGGGACTGGAGTCTGGTCTCCTTCCTTAATTAATTAGTCTTGACTTGTTCACTCTTGTTTGCACTTGTTAAAATAGGCTCCATAAGGCAGCCATTTTGGTTTTTGTTATTTAGGTTAAGAATTAGAATAATGAAAGAGTGCTTACCAGCTCAGACGCTGAGATCGATGTGAATCTTTTAATTCATTAAACTAAAGAAATTCACAAATAATCGCGACAGTAAGCTTTGACAGAGCAGATGACAATTGAATTTGTTCAATATGTATTCGTAAAACCGAGAAAATATCTCTGCTATAAAAGTTATACCGTAGAACATTTTAAGTGCTGCAATGCTAGAAAAGTGCAACACTGGTGTTGCACTGAAGTCCCATCGAAATCGACATTAATTAGGTGGTCTGAACGTCAAAGTGTGGCGCTTAAGCGTGAAATACAATTACGGCTGATCTGTCGACTGCGACTTGATTTTAAGTCGAAGTCGACGCTGAGGTGAAATTTGTAATTAAATTAAAGCTTCAACTCCTTGAACAAACCAGAAGTCCCGACATCTGCGATTGAACTGAAGTTGGCCGCAGCGAACACCAACTTTGCACTTGGAGCAAAGTTTAATTTCAGTCGGAGTCGCAGTCGAAGTCGAAGTTGCAATTGTATCTTGCGACATGTATTTACCATTTGAGCAAAGTCGAAGCCGAAGTCAAAGTCGTAATTGTAATTCGCGCCTTACTCACGTACACTCTATTCGTACGTTACCCCGCTTCCTAATTAGTTATTTTTCAATGCCTCTGGATCATATTTTCCAAAAACGACTCCTTTTGTACAACGAAATCCAGTATTCATGTAGTTCTGCTTGGATCAATACAATCTAATTTAAATTTCGAATCAAGATTGAACTTTCTAGGATTGCTCCTATTTTTTTGAATATCTCTTGTAGCCAGGATAGTAGCAAAAATAATCCAATCTCATAAAAGCTAGTATTGATAGTAGTTTTGATTCATGTATGATTTTATATTCAACTCTGCAAAAAGGGCTAAACAGAAATTTACGCTTGAGTAACGGAAAACCTAGATCTCTTGAGATGGCTGGTGAAAATTGGTGATGAGGTTTAGTGTACCTCAGGGAAGCCATTTGAAATATGTTCTGCTAATTCTTTTCATCATTACTCCTGTTTCTCTTTTGTTACCTGCCATCTTCTTTGTGCAGATGATTTAAAGTTTTTATGATTATAAATATCTTTAGTGATTGCATGGAGCTTCAACAAAATTTGAGTGGCTTGGAATCTTGGTGTAAGGTAAATTCATTTGAAAAGTAATTGTAAATAGATTTGCGGCGAGTCTAATGAAGTAAAATTGGATTTGTTCCAGAGTTTGAAATAAATAAATAATATTAGCAATACTTGTCAAAAAGAAAACTTACATTAAAATTAAAATTATTGTTGCGACAATTTTTGTACTCTCTCTTCTAGTTAAAAGTTTTAACCTAGAACCTGCAATAGGGGCCTGAAAGTTATGGATAAAAATAAAAATGATCTTAATGTAGTTGAGTTGTTTCCTATAACAGAAAATTACCTCTATTCATTTTCCAGATGCTTCTCTCGTCATTCAATTTCATTCTTCTGAACAAACGATGCTGCAAATTAAGAAATATACCATATGCTTGTTTGTATATGTATGTACCTATGTGGATGAGGGCACAAAATGTTGAATTTCATCAGATTTAGTGTTTCGCTTTTTTGTGCTTTTTGCTTGCATTTAACCAAATGAGCATTTAACAAACATTTTCATGAAGATAGGATGCATACAAGATTCATAAAATACACGGTCCATTAGCAGCCAGTGCTGTCGCGGTAAATGGATCAAGGAAATTTTGAAAATTAATCACCACATAGTTGCTGGATCCAGGATTTTTTTGATTTTTTTTCCCCCAAAAGAGTAAAGAACCCTGAAATCGAGAGTATAAAACAGAAGATAAAATGCAAAATGAAAACAAAAAATTAAATGAATTATAATGCGCTACTATTCATCCTTATGGACTCCCCAGGTTGGTGGTAGGTAAATTATTATGAAAACGCAGGGAGATTTATTTACTTTTTGTATCTTAGTATGATTTTCATTTTTTTTTTGTATTTTTCTTATCTTCGTATATATATACAGTACATTCACATTATATATTACATTAACAACTACAATAAAGGCTGCTTTCACTTTCACGTTTTTTTTTTCTCATATTTTCCTATATGCAATATCTCTCGGGGGTGCGTGGTGTATTGCGCGCCACACATTTTAACAGTAAAAATTTATGATACTTAAATCTAGATTGATTCACTTTCTATAAATTATCGCTATTATTACAGATTATCGGTAGAAATAAATAAATAACTACAACTTAGGAGGTAATACTAGTCCGTAATCGCAGCTCAAAGAGAAAATTTCGAACAAAGATTGGTATTATAGGTACAAAGATACATTTTCTCTTATGTATTACATACATGAAAAAAGTATATAGATGCAGGAATATTACAGGCAGTCGGAACACCTTGCATGAGTTTATTGAAAGTGTACAAAAAAATAAATAATTAAAAACAAAAGTTTAAATGCAATTTTGATAGAATTTTGAATAACTGTGGACATCCCTAGAAGATAGAAAATTTGTTGTGGGTTGTACCAAGTGCGCTGGTGTTGAATATATGTGTGTATGTATGTATGCGTATGTCTATATGTATGTATGTGTAAGACGATCAGTACAGAGGAGCATTTTAAAACCTGTTAAGTCAGTTTTGATAGCAAGGATTTTGGGGTTTTTGTTTGTTTGTTTTTTTTTTATCTAAATTTCATCCAACAGTTAGCTTAGTGGCGAAGAATTGTGATAGAGCTGATGATACGATAACGGAAAGTAAAGAAATGGTGCATATTACCAAACGAGGCCTTCATTTTGCATATTCTGCGGTTCAGAGAAATTGCCAGAGCTCATAAATTCTGGTGATCCGCTTCGTGGTCCTCCAGCGCCCATTATATGTTCCGGTGGAGGACCATTACTGGCTGAATTTACAGATTGCCCTCCACCCGATTGATTAAGAAAATTTGATTCTGGTGTTAGACTGAATTCATTTACCATTGGAATAGGTCCTTGATGATCCATTGGCCCACCTAAATGCATCATATAAATATGGAAAAATTAAATCTTCATTTGTTTCATGTAAATTTGAATCTTTTATAGAATGTGAATAGACGAGACCTTACCGGGTGCATTGAACGGCATCGGTCCACCAGGATGTCCAGGAAAAAATGGTCCATCATGTGGATGGAATGGTGGTCCTCCGTAACCAAATTCGAATTTTCCATCAGCTGCAAAATATGGAAAACCTGGAGGACCATCATCTAGTCCACCCGGTGATAGATTCATTGGGAAACCTCGCATTTTTCGTGCACCACCAAAAAATGGACCACGTCCCATGCTTGTCAATTGTTTTAATCGCCTTTCTTTTGACCTTTTATTTTGAAACCAAACCTGAAAAATAATATTAGAATCAAAAGTGATGTGCATACAGAGTTTTTAGCAATATTAATAAATACATAGTTATGTAACGATTAAGACTTATAATTGCAGATCAATACTCGAATACGTTTCAATATGATAGTAACTCATCAACGTCAACCTGGCGATATTAAATTTCTCTTCACGTAATTGGGATCTTCTTTCGTAAAACATTCAATTTGATTTTGGAATTTCCTACAATGACATCATTTTGGATGAACGAAAAACGTCTGAATATCAAAAGATATGCAATTGTACCTCTAAGACGTAGACTACAAAACTTTTAGGAGACTTCCAGAGTTACAAAGGAGAGACGACTGAAAATAGAAGCGATAATACTCTTGTTGTAGCTAATTTGAATTGCTTGCGTGACGACAGCACGAAAAAAATTGTTATTTACACAGAAATTCCGCCAAAATGTAGATCAAGTAGGTATACATGTATATTCTCGAAGATGACTTGCACCAGAAGAAATAAGAAAGTATAGGTTACTGGTAATGAAGTCCATTGGAATGGATCAAGGATGAACCCTGATAAGAAATTGAACAAATGAAGGTCATATTTACTGCATTGGGGACCCTAGACGATGTTTATTACAAAAATTTCTGACTTCTACAAAGATATTAAATATATTAAATATAATGTTCGGCGATATATTAGTGAGCTTGCATCAAAAACAGGATGTGCAGAAAAATAATGTACCAAACAACTAATTTCGTTGCGGGAAACAATCCTATCCCTGGATATGTTAAAAGTTAGGTTAAAGTCGGATCGAAATGGAAATAAAAAATAAAGTGCAATTGGTTCAGTTTATGCTAAGAAAATTGTAGTAACATTGCAATGCAGGCCTTTGATTAGAATTTGAAAGGAACTTATGTTGGGGGACTATAAGAACAACGGAAAGGGGAACAGTTGGATAGTGGTCGCATCACCCGAATCACTCCTATGTGTAGCTACCGTTTCTATCCTGCGTATACAGGATTAGAGGTTCTTTCTGATCTTCAACTTACAAAATCCTCGGTGGGATAAGGTACAGAGATTTTTCTGTCCTTTAACAAATTCTACAAACTTACAGTGTTAGATGGGTTCCAAAGCAGTTGAGTGGAATATTATTCGTACACTATAACATCCCAATGGATTCTTCCGTTGACTATTGGTAGAGTTCGAATGGTTAATAAAAATGCAGTTTGAAATTACTAGATGGAAAATAATAAAATCATTGCAACTAGGCGAAGGTTTTATAGAAGTCTTCATGATCATTCATGTTCCTTAAAGCCATGTGTTGTATCATACTAATTTAAGATAGAATATCTGGAAGATCAAGTATCTTACATTTTCTGCGTCGCGGGTGCGATTGAGCGGTTAACCATAGATCAATTCAAGTGCTTCTGCTTCGTAAATCGATTTTTATTTATTTTATTACTTCGTTCCGTTTCGTTTTTAAGATAACATTTACAAATACATTCAAGAATGGCTCGTTTAAATGGAATAAGCTTCTATATCTCCTATTAACCTTTTTCCAAAGTTGAGACCAGCTAAATCGTTTTCTCTCACCCGAAAAAAGAATCCTTATGCCCGCTTTAAAGATAAGATTTACAAGTGCATATAAGAATTGCTGATTTGATTGATTTTAGATACATAGATATTTGGTTAGAACTCTATAATATCTATAAAAAAAAAGTAAAGTCGTAAGTTCTTAGGCTAATACATGATAGATAAACTGTCGAGCTATTACCTTACCAAAGTTGTAATATCATTAAGTATGAGAAAGATGGGAAATCTTCTAAATACCGATGCCCTAATTAGTACATGGTCAGTAATTAAACAGATTAATCAGCTCTCGTGCATGCAGTGATTGATTCACTTTACACCGTGCTGCTAGATTGCACATTAACTCAACCGAGCCAACCTATAGCGGACCGATAAAAATTACTTTCATAACATAAAAACTCAGTGATTAGCACATTCTGACACTTTTTCCGCTACATTACGCATTTTATTTACAGAGAAAAAAAAACATCTTTTAACGTAGGCAAGGTAATCAAATCATTAATTATGAGAGATACAAGATACTTGGGAAGTTTTTACTTTCTTTATTCTAGACTTTGACACCCGTTCAATGTTGTAAAAAAAAAACTCTAGTGAAGACTGCTCTTTTCCTCACTAGAGCACGAAAAAAAAAAACACAAAGAGAAAGACATCAAAAACGCCTGTGAAAATGATTGAATTCCAAAGACATCTTGACCAGTTTTTACGTTCCTTCCTTCCAGTTGGGATCATTTTTTCTTGACATCCGACCGTCCGTCGACGAGTGAGGCACCACCTTCTTACACATAACCTCTATGGCTGGGCTTTCTGTGCCATATTGAACCCATAAATACTTGAATAGGTTCGCCTCAAAACATTTTATTGACTCTCTGAAAATTTTAATGATTATCCGAAGATTATAAATTTTTATGCTGTTGAGGTCAATTATAAAGGGATCAGTGGAGCTGGACTGGGGCATCGGGAGAGGACAAGTCGATAAACCGACGTCATGAAGCAACTTAGAGTGATTTATGTTAGCGGCTCCCATTCGGAATCGCTTTGAAAGTCCAGGGTAAGTTGCCGGGTTTTGAGAGGTGTAGTTCTTCGCATTTTGCCTCAATACGAAATGTTTTGTGTGCACATACACCTTTTTATGTGCTTACATGTCAGATCTTGGGTGATAATGGCGCATAATTTGATGGAATTTCAATGGAACTGTATATGCAATTATTTTCCTTTGAGCTTGAGTTATTGTCCAGATATAAAAAACGGGACCTAGTTTCCAAAAACTAGATTTTCAGTCTTTTGGAGGTTTAGATCGATGGGGACCAGTGCTTTAACTTAATACAAACAGAAATTTTTAATTTAAGTTTCTACGAATTTTTGAAAGTCTTCCTGAAAACCACCCGCTCATAAAGATCGTTAGTTTGTAAAAATGCCAAATATTTACCACTATCCAGTCTCAAATTTCGCGAGGATTAGATTAGATACGTGAAGAGAGATGTTTAGCTATTGGTCTCGCATTGATTGCGACTTTAAATGACCTCTCTTAGAGTGTGCAAGTTTGTTCAGGTTGAAATTGTTCATGAAACCAAGAACTTTTCTGAAATCAAGTTTTTACACATAGTTGAGCCAAGCAAGTGGTTGGTCAAGGTGGTGTATACTTTGCGCAACATCGCACCCAATTGCAAAGCAGCTGTAGATCAAAAGTGCTCTGAAGCTTCGGAAGGTCTCAGTCTTGTCAATTCTGTTTATGATGATGCCGTAAAGGACAGTGATATGAGAAATGTTTTGTAATAGTTTTTTAAGAAGAGAGAGGTTTCTACTTTTTTTTTGTTAGCAATATTAATGAATTTCTTCGCTTGGCGCAATCCTTGCCTTTTGTTCGATTATAAGAATTGATGTTCCTTTTCCGAGTGAAAAGATGTCTGTTGAAAGTGCCGAAGAATGGCAAATGAAGAAAGTCTTCGCACGACTTTTAGTTAGAACATCAGACACATTGCTCTCTAACTTTCATGCGCCGATACTCACATGAGGTGCATTTTTTTTTGTTTACTGGTATTTTGAGAGAATTTTAGGCTCTCCTTGAATTTAGATCGAATTGGTTGTCCAAGAAAATGATAATCTTTGAACGATTAATAGCTCTGTGGTTAGATCTCAGAACTTGTGGTATGTGAGGCTAAAATGACATTCAGATTAATTTCACCACCATTTGTTTTCGAGCCATTTGAGTACCACATCTGACAGGATCGCAATTGTTGTCGATCTCTTAGCATCACATTGAGTTATCTTACAAAGTCTAGATTATATAAATTTTAGTCATTATTTCGGCAAAACAAAAGCGTAATTGGTTGGAGACACTTAAATGGTCAAACAGCTATACTGGTTTAAATTGTTTGAACCTTCATAACCCAAACTCTTTAGTCCCAGATAGCTTCCTGTTGCATATGCAAATATAGTGCTAGAAGGTGTCCGTCAGCCTTTGTTTAAGCGACAGTTGCAAACTATAGAAATGGCTTTTTACCAAAGATTGGAAATTACTTAGTCATGCTTATCATCAATGATAACCACTAGGTAATCTGCGTAGCCATGCACACCAGATCTCGGGTTGATCATAGTTTTACTAAAACATCGTCTGCAATTAACTGTAGCAAAATTGCCAAGCAATCCATCGATTTGAATCCTCAAGCAAACGGTGCATCGAGAGACCAAGAGGCACATAGTGAAGAAATATTCAAGCAGAAGCCGTAATTATTCCGAAATCTTGGAACCAACTGGAAGATGTCGCGCTAAGCAGATTCCTCTGGAGAACAGCTATTTTCATTCTATATCCATCAAAGGATGAAAGGAGGTTGATGATGCTGATTATAGGAAAGGAGAGAGGACTCATCCTTGTTGAGTAATTGGCGGTGATTTTAATGAAACAGTTACTCAGCGTTGTATTTATTTTTATGAAATCTATCCAGCTGACGGGAGTAGACAGTTTTGAACATCAAAGAACGTATTACTGAATGCCAGTTGTTACAACACAAAATCGTAATAAAGAGTATGGCATCTATTTATTTTTCCTGATGGCATAATAGGGAGTTCAATCGGAATGAAGAAGACCTCAAATTATGCTGATCTCTCAGCACAGCGGCGTCAATTTAAGCCGCAAAATACGGACAGAAGCAGATGTCTTAAAGCCCAGCTGAGTTGTAGAAATACAAAGAATGGAGGTCTGAATCTCCCACCTTCTAAAAATAACCTTCGAAATAAGCGAAAAAAAAATTAACGAAAAACACACAGATTAGATTTGATTTGTTAGGCATAAAATTGATTGATCACGCTATGAGTAACCGTCTGAGTTTCATCAGCTCAGCTGAATTGAATGCCTTATTCTGTTCCCATAATTATTAAATCGAGGCCAAAAGTAAATACTTTAAAATCAAAACTTTGCTCTTACAAGTGACATACTGCTTTACTTGCTTACATAGCTAATGTTACAGACTTGGAAGTGCACCGTTTATAGCACTCAACAGTTGTGCCCAAGAAGAACTTATATTCGCTGTGAATTATTGTCGACAATCTCCTGGAGAGGATCACTAAAGTCGGCAAGGAAAGTTAATATCGATGGTCATAGAAGGGCCAAGTATGATAGGATTTTATCAGTATTCATACATATTCTCTTGGCATTGGAACATAATTAAAATTGGTGTTATAAGGACGACTTTAGTGGTAACTCACACCTAGTCAAAGCCATCATTAAAATATTCGCAAAGAGAATAATAGTATATCTCCAGCTCTATACCAAATATAAAGACTGAGCTGTCCACTGTAGAAGTAAACCTCGATACAAAGCAAAAGTTAATAGAAAATTAAAAATATTACACTCCTTTGTTACACAGACTATTTGCGTCAGACGATATAACCTTTACGGGCACCAACACATACATATCTTCCAGACCGAAGAACATGCCATAGAGCTTTGCTTAAAAGAGATCTGTAAGAAGAGACTGTGTGTAGAGCATAGCTCCGATCCACATTATATCAACTGACTCTTAGTTGGGCACTTGGTTTCATCGATTTCCCTGGCCCTGATGAAGGTGATGAGGAAAATGAAGGACCCACAAAATTGTCCTGATGTGGATACCGAAGGCAAAAGAAAAAATAAGGAACACTACGGAATTTTATTTTATTGACCAATATTTATTCTATATGGGGTTGCAAAAAGTTAGCTAAATGCAGCTATCACGCTATGGGACGATATACTAACTCTTCTATCTGGGAAAATATTCCAAAGTCCACCACTACATCTTCCTTTATAGGCATTGAATTGAGGATAATAACGGTACTCTTTAAAGTGTACCTCCCTCTGCCAAGATGGTCCAAAAATGCTGGATCACCTGTTACGGTAAGACAATACTTGTGTATAATGACATAATGAAGGTAAAGATTCTTAACTTTGTCAGGAGGCTAGAAATTATTGGAATATATGTGAACATCGGACATTAAAAAAAA
The DNA here is from genome assembly GCA_963924295.1 of Dioctria rufipes. NCBI lineage: Eukaryota > Metazoa > Arthropoda > Insecta > Diptera > Asilidae > Dioctria > Dioctria rufipes. The sequence goes on from OZ002742.1 coordinate 208,356,999, forward strand.
AAACCAATGACGATATACGGCTATAATTAACTACCCAATCATATCGCTGGTAACATAAAACAGTCGTTATATTTCTGTTCACCAAATAAGCTTGTAAGAAGGAAGGATACAAATCAATCAATCATCGTAACTCAAGAATATTGACGCGTAGCCTCAAATTACTCTCGAGAATCCTCCTCAGGTTCTTGCCCTGTTGAATAAAAAACAAAAACAAAGTTCAGAACTTTTCCTAATTACCTCTCGCCTTTCTTGCAAACCCTTCTGTCTTCGTAATTCTTGTTTTTTTATTATTTATTTTTATTATTAAATTTCACAAACATTAAGAGCGCACAACAGACGCCCGATTGTCCAATTATATTTGGAGTCATTAAAATCTATCGGCGATTTACTAACTTTTAAGAAAAATCATAATCCGCGGATGTCAGAATTTTTGATGGGAAATACTTTTATGCGCACCGAAAACTGCCAAATCTCAAATTGGAGCAATTTCCTAGGCCCGACGACGGGTAAAATTGGTGGCCTCTGCCAATTTCATTTCCGCACTTGCTCTGAACCTACAAGACATTTATCGAAATTATACGTTACGCTGGCGGACGGATCATTTTCGAAAATTATAGTTAATTAAGGTAAACGGAGGCGCAGGTACATGTGGACGCCGTCGAAAATTGCTGTAATTTTCGACTCTAAAAAGGAGAAATATGTATCCAGAATGCTTTAAAATAGATGTCCGGGAAGGGAACAACAACTCACATAAGTTTCATTCCAGTGCCAGCTTCATGCTGTCTCCACCAGCATAATTACAAAGTGATGTCACGCTCATTGGAAGGGTCCTCCGGTAGTCGTGTAACACGCGTCGTATCACTGCATTGTGTGGGTTAAATCGCCGCAAAGCCACCCTTATATATATGGTGGAAGAGTGACTGTGGCATTTGCACATTTGCCACGTATTAACCAGAACAAATCCCTGGGACACAACTGCAAATGCTCAACATGTCATTGTCATGGGCGGCGTCAACACATGTCACCAAAGAAACTACAAGACCCCCTGCAGCTACCCTTTAGGGGGCTCATAAGTCGTCGAACAACAGAATTACACGACTGCAGAAAAAACCTCTTCAACTTCTCAACTTTTACCTTTTGTACTTCGTTTACGATTCTACGCCCCAGGACTCGTTTGGTTTCGTTGTGAATTAAACTTTTTACGTTTCCTATAAAATTTTGTCTCGCGATTTTTAAGTAGTCCGGTGAGGTGTGATAATGATTAATTTCGACGAAAATCGAACCCCCTCCCTCCACTAAGAAAGATAAGATTTGGAAATAAAAATATTTGACAGAGGTAGATTCTTACTTTAAGTTGGTAACTAACAGGTTTACTGGCATATCTTGGGAAGGTTGGGAGTTAACCCATACTAGGATTTTCGTATTTAGAAATTTATAATAAAACGGTTGAGAAAAAGATGAGAATTTTTGCGTGGAGAAATTGGGTTTTTTTTTATACGCATTGATGTACGATTTCCACAACTGTTTCCCAGTTAAAATTATTGGGTGGCAAATAGCTCACAAAAGCTTTAGTAAGCAGCAACTTCCGGTTGTTGTGACTGCTAAAGCACTGAGCAACGACTAATCTCATAGTTCAAAGAGTCAGAGCACAGCGCTTGAAATGTTTATTGTTAATTAGTGGCAAAAGATAATAATAATTGGAAATATGTTTTTAAGTATTTTTAATTAATTACTTTAGAAAAATATATGAAGTGAATACAAATTAGCAATATGTCGTCAGTTCTACTGAATTTTGAGATAGTATGTAGAAATAACAACACAGTTTACCTTTTTCAATATTTTATATTCCTTCAACTTGTATACATTTTTTTATCTTTTTAAAATTAATTCTTAAAGCATTGCGACATTTTTTTGAAGGCACTTCCGATATCAGTTCAATATACATAGTCACTTACTTTTTTTAGGCGTGTAAAAGATAATAGAAAGAAATCATTATGGTGAAATGTCCGGATTACCCCCATTCCAACTTTCTTAAAAATGAAATGAAAGTGATATACACCATTCTGCATTACCATTTCTTGAGAAAAATTACGTTAATGTATTCTTATCAACAATTCAACATTTCTTCACCTTCGTTGGTCTTTCCTCACTTAGAAAAGTGCATTCTGCCGATTGTCTCTGTTTGGCTTATATCAGTACAAACAACTTTCTTGACTTTTGACAGTATCAAATACATACTGCATTTGAATTTGTTTGACATTTCTCTGAATTCCTTGAGAATCTGACTAATACCAATTCCCAAAGAACCTGCAATGTCACAGTGGATTATCCTGCGAGGTGGGGCCATCTCGGTCTCCACATCGGTACCAGTTTTGCCCAAAATGTGGTACCATGTGGAACCGAGACGTGAATGCCGCGCCGGCGCGAATATTTTGAAAATTGGCGTGGCCCAACTGATGGGCAATCCGTCGCACGCGAACTACAGTAGAACCACCCCGTTATGACAATGACAATGTATGGCTATGTTGAACATTATAACACAGCTATGACTCCTCGAAAGAGGAGTTTAATTGAGTGTTGTTAAAAGATATCCTGCGATCTTCTTCGATCAGATCATAGATTTCACAGTATCAATGTATTCTGGAACAACTGAAGTTATCGGATGTCCTTAACGATATTCATCCTGGGGAGTCCTTAGTCTACGTAAAAATTCGATGCACTACCCTAAACACATTTGCAAGAGGTGGACCTTCAAATCCAAATGAATTTTGTAGCCGGCGTTGTGAATATTCTTCATCCGATAAATTCGCACAGAAATCAAAAAAAAATCTCCGCTGTGTTGCGTATTTCCGAAATTTTGGAAACTTCGTACCGTACAGAGATTCTCGACATAGGTAGAAACCACAAATTTTTCGTGGATAAGAGACATTCAGGAGGAGGATAAATCCCTCCCATTTTTTATTTTATGCGGGTCGTTTGATGGAAAAATGGTGAATGGTGAAAAAATTAAACATAAATATTGTGCCGGATTGTTACTGTTTTAATTTTTTTTTAAACCAAATTATTAGGCTATTATTCATAAAGCAGTCATAATTTGTGACTGTAATAAAATTATTCCCTTTTCATTTGCATTATAGTTTATCGTAGTATACGCTATAATTCATGTCGCAAAAAATTTATCATTTTGTGATGGATTTGACTACATTTATGATGGTCGAGTAAATACAACCTTAACATATTTAGCATTTCAGGGACACGACAGCTTGTTTTCAAATTGGAGAGAAATGCAAACATAATGTAAAATAACAACCACATAATAAAACGTCACATATCAAGCTAACCACATGATTTCGGACAGATTAGCATCGTCTTCGTTTAACTATTATAATTGTTGAGCCGGTTGCGTGATGTCAATGGCAGTTATAATAAGGCGATTCGAACAGATCCTGAGCCTACATATCACACGTTCGGGGGAAAAAGTGGTACTTTTCACTAATAGGTTACAGTGTGAACATCATAGTTACTAATGCATGCCAGCTCCATAGAAACGATGGTGGCGAGCTTCACCAACTGATATACATTGCTCGTGCTCATTTAGATACCTACGGCTCGGGTATATATCACCGTGACCATCCAGATTCCAGACTCTCTAGTCCATAATATAGAATCACAATATAATTGATAATGATGATTGTATGTATACTCTTATTTGCACTGTAGACTTGTACTACATAAGGTACAGCCTTTTCCAACAACAATATACCTACTGATTTCGTTAGTAAGCTAACTAGTTACATAATTGGTTTCTTAACAATGCAACCTTTTCAGTGAATTTAGAAAACTGAAAAAAAAAAGAAGTATGTATATCTAATTGATGTTTTTACCACTGTCTAAAAGGTTTTTAGCCAGTTTAATTTTTAATAACAAAACTTTTGTATTACTTCAAATTTAGATTGCACTTTTTAAAATTAAATCCCTCTTTGAAACTCCAATCACTCTTACTTACAACGACGAATGAGCATGTTTTGCCAGCTGCTGTAGTTTAAAAATGGCTGCCGAAAGTGTTGCTAATTACCAAGCACAAGTGCAAAAAGCGATAAAAACACTAATTTATTTTTAATATAGTTACAGCAGCTTTTTCTAGTTTCCTCCAATCCGTTTCTTAAGCGGGCGCCTTACAACTGTGCTACTCCAGTTTTCCCTCCCCTTGACTGCATCTCTACATATAGGTTAATTTGACATTTTCTCTTATTATCTACTTAAAAAATATTTCTAAATATACATACCCCGCATTATTATTCCCTTTATCCTAATTATATTTAACAATTTAAAGCAAAAAAGTTATCTCTCATATCCTGCAGTAGGAATTTTTTAATGAAAAAAGAACCTAAACACGCCTTCATGCAAATACTAAATCCACATACGGGCAAATTTGTTCTTCTAATAAAAATTAGTTGGTTCATATACACGCATACATTTAAGGGAGAAAAGATTCTCACGGATTCCCATCCTGGCAGCCTTATAAAGATTAAAGTCATCATCATCCTACTGTTAGCCGAAGAACTCGAACCCAAAAACATACCTATCCATATGTACAAATATACACAAAGGTGCATTGTCGGGAAATCGCTTGTACATATATCGACATCCTCTCGTACCACCTTTGTTTATACACAAAAACTGTAATTATCTAATACCCAGGAGGTGGTCCATCCCCGAGATCAATTCGTTCTACCATATGTTGCGCTGCGTTGCGCTATGCTGTGCGGCGCGATGAAAAATCCTCTCGGATGCTTGTCGTCTTGTTGTATATAAATTCTGTGCTTTTGTACAGACAACAAGAAGACAACGAATTGACTACAGGTTGAAACACCGTGTAACTGACGCGTATATATACACACAAGTTACCTACGTTTATTAAGGTAAAAAAAAAGGTAAGCGTACCGCGACCGCCGCGGTATAAGGAAAGTGGCGTCGACGTTTGCCTATCGCGCCTAACATACACATGACGTAGCAAAAATACTGTGAAAGTTGCCCAATAACGATAAATCTTCAGACGACCTATTCACGGTGCACACTCCCGTATAATGTGAAGCGCTGTATTCCTGCTAACAAATTCATAAATTGGTTTCATTGTCGACAGAAATTAGCTTCAAGACTTTTCAGCTAACTTCTAGCCTCCACGGCTCATTCTTCTGCCTCTTCTTTGATTCTGAAATTGAAATGAGTCCAGTTAATTTAGAGGCTATGACTTTCGATTTTTCGGGTTTTTGCTGGAATCTTTGCGGCACGGTAAATGTGGCGTGATGAATGTGGGGAGGAATCATGTATGGTAGGAAAACCCCTGGGTCCTGGTTTTGCTGATGGGTTCTTCTGAAGTTGAATCTATGTATGCATGTATGTATGTCCATATGTACATATGTACTTACATAAGTAGCTTTATTTGAAATTTATATATAACGTGTAAACGTATCCAGATAAAATCATGCCAATTTGCATAGCAATTTGTCCAATAATTGAAACAAATTAAGCAAAGCTATCATTAAAATCAAGCGTTTCATGTATGTACATATGTATGTGTATATGTAGGGGCAGAGATTCTCAAAGTGAAGAAAAAGGAAAAAAGAACAACAGTCAACACTGGGAAGGATGGTCTAATCGACTTAAAACGACCATAAACATCGCCAATTAGTTAAATACCTGGTCTCGGTGTAAACATGCAGGTGGAACTATCCCGGTAAGAAGTCCTCCTAATGAAGTCGTTGTGTGACAACAGTCAGTTATGGTTTTAATGCGTGCGTGCAGCAGACATAAACTTATATAGTTACTAAACGAAATTACTGTAATATAAATCCTTTAGTTTATAGCGATTGATTTACTAATTAAGTAGTGTTGACACATTACGAGGACAAAACGGCACGAAAACTTATAATAATATCCAGCAAATCACCTCTCATTTAATGATGCGGCTGCTGCAGTGGTGGGATTTTACAAATTATACAAATCACGACACATCATCGACAGTAAACAAATTTGCATTATTGCAGTCATAACCAAACGGACGAAAATGACGGTGCTAACATGTACATACCTACCCCACTTAAAACTGTATTTGATACGGTACTCTTCTCTATGAAGATTCCCATAAACGAAGTAAAACCATGAAAGCTAAGTCATCTGGAAATCTCACTAGGGATCATCCCACCATACACTATAATCCAAGAGTAAAACCTCAACGGGGTCAAACAAATGGAATATGGGCACAGCATAAAAGTATAACTCGGTAAGATCAAAGGGACCCATGTCGTGTGTCTCAAATCTAAAAGCCAAGCGGAGTCATGTATCAACCGGGCCGGTCCGACTTGACTTGACTTGACTCGATATGCACCCCGGCGTTCATTTCAACTTTTCCTCTTCATTTGACACCCAACCGAACGTGTGAAGATCATATGCTGCTGTCACCTGCTACTTTGCACGATAACATGACACTTTAGTCAAGAATCTTGTTGGATCGGTAAAAAAAAATAAAACAGACAGACAGAAACTCCTGTCCCGAGCTCACTGACTGACTGACTGACTGACTGAGGCTGAGAGCTATCAGATCTGTGAAATACCTTCATTGAGATGAAGACATTTTGTGTGAATTTTTGAGAGATCTTCCACAGTTCGGTTTTTACGAAATTTTCGGGATCATTTAGTTTTTCTAATGTCAGAATCAGAACAAATCTGACCGCGCCGCCGCCGTGGCATGGCATTTATTTCAATTTTTCACACATGTGCCATGATAGTGGAATTTCGTACCAAATATATCCACGGGACGCTTTGCATTCAGTTTAGATGAACAGCAAGCGGCGGCGGCGGCGCAGTGGATCTTTTAGCCTCTGCGCAAGTTTTTGTCGGCCTAAAAGTATTGTGTGGGTATGCATGTCCATACATATTTACCTCTGATCTATCAAGTTAAGGTAGACTATGTATATGGAATATAACAAAAGACACAGTATATATGCATGTCTGTAGGTACCTTGTACAATACGAATTTGTATTTAGGTGTTTTGTAAAAACAAAACGTCATCATCGATTGTTTTGTTGTTGTTGTTATTGTTGTTGTTATTTTTTTTATTTTATGATGATTCCCTCCATCTATCTTAAAGTCAGCCAAATTGACCAACCGTCTGACCAAAGAATTATTTATGAAAAAAAAAAAATCGGTTTTTGTAATATGCATAAAAACTTTAGGGCTACATGATTTATGGTTTTCTCTCTACCTCTGTGAACCGAGCCTAATATATAAACGTTTCAATAAGTTCATGGGTTGAGTAACGCAGTGAAGGTGGTTTGTGGTTTAGTTTGCAGTATAAAACCGCATATAAGAGGAGAACAGTTTTGTATGTAACGATGAACAGTGAATTTTCATAATTTAACCTCAGTTTTACATAAAATGAACATAAATTGAACACACTACTTCTGAATTTTAATTGTACAAAAATAACTAAAATCACCGTCGCGTCGTCGTTGGCCGCAAGAATATCTGTGTCGGCAAACATACGTGGGTAATTTCTTTTCTTTTCATACATGTATACGTTACGAATGCATGTTTGTACCTAGGTAGGGAATAATGATTTATATAAGTAGATATTAACTATATTAAGAAAATTTAACTGTAAAGAAAGTTCAGTAATTTGGCGGGACTTATGTTTATGACAAAAATCTACTAATCTCTGCCAGAGGTCCAGACTCTAGCTAGACCTTATGGTAGAAAGGACATTTCACATAACAAATCCCATGATGCTACTATTTTTCGCACGACTATGTATATTAGGAAATGTTTGGAAGTTTCAATATTGATATGTTGAAGAATTACTACCAAATTTGATAGAATACGTTAGTAATGGTTACAGATACCTAGTTGTGGTGGAATCATAGAGAAGAATTCCGTGTGTGTGGTCGTTACAATTTGAATTGTAATAAAAATGTTGGTTTTAGCGGTTTTATTACGAATAACACTAATTAGTTTAATCACATTCTTCCTATTTAAATGTGTGCATGCTATTGAAATTATTAGCTCACTTTTTACACCATCTTTGCTCTGGATTAATTTTTCTAACCCGTAATCTGTCAATTTTGCAGAATTTGGAAAATTGTACCCAAATAATATAGATTTGCGATCAATCAATGTGTAGTTTGTTTATGACGATTCGCAGTCATACACAAGTAGTTGGCCTTTGTCTGTCTACAATTTGGAAAGTTTTTTGTAAGGATCCAAGATCCAACTGAGATCCAATTGGTGCAAGAATTGAAGACGCATGACTATCGTCTGCGTCAGTACAGGTCATTATATCATCATTTTATACCACTTAACAACCTGATGCAAAGTATCCGCAATCAATGTCTCTTCCTCAGGACTTAAAGCAAGCGAACGACCAGCCTTCTCATTTTTTACATCACTTGGTCTATTCTGAATCGTTTCATGAGGCACTTTTTACTGTCACTGACAACGTGCCCTTCTTAATATCTTCTAGTGCTCCTGTGACGTCATCATCCGAATAGTTTCGATATATACGCGTTATTATTGGTCTAATATAATTTCGGGGCATTTTAAACTGACAAGTATACACCCGCTACCGAATCATATAAAACTTTGAACTATTCAGTACTCCGCGCCTCTTTGACATTACGTCAACCGATCACCGGCGCTAGGTGCCAAAGTCATCCCGCATGCCAAAGTCACCCCGTACATAAGTTTTACGTGTCTTACGGCATCTTTTTACAGAAAACATTCGTGCGTTCTTTTTCCTTCCAAAAATTTTGGCAAATCTCTTCTTGGAAGGAAAATAAAGCCTACATTAAGGGGTTTGTGATTTTAAGGGTTATATTTTTCGAAAACGTCGCTTTAGTACAAAAGATTCTAATCAAGATAAGTATGTACCTAGTACTTAGGTCATGAAGTATATGTACATTCCGAGATTTAGCAAAATTTGTTTTTTTTTTAATACTTTGAAGATATCTTGAAGCGTGCAAAGCCATGTAATAAAGAGCTCTAATGGTTTTGAGATCTTCAAAGATACAAAATGCAATCCATCAAAAACTCACTGAGTTCCAAGTGATATAAGTTGAAATTAAAATTACAACTAAAAGTAAAGTTGTAATAGCCTATAAAATGAAAAGCTTCAACCAAAAAGTTCTGGTTGTTTATGAGTAGTTGCAAAATTGTAAAACAAATTTATCCACTTTTTATTTATTTCTATTTGAGAGATCAACTTGAAACTTTGTGTGTATACCTGAATAAGATGGCAAATATAAAAAAAAATTACTCTTGAGATTTAAGCTACATCTATTATTAAAGTCCATGAGTAATAAAACAGCCTCAATACAGGGAATAAAAATTATTCTAAGGAAACACAGACTGTGGTAGTGGTCATTCCAAATTTTTATTAAAAACACAGTACGAGTATATACGTAAATTGATAGTACCTAATAGAAAATGGAAATTGGCACAACAGAATAAATAAAAATAAAATAATAAAAGACTTTAATTTACCAATGAAAAACTTTGGAGGTGGTCAGTGAAAGGGATATAGAAAAAAAAGAAAAAACAAATGGAATCAGATTGGTTCCATATGCTACGATGCGATAAAAATACAACTACATAACAGGCTCGTAAATAGTAGCCACAAGGAACTCGTCATAGAATAACTTGAAGGAGAAAAGCGATTTAACAGAAATCGGCTGGGCAATCATTGAATGACCTTAAGATTGTCGCAGAAACAGATCAATAGAAAGCTACAGTTTTTCTTAATGATGAATTTAGGAAATTGAGTAAGAATTCGTATTTGTACTTTAGCGTGTAGGTGGTGTACTCTGTGATGTATAGCATATTGCCCAAGATTTTACGGGATTGAATTCTAGATCTATGGACGGCAAGTTGCAATTGCCGAGACAAATCTAAAAATTTTAAATCGTCTTGAATAATATTTCAACAAGTCTTTAAAAAAATGTTGCTTGTGTATCAGGAAATTCAGCAAAAGATAAGTTTGAAGAAAAATTATCCAAAAACATATGTAAATATTAATAATGAAAATGAAGTGGAATCTAAATATGTTTCCTAGTACTTTTTTTTTTACTGGCAGACTCTTTTTAAAAGATTTTATTCCACATAAATAAAAACCTTATTGAATAAATACTCCTCATAAATCGAGAGATAGCGGGGTAATTCGTTTCGATCGGTGGTAATTAATAAGAATTTTTACATGGACTAAAAATTGAAAATTTCTCTCCCGAATTTCCATTTACATAATCAGATCAGTATAACAGAAAAAGAAAACCACCTGTAGTAGGTACAAGTACTTACTTGTAATTTTATGCAATAGGCCTAGATTTTAGATTAACAACTTTACCACTACTCTACTGGAATAATTCTAGGACCAGGTCGACAAGTGAATCTCAAACATATCAAATCGATATCCATATATGAAATCCAATTCTGTACAGTTGTTAAGTGTCGACTTGCGTAAACAGAATAGTAAAACTTAAAAAAAAAACTTACCTGTATCACTCTCATAGGTAAACCAGTTTCTTTTGCTAATTGTTCTCTAATATGCCTTGTTGGCTTAGGTGTTTGACTAAATGCAGTTTTTAATACTTCTAATTGTTTGGCTTTAATTGTAGTTCGGGGTCCACGTCGTTTGGAACCATTACCACCATCATCTGGACTTTTATTTTCTGCTTGTGAATCACCACGTCCTTCAGGATCACCGTCTAGTGAACCCTACCGTGTACACAACTGTTAAATTTTGTAACTATATCAGATAGAAAAAAGTTACCTTACCTGATCTGAATCGTCATGGGTGTTTTTACTATCCGTACTCATACTTTGTACTGATAAATCTGATGCACCTAAAGGTCCTGCTGAATCTGGTCCATTTGATCCAATCGTACTCAATGATAATGATGGTGCCCTCACATGTGGTTCATCGTCATCCTCGTCTTCACTCCCTGAACCCATAAGGGAATCTGTAAATGACATTTTAAATATTTAGTTGCGTGTTATTAGCTGCAGTTAACTTATTAGGCCTCCTAATCTAGTGAAATAAAAGTGTGTTGTATAAGAGATGCACACTATACATATGTACATTATATGTATGTAGGTAGGTACTTTCCCTTCGGATTTATTTAATAGAGGGTTCTTGAATTGTTAAATTGTCAGAGACGTGTGCCAGCAGAAAATTTGTAACACGAGTTGAAGATTTACAGAAAACTCCTGGAAAATTAATCGCATTTTAAATCGGCGCACGTTTGGGTTCTCTATTCATTTAAGATGCGCCCATCACCACTATAACGGGTGGCGTTTAAGTTTTTCATTCCCTAGGGAAAGGGAATCTAAAATTTTAATTTTAATTTAAAAAGGGGTCACGCTTATAATGCATTTCAGTTTATTTTTTATATAAATGTATTAACGTAGCAGTTCCGAATCTTATTCGATGCAAGAATTCCTGATGCTTAATGATTCGTTAAAGAATTTTTGAAATTCCTATCCAAAAGAAAAATCAAAACCCTCAACCCTCAAGTGGTTGTCCTCTCTGACTGAATGAACTCGGAAACTCTTACAACAGTTCCTTATACTTGATCAGAACGCAACGGGTGTGCATATATAAGGGTGTAAGTGGTTTTGTCATCCCTTTCATGTCAGTGCAATGTTTTTTCAAAGCATTTATACTGGCAAAACGCCCTACAGGCCTATAGCTTAGCCACAGTAGTATTATAAAGTACGAGATGGGAAAATACTCACGAAAAATCGTTTAAGGCGAATTTCCCCCTTCAATGACGATGATGTCCCACAAGGTTGTATACTCTGCCCCCTGTAGATGTACTGCCGGGTGCAGAAATGTCGGCGGTGGTACATGTGTTTTCTTTGAAATAAAACACTTGTTTTGTTTAGGAAATTATTTAAGTGAATGATATTAGAGGTTAAACAATTGGGGGCTCCGGAGAACTGGTACTCGACGAGGGCTGTGCTGTGCTATTGTTATACCACCTCATCTGCACGGACACACTTATTTGTTTTGCTTAGTAGAGACTTCTTCCCCGGGTTTCGCTTATTTATGTACACATCGAGGTACATTAATTTCGAATTAGTTTTGCATCATATGGTACATGATGCGGAAACACAACCGTAAAAAATCTGAGCCCATAAAATGCTGAAGCCAGCAGATTTTCGTGTGCAACTACATAAGCTACTCTAGTTTAGCAGCGGAATATGCACAGAGAAAAGGCTGTGCAGTCGATTTGCTTGCTGCTTATAAACGGTATAAAGACGAACACGACAACCGTAAGTGCAGTTCCTTCATCATGACACGGCATTGTACTTGTACAGACGTCGACCCTGGTTCTTCCATTCCATTCCATCATCGACATGTAGAACAAAATCTAAGAATTCTATAAATAAAGTTAATTGCTTCCAAATCGTTGCATTGTACCCTGGGCCTTGGTGTTGTAGTTGCTGTAATCGCGCGCGCTCCAAGTCAAACTTCTGCACTGAATTTTCCGCTTCACCACAAAACAACGGAAGGAAGAGGGCTCTTTTCTTTCTTATATATAAATGCCAGACATTCCTGGCATTCGATGGTAGCACTAGGAAAAGCGACCGAGCTATCGAACGGGGGAGGGCTATATTCAACCATATATTGGCCCTTCTGCATGCATATCATAATGGTGAGTTTTCCTTCTGCCACAAACGTTCATTGCTTCGGGTAACGTAACGTGAGCGGGTAGCTGAGCTGGCAGCGGTGAGGAGGCTTCAAAGATGTCTGAAGCTTTCAATGATTTCCTATAGTGGCGGTGGCACATTTCGCTTCGTTTTTCATGTGAAAGGTTCATGTGGATGATTTCCAGCCGAACAATCTGTTTCTGACGTTTAATCGTTAAAACTAAAACGAAAAAAGAGCGGCGGTGAAATTGTTGATATTCGAAACGAAGGGAAATATAATTCGAATCCGTTATTTGATAGCTTTTATTTTAGCAAACCAACCCAAAGCAAAAAAAAAAAAAACACAACACGAACGGATTGGTTGCAGTACCATAAACGTGTATGTAACAAGTAACATGTCGTCAGTGGAGGATATGCTACGAAATAGTACAATTGGAGACATTTAATAATTGACAAAAATACTTCTAGCTCTAATAGTGTTATGAACTCAATGCAGGGTATAGAGGGCCTAATGGGGCATTTTTACCTTCAATATTTTTATACCTTAGATGAAGTCAAAACATTTGTAGGGGAAAATGGTTTGGACTCCCAAGTGGTAGTATTAAATTTTGAATGTCCGTCAGTCTATTTGTCTGCCCGACCATCTGCCCGTCAATCTATTAGAGAGCTGAAATACAGTTTTTTTATACAAATTTTTGATCTAATTTCGAAAATGGGCGAAATCGGGCAAATCCTTCGTAGTCTGGGCATACAAAAATTTCGTTATATATTTAGACACTGATTGAAGACACTTGACTGTAAGTAAATTTTGCAAATTGCTTTTTTATACGAATTTTAAAACTTGCTTCAAGAGCGGGAAACTCTTTCGAAAAATTGTAATACGCATATTTCGATTTTGGACGTAAATTATATTAGATTAGATTCGTAAAGGGGTCTTAAGGGTAGATTATTCCTGTTGATGAAGTCTAGGAAATTTCCAGGATTGAGATTATACATATGGTTTTGGGGACAAAATGTAGGTGTGCTATCTTTGCTTCGCTAATGCTGTGCAATTACAGAGCAATCGCTCTGAGGTTTCATGAGATTCATTTTTTTTTTTTGTATGATGATGCTCAGGGGATACCCTATGATGCCGGAAAGGTAGAAGGAATTAAGGATTAGTAGCTTGAGTCAAGGAGTCAAGGTGTACATTGCGCTTGAATTTTTGCGGTCCATAACTCAGGGGGAAAACAGATGATGGCAAATTGTTCCATACTCGTACTTCCCTGCTTATGAAGGATTCGCAAAATTTCATGGTACGGCCAAATTTGACTTAAGGGTGTGAGGGTGAGCTCGCGTTACAGCTCGTGTGACATTACGTCGGTGCTCTAGGGAATCAATAGTTGCTATTAATATGTCATCGCTAATAAGCCGGAAGGCCTTCTTTTGGACTTTGTCTAATGCAGTAAAATATTTCTTTGCAACTTTGCAAGAAGTCCAGGCGCGGTTTTGGCAATACCAAAAGTGTGATCAGATCAACTAATATTGTTGGATATTTCAATACCTAAGATGTTAAGTGATGACGAGTTTGAGATATCTTCTCCATCGACGGAAATGGGTTGAGCGGTTGAGTGATAACAGACAATATTGCGTTTTGGAAGCATTAAGCAAGACCCTATTCGCACCGCCCCAAGCGAGTATTGTTATAAGGTCATGGTTTAGTGAACTGAACATGGGGCTTCGTTTGTCAACTGTGCATTCCCATGGGAATCAGCTATAGAGTCGTCTGCAAAACTATGAATAGGATTGAAAGTGAGAGCTAGCAGAGCTAGCAGAGCATTAATAAAAATGAGGAAGAGAGTTGGAGAGAGCACAGAACCTTGCGGTGAAATATAGTTCGCCGGTCACTATTGTTTTGTTCTCTTAAAACCATATCGATGACATAGGCGTGATTATATAAAATGTTTTTGTCATAAGTTCTAAGTCCTCTTATCAAGAGTTCCTCCCAGAAATTTGGCCTCAACTGAAAAGCTTAATTCTATGCATTGTCAATAGATCGATAGGGTCTGTGTTATAGCTTCTTTCTCCTCGTAAATTGAACGTTAGCCATTTATTTTGGGTTTCGGGCTCAGGTCCTTAGTTAAATACCAAATGCGAACTACAGAAAACACCTCTTGAATATGAGGTCTAGCCTTACTTGGAGACGATTAATTTCATTAGGAGTTCGTCTATTACTATCGTTGACAAGAATGGAGAGACAACTCCTCTTTGTGCACAGCCTTTGGCTGCGGTGATCGTTACTACTTCTAAGCCAGGAATCTATGAGTAAAGGTATCAATCGTCTTTTGCACAGTATCTAGTTTAATTGAATGGGAAAAGATATTTTCCGATGTTGGCTTCGTCTATACTATATATTTCTGATTATAGAGTCCTTACCTAATAATAGTATCAGTTGCCTAACACGTGAACAAGGTAACAAGCTTGATAAGCAAATCGCTTAACGTGAAGTAGTAATTTCTTTTAAATTTCACATCAAAGGCCAAAATCTAGGATATTTTCCATCGA
The DNA here is from genome assembly GCA_963924295.1 of Dioctria rufipes. Classification (NCBI taxonomy): domain Eukaryota; kingdom Metazoa; phylum Arthropoda; class Insecta; order Diptera; family Asilidae; genus Dioctria; species Dioctria rufipes. The sequence continues at coordinate 208,372,246 of OZ002742.1, forward strand.
CTTAAGGAGGAAAAAGGAGAAGCTATTGGGTCGGAACGATCTAGCTCAGCAACTAGATTTTTTCCTGCTTTTGAAAGCACTCGATCCTTGGAAATCTGAGAGAGGATAAATTTGTCTATATATATATAAAAAGAGGACGAAAGGAAAATTGTTAATACAAGAAAGCGGTGGGCGATGAGAAGTTTTCATAAAAACTCTTTATTCTTTTCAGCTAGATGTTAGAAACTGTTAGAGTGAAGTTTAAAAAACCAAGTCTTTTTTAATTTGTAGATATCTAATTCAGAGCCATTGCTTTACATGGTCGCTAGCATATCTCATTGTTGGGGTACAGTGATGATGGTAATTTACTTAATAGCATTGGCAATTATATTACATACATACGATGGCAATTTTCGCGCCATACTTTGTTTCCAGATTGATAGTTGGTGTACTATACTTGAGGAAGATATTGTGCTGATTATGCTAAAATTTCAACTACTAAAAATGCAATAAATTTTTGTTTCGCCAGCATAGCAAAGGATTTTCTAGTGACTTAAATCTAAAGATACATGAAAATGAGGGGCCCTAGACGGCTACCCTGAGGGACACCACAAGTGGTATTTATTTATTCATAAAAAGCCGTGCTACAAAATAATAAATAAGAACAAAGCCAACTGATAAAAACAGTAGATTAGGAAAACCAAGAATAGTAAATGTTCCAATTAGAATAATCTTCTGATTTATTCTGTCGAAATTGATTTTAGTAGCAGATATGATAAACTCTAACAGATTAATTATAGTGAATTTAACTTCCATAAGCTCATGCTGAAAACAGCATAGGAAAGGCTTGAAATGGAGTCCAGAAGATCGGAAATCAGGGCTTTAAATTGAAAAAATAAAAACAAAAATCAATAGCAGATCAACTTTGAATCTCGATAAGTTAATAATACTAAACATAATTCTCTCGATTTAAGTCTCTAAAATTTTGAAAACTGATAAGTTTTATAATTTTCTATTAAAAAATATCACTGATGGATTGTGCGCAATAGCCAAACCAAAATTGAAAATATTTGGATTGTTTTAAATCCACTTCCAGTTATAGTGTAATTTAAATTTCGGATTTCTTGCGGCTTATGGTGGATATAACTTTTTTACAGAGTTAAATTCATGATGTAAATTTATCAAAACTGTCAGGATATTATTAATTAAGATGAAATAAAACAATTTTTAGTTTATTTATTTTGCTGAAAACGAGCTGTTATAAAAATTAAAAAAAAAAAATTTAGAAATTTCTAGAGAATCGATCGTCATATTATAAAATGGCATAAGAACAAATATTTTAGTAGACTCGTGATAAAAAAAAGAAAAATCCATAAGAAAAGCCAAATGCGTGAGACATCCAAGAGACCGAAAAACATTTTATTTCAGTTCAGTTATACTAAATAAATCCTTCACACCACAGAAATTTAAAAAGGTTCCAAATTGAAAGCCTTTTATAGTCAGCCATCACAAGATAACAGCATTCAATTTCTTAGATCCGGATTAGGAAGGAATAACCCTCATTGAAGGCAATACGACCTGAGTCATGATCTCTGTACGAACACCCTGTCCAACCTAATCCTGTTTCTAAAGTCGGAAAGCTAAACAACCCGCAATGAAGAAAAAGAAAAAAAACATCTCTAAAGACGTGTGCTGTATCCTTATTAGATTTTCAGTGTGTGGGCATTTATTTTATCCTAAGACTTGCGATTCTGCGCAGGACCTTCGCAATCCAGCTTATTCTAATAAGGACAGCCATTGTTGGTTGCATTACGATAACATGCTTAAAATTACTAAGGTAAATACTAGGAAGTTTACGATTCCCAAATTTCTCTGCGCTTGCTTGATGGCTGTAAAGTATTCGTTTTTATTGTGGGATTAATAATTAACACATTTCTTTGAGAGCTGGTGGATATAAAACTTCCACTGGCACACAGAGTCCGGGCTTAGTTAAAAGAGATCAGACTTCGTCTGTGGCTTATCTGCCTCTTCGACTGCTGAATGCATTGGCATCGGTGTGTCTTTTGTTCTTACACCCTGCTGGGTAGAAGGGTCACCGCGGGGTTCCAGGTGATTAGCTCAGATCATAAGAAAGAGGTAAAGGTCTTATGTGTTAACCCATATCACCGCGCGCCGACCGGCCAATATGAATTTTCAGAATCTCACGATGGGAAATGTTTCTTCATAATTTTGCTTTTTTTTTTCTCGTCTTCTTCTTCTTGTTTCTGTCCCTCAACATTGCTAAATTCAATGCAACACACTTCATTTTTAGCATCGGTCTATTATTTTTTCTTCCATTTGTGATTCGCTGTGCACTCGAATCAAAGTCTTTAAACTGAGAATTTTGTTGAAAATTAAATAGGAAATTCAGGTATGAAGGTATAGTGAAGGAAGTTGGCGCTATAAAATGGGTTTGTGTAGCTAATAAGTGTATCTGTTTCTGTATCTAATTTTCTTGTTAAGTGTACTTGTTCAGAATTAATTCATTAATCCATGTCCAAAGAAGCAAGTATATAGTGAAATTAATATTTGGTAAATCGCCTTACTTTAGCTTAGACTTATAAATTTTTAAACACTATATTACAACAGCTGATTTCCAAAAAGAAAGATTTTCTATGCAACATAATGTAAGTACATTGACACATGTACTTACATTATGTTGCATAGTTGTACAGTGCCGAAGCTTTCATAGGAGCAAATGAAACAGTTGCATGGGGGTAAAATTAAGGAGGATCGCAAAAAATGGAAGGAAATTGCAGCAAATCTTATTTGTTTATAAAACAAAAAATATTGGTCCACAAGTACTTATATCTCTCATAAATACTACGTGCATAATATCTATAGCATTAAACAGGGTGCAACAAAAATGGTGGGCTAGGCGGCTACAAGTTCAAAATGAACTCCACGGATATCAATACAAAGCTGAAACGATAGGGTCTTGGACTGCTAAGCACACTGAAAAATTCCTGGTGTATTTGGAATCCGCTAGCATCCGTAATCAACTCTCTGTTGAAGGTTCCCAATATCGTAACTGTAGTATGGAATACATCATACAGTTAGATGTCCTCGAGAGGATTGAGATCGGGTGGCCGCGAAGGCCACGGTATAGAAGTCCTGCATAGCAAATTCATCTTCCAGTTTATGGTGCATTAGAAACTCACCTGTTATGAGTCTCAAGTGAGCCGATTCACTGGTCATTTTATAAATCACATGCGTGCTCTAACATTTAATGGCACTTCTTCCAACAAAATTATAGGCTATTTTTCTAAAAAAAAAAAACACTAATAATTATGACTGGAAAGTGATCTGGGTAATACTAAAAGCCCAATTAAGAAATCGTTGATAAATTGTTGAACGTTGCTGTTCTTTGCTGTTCTTCAAACGCGCCATGAAGCCATATGATCAACATCTTCCAACAATGCAATTCTTCAATTATTATATAACTTGCACTTTCCTCAAAATTATCCAACATCTTTTTTTTTTTTTTTAATTCAAATGTTTTTATAGTTCGTGATCTGCCGCGATCTTGGAGTAACAGTTGGAAAGATGTTTCTCTTAGCCTATTTTATATCCTCTCGAACGTTATCTCATTTTGTAAACGTCGGTGTGAGAAACCGTCAAAGTTATACGGGACATGCCGCCTGGCGGCTGGTGTATCCACATGCATTTAGTTTTAGTTCATTCTTAGTCGACTTTCCTATTTAACTAACCGGTATCAGTGTGTAAGGATTGGATTCGTCTAGTGTTCCTCAGGGCAGTCCTTTGGGTCTCTTATTTTTTTATATATTCTTTGATAACATAGTAAGAATATTTTCTTTTGCGCAATGTTCTTTATATACTGCACTAAGTACTGTTGCGTTTTTTGAGCATTAATAAGAGTTAGATATATTAAGGTTCCATTGAACTCCTCAGCCGTATTATTTTGATTACGCGATTAACTATAACGTGATGCTCGGTCGTATTCTTCACAAATTACTGATCTACATAGGGGCTGTTTTTGATTATATCATGGCATAATCTTTACATGTTGACTATATTTGGACAAAGGCTTTTAAGGTGCTCAGATTTAAAAAGTGCAATGCCGTTGATTTCCAGGATTCATTCAGTACGAAAGTTTTATGCTTATTTCTTCAGCCGAATCCATTCAGAAGGAATTTCACGGGTTTTGTCTAGAGAAGACTTTTCCAGTTTGATAAGATCAATTACTTGGTCTTCAGTTATTGGAATTAGGAACATCTCTAGTATAATGTTTGTTAGAGAGATGCTTTGAAGTATCTTTATTCCAGATTTATCCGCTTTATACAGTTTACTATCTTTCGTATTGTTTTATACAGGAAATATAAATGTCCTTGAATATGCTTTGAATATTCAAGGACAATATCAATGACAATGATGAATCTTCCCCTCAAATTTCATAATTCAATTTACTTGAAATAATTTTTATATTAATAAAATTTGATTTTAATTGTTTACTTTGTCCAATTCATCTTCATAATGTATGAAGACAATCAGCATCATAATAACAACATGATTTTAGCCCCCACAACATTGTGATACTTTGAGAAATTTGAAATGAGCAAAAACAGTCCAAACCGCTACGTTCCCATCATTCAGAGATTTTACTACAGAAGTGCCTAAACGCAAAGAGCTCTTTCTGGTTTTTGTTTTTCTTCTTTTTATCTTTGATGTGTGCTTCTCACATGAATTATTGACTTTGGGGCCCTCCAGTTGCCCATTATAGAAGGATACTTTGGGCTCAACTCACTTATGTAAACGCACACAGCCATATAGCAAGCACATCAGATATGACTACATGCGGCTAATTTTGTGCTTCTGCTTGAATAGGGGACTGTTTTACGAGCCTCAACTTTTGCAGTCCCTACGACGCCGTTAATGTTTATTTGACAAGTTTTATTGTGGGCTCAACAATAAATTCTCTTTGGCCATTATGTGTTTGAAAGGCATCGCAAAAATATGAAAAATGTCTAGGCAGGAATGCCTTGAAGCGCACAAACCAACAACACAAAAATATTACTACTCCCATTTTTTACTCTTGCTCTTAATCTACGTTTTTTTCTTACTCCATTTCCGAGCATTGTTATTGCGGGGCACTCAAAATTCCATATTGAACATAAACTTTGGTTATTGACAAATCTCTAGTCCATAATAAGCTTGAGTGAGGAGAAATTCCATCTCATAATAGCTTAAGACAAATGATACAAGTATATTAACAGATGAGACATTTTATTTGCATTGTAGAACTCTTCCCGATTGGGGTTATCTTGTTTAAATGATGTTTTTATTACCTTATGAAATTTTCAAATAATATAAACAAAATTGTGCGGAAGGAGCATAATCTCAATGCGGACAAAGTAAAATTAGTAAAATTATTATTTATTTATTCTATTTTATTATATACCTAGTGAACACACAGCACAATGCAAGTGGTCACAAAATGAAAATGTTAAGCCGGTTTTTTTCTTTTGTGGATAAATCGAATCGCGCACAATTATTTTGGTATGGTAGGTAAAAACCTTTTAATAAAATAGATTCGTTTGAGTTATAGCAACATTTTCTTTACCTATATTAGCTCATACAAAATTTACATATTTTTGCTTGTTCACTCCTCTTGGGAGCACTTGAGTCTGGCTCCCAAGGCTTGCTTCAGTTTTTTTCACGTCTAGCTCACGGTGAAAGCCTTACAAATGTTTAATTCCTCTGCAAATATATCTCCGCTTTCCTGGAGTAAATATTGTTGGAAGAGAGGAGTGAAGGAATTTTTGATAGGAACGATAGTACTAGTAGAGTAAGTATTATGGCAGAGAAAAAGCTATAAAGGTCGCAAGGAATGTAGGTAGAAGGACGGCCGGGACGGTAATCTGCGCACTGACCAATTGAGTTATCAAAACTACTCTCACGCAAAATAGTAGATACCAATTTGTGGGAACAAAAACTTAAGCATGCAATTCTGATAAGTTCGTTTGTTAATGAAGGCAATAATTGTACAAGTTGTGTTTTTTTTATATATACGGGCACCGAGTTCTTTTTGAATAGAATAGATCAGATTAGAGTAATTCATTGGATTATTGTGCACCGCTTTCCTTTACAGTTCTTCCAATAATCCCCTCTTCCTAGGAAGAGCAGACATAACCTACATAAACATCAGTGGATGATATGTCTATCCGATACATGTGTTTGTCTTGTAATGATTCTGAGGTAGATTCCTAGATTGCCTTAAAATATCTAGCCTCTTCTTTGGTGAAGGTCCTTTAATGCTTCTTTTGGCTTGTCTGGAGCCTAACATTGAAGTCCATCACTTGTCCATTTGGTTCTGGATACAGTTTTGCATGGTAAACTTCACGGTGTTGTATGAGATATCGCAAAATGGTTCGGGTCTTATGACCGGCATGGATGCTTTTATTTTGGCCAATAAGTCTGCATTATCATTCCCGTCAATTCCCGAATGTTTTAGCACCCATTGAAGTGTTAGGTGGTTCTTTGTGCCGAGTTTTGTTAATGCTTAAATGCATTCCCCCATTAACTTCGTTTTGACCTCAGTTGATGAGATGGCTTTCAATGCCGCTTGGATATCTGTGTAGATATATATTTTTTTATTAGTATAGGATCAGCTGAGGTTTTCGTATGCACATAGTGATGGCATATACCTCTGCCTGGAATATTGGGACGCAATTTCCTAGGCTTTGATAAATACGAGCTCTTGGCTTAACACCACATATTCCTGCTTCTACTCCTTTCTCGGCTTCAAAACCGTCGGTGTACCAGATTAGGATTACATAGCATTAAGTACTTTCCGCATCTCAAGAAAGTCATTATAAACGAAATTTTCAATACGGAATTAAAAGCGAGATTTGGATTTTCAAGATTAGATACATGTTCATGAAGATAACGGCTGCTGACCATGAAGCGCAGCAATTATCCCTAAAGCACGAGGCGGAAATTTGTTTGGGCACATTACAAATAACTGGAATGACCTTCAAACAATTTAAGTTCGAAATATGTTCTTGTATCCGAGCACAGCTTTTCTACTTTGCTATCGTGAATCAAGAAGAAAATCAGCTAGATTTATTTCCCATCTGGTAAAGCATATTGAACCCGCGGGGCTGAATACGTTCAAGAAAAAGTACAAAAAAATCAGGAAGGGTTACATTTTGGGTACAGAGTGTAAAGTAAAGCTTTTGGGCCGCTTAAATCCAATATTAAGAATTTGCTGTTGATGACGTATTTTTCGATAAAAATAGTAGTTAACTTTGTTGAGTCGTAACTTGAAAACGGAGAAGAAAAGAGAGAAATTTAGATCCTTGGAAAGGTAACTTAGCATGGTACTCATTATTAGCATACGATGAAAAACTGAAAAATTGGTCTATTTATAATCGTATCGGCTACTTGCTCTATGGAGAGCTTTATCATGGAAAATGCACCGGTAATACTCATCTAGAACTCTGTGTCGGTGCTTCTGTCGTGTTAGATCTTATATCAAAACTCTCAGTAGGCATTTACAATTTTTAAATGGATATTTTTGTTTTACCTCTTTGCCACTTCTAGATTAAAGGAAGAAACTGGGCCATTCTGCCTCGAGATCCACTAAATTTCTCAATAAATGTAAACTTTTTGAATTTTTGTAGGTATATGTATGTATATCCAGTTATGTTTTCAATCTACCATTTTTATAAAAGTTAAAGTCATCGTGTTATTGATTTATTGTTAGGACAAACAGATATAGGGAAGGGATAGATGGGGACAACCTTTGTATGTGTATCACACGATTTCAATTAATCTATAAAAATCGGGAAATAAATTTCTTAGCATAAATACTGATGGGCATTGCATCGCACGCGAACTTCAGCAGAACCACCCCGTTATGACATTGTATGGCTGTGTTGAACATTATAACAAGCTATGACTCCTCGAAAGAGGAGTTTAATTGAGTGTTATCTTTAACCTCGGTTAGCATAAATACGAGGCATAAAAGGACTTATCTAAACATCAGAAATATTACAGGCGAACTAGATCTGGTATATAATGGCATTGAAGAAAACGTCTTCTAAACAGATATTCAATGGATTTGAAGACCGAAAAGGATACTAACAAAAAAAAATATATATATATGTTTCCCGACGGCATCAACAAAACCAGAATATAAAATTCTCAAGATTCTGCGATTTGTTGATTCCGAAAAGGTGTTTTTTATCGATACCTTGGCAGGCTTTGATCTCTTCCTGCAAACAAGCATCGTCCCCTAATTCTCAATATCGAATTTATGCAACGTATATACTATATATATGCAAAAAGTAGTACAATGCGGCTGTTGAAAGTGATACTCTGAAAAGGTTTCCATTACATTATCACACCCTTTTTATTTTTCTTTCATAGCCTTCTTGTTTATCCAAAATAAATGTACCGAGATCAGCCTGAAGGCAACAATAACAAGAGTCCTTGATACGGGATGAGGTATTTTGTATACAAGACAGAGGGGAAAAAAATTAAATCCCATAATGGAAACACCGCAACTTTAGACTTGTGGTCCTTTTTGGTTTTTACCATTGCTGACAGCCTGAATTTGGATCGACGAGATTAGAACTAGACTGACGCACACATCTATATATAAATGTATACATGCAGGTTGTACTACTACATTGGCTATATTGGAATACATATTGCACATTAACGCTTATCTTTGAGAGACACTCACAACTGGCGGCCGATTATGTGTCGATGCACAACGAGTTAACTGGGCGCCTCTTGCAGTCCTTAATCCAAAGGAATAGAATTTTGGAATGGCAATGGCTAGAAGAAAAGGATGAATGAGTGCATATATTTCCTACTGATATAATAAGAAAGGTACCTTGAGGCGTTGGGAGTCATTCAAAAGAATCATAATCAAGGCAATTGAAGAAATGTTGAATGCAATGAGGTTGGTATGCAGAAAGCATTCTATGTATTCAATGTCTACGACTCAGTCGGTCTAAACGGACGAATAACTTGTTAAATATGAACTAAACGGCACAAACTAACTCTGAAGCTAAAAGAAATCTTAAAGTTTCACGGGAAGGTCCAGCTGACATTGTGGACTCTCAAATACATACCTAATTACAATCACTGGCCCTTATCATAATTGTCATTCATTTTGTTGCACGAATTTTGATAGCACGAGAATAAAGAAAGAACTGAAACTCATAATTACAGCCGATCGTTTTATTTAGGTCGAACGTCGGAGCCTTAGAAATTTTAAAATTTATTGAACCTGCCCTTTATAAATTTGGCTATCCCAACCAGCACGAAGAGTTGCTATGAAAATCGTTTGGAAGGGAGGAGCTATACTGAACCGCATGACTACATCGAATTTGGTTGTAAGTCCATTCGTAAACTTATTACTGTCTTTAGCTCCACCATTACATATATTTTTTGGTCTCCATATTCAGGAGCGGATTTGGTCATGGGAGCTCATCGGTTCCTGGACCAGTGGCCATCATAAGTGCAGATCAAATGACAACTCTACTGGACTATAAAACATGTGATCAATATGTAAAGCAGTCTCAGTCGTTTTTAATATGTATAATAAGGCACTCAGAGAACCTTTAGTGAACATCTAATGTCAATTTTGGAACTATGATGGGATTTCAAACAAGTGAATGGAGAATTTACTGCTTTCAGAAGCTTTAAGCAATTTCATTTTTTTTAGCCATTTCCTGCATTCTGAAGGCCCTATTTAAAACAAAAGTCTGCTCTACCTGGTCTACAATAATCATTTCCGGCATTTCTAAATTTTTAATATTTTCTAAAAGGGAAAGCCTAATTACATATGTACGACGCATTTTAACCAATTTTCCTGCGGTCTTAAAGCCCAATTAAAAAAAGACAACTTTTAAGGGAGAGATGCATTTTTATACTATTTCTACTAATTTCTACATTTCTAAGCCGTAATTAAAAAAATAATAAGAAATGTGGTGTGTGTGGAAGAGTTGAAGTGTGAAGGTCTTAAAGTCTAGCTAGTTTTACGATTGCAACTCTAATTTTGCTGCACTATAAGAACAATTTTCATTATGACCGTCTTACGAAATGTCTTATATAACATATAAACGACGCTTTAGGCCGACTCGACCTGGCTTTTCAAGAACGCATCTTATTCGGTCCAATGACACTCCACGAAACAGTTATTAGCTCCACGCATATGGGCCTAACCACTCTTAAGGGACTTTCTAGTTGAAAATGAGTGAAATAGCGATTTCAGGATATTTGGGGCTTTGAATTGTTTACTTTTCATATTTAATGAAAAAACACGGATAAGGAGCATTGTAATCGTTTCGGTTATGCTTTAGTCTATGGCGCTGTCAATGTTATAGATAGTCATTTTCTTTCTGCCTTTCTTCAAACTTGAAATTCACGGAACAGCTCTTTTCTCAACATGCCAACGAGAAAAATATCGGAACTGCAGGCATGGTCTCTAGCATGGGCCGGTAGCTAAAATAACACCCCATCTGTCGTTTCGACCATATGTTTATATGAATTTCATACCTGATTACAGCCTCCAGAATTATTTCAAGATACGCAATGTTGGGTTATTATTATTAAACTCTGACTTAATTACTTAGATACTTATTCTTTGAGACTTATACGCCATCTAGTTTTGTATCTGATTAATTTCAATTTTGAATTCTTTTCCAATACATTTGAGACTATAATTTAGGACAGGCATGTTTGATAATTATTAAATATAATACATTTCTACACATCTCATTGATTAAGAACTGGCTGTTTAGGCAGACTCGATATCATTGGCTTTTTCACATTTTCTCCGTACATAAATCAACAAGTAAAAATATAAATTATTATCCAAATCTAAATAATGTTGCGAAGTTCTTTGGAAGTGCAGTTGTCATTTTACGAGTATAATGAGCAAATTAAAATGAATTATTCGAGCTTACATAATTTTGATTATGTAGCAAGTTGGGCTTGCGTTACATAGACGTGAAAAAATTAAAACGTTTTTTAATATCACAAAGGTAAATGCTTACTTGGAAGATCTTGAGACAATAAAATCCCTGGAATATGTCCTCTTAATACTTGAGACAATAAAAGAAAGAAGAAAAAAATGAATTCTTATTTTATGATTTTTGTAAATTAAAAAAAAAAAAAATTGGAGAGATAAATGTTGTTTTATATCATATTCTCTAAGGTTAAGGAGCCTGCTTTACTTTGTATGTTGAATTTAAAGTTTTATTCATAAGAACGACCGGAAAGAATGGTTTCATAGAACTATGGCACCGCTCTATTGAAACATACATGTTGTTTCCCGGTGAGCGGTCCAAAGGGAAGGAAATGATAGTACTCACCACGACAAACAATAAATTTAATCATTTAATGGCAAACTCAACCGTTTTGTAGTTATAGACTGATTAAGAAAATATGATAGTTTCTCACGAAACACCCTGTATATTAAAAAGTACAGGTTGTACGGTCACCGTTAATTAAAAAGATGAGTGGATCCACATTTTCCAGTTTTTGGAAAAAGAAAAGATAAAATAAAATGCCAAAGTAATAAATAAGGTAGGTAATAAATGCGAAATTTTTATTTTAGAGTACCATCGCTCCGGTGAAGAAAGGAGTGCGGAATTGTTGCGCAGTCGTTGGAAAGACCATAATGCTCTACATACATTGAGGGTAATGGTGACCGTACACCCTGTACTTTTTAATATTCAGGTGAAGCCAGCATATGCCTCCATCAGAGAGGCAAAACATCACAAATTTTCTGTCATATTGCGAAATACTACATAAATAGGACTACCATGATTAGCTAATTCTGTATGTAGTTCTCAATTAAGTTGTTGCTAAATATTCAGAAAATATTTTAAGTACATATTTACGTTTTTCCTGTTCCAAATTTATTTATTAAACTTCTTTGATATAACCGAAAAAACATTTTTCTGAGTGACGATAGCATCAATTTTGATCTATTATTAGGTAGTCAGAAAAACGAAGGTAAGCAGAGGTATTGTATGATTCTTAATTTTTCTTGAGGAGCGGCAGTTTTCGCATCATAAAAAATGAATGAGTACTAGAATAGGTATATAAAGAAGCAAAATAGTTAATACCCTGTCAGAATACAAAACGCATTGTTTCGCTTTATTATAAATTTTTCTGGTAATCAAAAACAAGTATTTTTGTATTTTATGGACTATTATGGAACAATTCTGTATTCTTCAGAGTGCTTATTGTTGTTATTTTATAGGTAGGTACATGTTCTCCTATTTTGTATAAATACGATGTACATATTCCTAAAATTTATGTGACTTTAGTTTGCGGTATGGACGTAATTTTCCGAAGGGCAAAGTTTAAAGAATTTAGCAGAGAGTAATTATTACAGCAGTGTATATTAGTGAAATATATACGATTACATTTTTCTCAAATTTGTGCATACAATGTTTTTAAAATGAAAAAATAAATTATCAGGTAACGCGCCAATTGCGGTATCATATTCATTTATTTATTTATTTATTTATTTTTCATGGGTGTAATGCATTTAATCTTCTATATGATTTTTTTTAATTAATAAAAACCACATTCGTGTTAAAAATAAATGTTAAAGCATCCAATTTTTGTTATTAGCTTGAAATATTACTATGAATAATCAAACTAAAAACATATTATTGAAATAAAGAATTTCCTTTTATATAAGTATGTATAACAATTTCCCTTCTGGAAATATTTTTCTTACTTTGTGGCAGGACAAATCGCTCGCAACATAAAAAGAATATTTTATGCTGGCTTCAGTTTTTGCGAGCTGTCATCAGTCTATATATTGAAGTGTATGGTTTAAAATGATCTATAGCTCTGTTTCCATATATTGTGATGGAAACGTGTACCTTAACAACTTATTTCCATTATTCCATTAAAAATCCTTGAAGTAAAAGTATATCGTGTGAGAAATTTAAGACGATACCCATCAATGGCTTACACCTTGCTGCAATTCATCCCCACTAGCTTGGTCTATAGCTTTCTCCTTTTATCCTAATCCTAACTCCTACTCGAATTTATAATTAATTTGTAAACATAATGTTAAATTATTAACACTAAATCTAGAGCTGCCAATACAAAAGAAATTTAGGAACGCGAGTCCAAGCTTATATTCATCTAATTTTGATATTACTTTAAAGAGCACCCAAACAGCAAACTCCCTCTTTCATACTATCCCACTCTCTCTCTCTCTCTCTCTCTTTCTCTCTATTTGATATTTACGAACAATTAGCCAACTTGGAATGTGGAACTATACTCAACACCAATGTCTTGCCCTTCGCATAGATAAAATTTGAGAAATGAAGGCTTTAATCTTGGAACAGCTGTTTCCTGTTTCTTGCAAAATTTCACGAGAGTTATTCTTAAAGTGAGAGTTCAACTTTAAAGGAGAGTCTATCAGGACACAGAAAATGTTATTAAAGATTAATACTAAGCGCATATACCAGAATATATATATAGGTGGAGATATGAAGGTATAGGTTTTCGTAGGTACGTGCCTGCACACATATAGATGTCTCATATAGATTTTGACGTCCATTTTACAAGGGATGCTATAGATTTTAGCAAGGGTAGACTATGTGTGGGCGATAAATTGAATTTGTGTGCTCTCTAGGGCTGCGTATAGTAGCTAGAAATCGACACCAATATATTTCATGTACCTATATACATACTCGTATATATGTAGATCCGTAAAGCTTGTTCAACATTTTTGCTGACATGCGCTTTTCATATATTAATTTCTGCAGTAAGGCATGAAAATCTACCATTTTCCATGTACATACATATTTCATTTATACATATATATGTATGTACTTATTCCTTGGCACTTAATACAGAATCTCAGTATATGTATATACAACTACCACCATCAGGGAGTAAATAGGACTATCTCGAATGAAAATCGACTTGTCATGGTTTTACACCCCCCTTGGGTTAACCCCCAAAGACACATCTTGCTTTGTCAACCCAGCAAATTTTGAATGTGACGTTGGGTTTGGTTTTAAAAGATACCGAGAATAAGTGAGCAGACGTAATGTACATATTTATGTATGTATGCATCTCTATGCTATATGCACACATAAATACATCCATGTATAAATACTTATTGTATACATAAATTCTTATATCTATAATAATAACAAATGGGTGAAGATACGATAGTCAGCAGGCACCGAGCTCGTATACTTGTAATGTTTTATAAGTATGAAGTCCTGTGACTCGGAAGGGAAAGTCAAAGGGAGCAGGAAAGGATCAGAAGCAGGATGCACATATATTTTTTTTTCAGAGAAGGAGATGATGTAGACCATTGGCGGGGGAGGATGGGGTACGAGGGTGTATGAAAGTGGCAGCAATATTTTTGGAGCCCTTCGCTTATCGCAGCTAAAGATCTTTGCTATTGGCTGTATTCTTCTGTTCATCCTTCTGCTCTCAACGGTGCCGGCTTGTGCACAGGAAGCAAAAAAAAAAAAAGGAAAACTGGGAAGACAAATACACCCCCAGAGTGCCTTTCTTGCACATTTGTGTTTGTTTACATAAATGAAATCTTATAAAAAGGGAAGCGATGATATCCGAAAACACGACTGGGTGAAGGTACATAAAACCTTGAATTATTGGGGACATAACTTTGGCTCGTACAGTGTTGTACCTACTCGCCTCGCATACTCGTCCCTGGACGACAAAGATTGAGAAAGAGAGAAAGGATAAATGGTGGTCGTGAGGAGGGGGAGGGGGAGGGGGCTAGGCTAGGCTAGTGCCTAGTGGTCGCGGAAGTTATGCCTTAAGCGTACACGTGATAAGGCGATGCTTTGAATATAGATAAACGAGAGATATACCAACGTCGGAAAATGTTTATTTTGGAAAATTGGGAAAATAAAAAAATAGGGAAAAAGGAAAACTGAACGGTGATAACTGCCCCAATGTCAAATGCATGCAAATTTGAAATTACCATCAGGAGAGAAGGCTTTGAACACCCCGCGCATATAATTATTGACCGGACCAGGGAGTATAGTGCGACTAGATGTGGCGTGCGGGTGTTGTATAAAGTAGATTGGGCTGTGTTGACTTTTCTTGTATAGAGAAAAATAGTAGAAAGAGACAGAGAGCTCTTGTAGTTATTGTTGTTGTGTTATACATATATAGGTATGTATTGGGGTTAATATTGCATTATCCAAAGTCCCAGGTGCTGCTAATTTATGTTCATGACGATATAGGGCATTATAATTAATAGTCATGTATAGGTGAAATATAGGAAAGGCGGCAGTTGTTCTGTTATTTACATATGTACTTATATATGTATGTGTGCAAAACGTGCATATTTATGTAAATCCATATATGCATCCATATCTATACCTAAGTACTTACCGCTCAATGATTGCTGTCCCGGGGCTTTACCGAGCAGATAGTCATCTTTGCAAATGAATTTATTGTCGTCTAAAACGTAGAGTTGCTCCCCTGTGCTAAGTTGCTTTCTACATATACAGCATGTGAAACAGTTTAGGTGAAATACTTTATCCCTGGGCTTTCTCACTAAATCTGATGGGGCTATTCCTTGTCCACAACCACTACATTTTGTTCCGTATCGCCTGAAATGAAAAAGAACGAAAGTTTGAAAGAATTTCTAGTCGTTTATTATTCATGCGAATCTGTAGACTTTTAGTACCTAGTACCATATTGGTACAGGATGTTGATATACTACAGTTACAGCTACTATAGATTGTATTACATTCCATCAATTCCTTTGTTACTATGGTTATTTATTACCGCCAACTTATTTCTGAAGTATAATTTTCATGTTGGCAGTGTAATGTAATGCACGAGTTATGTCTTAACTACAAAAATAAAAGGAAAAAAAAAAACTTCTAAAAATCTTGAGAACATTGACACACAAAACCGCGTTAAGAGCAATTTCATCGCGTAGAGCTCGCCGCACTCTGTTTTGTTGACATTTGAATTCGCTTTTTGCTTCTGCTTTTCCAGTTCACTGAACACGAAGCAGTTACGGATGAATTCTATGGTCATTTGGTTGCTTCGAAGAACCAGAGTCCCTCACGATCATGAATTTTAAGAATGCGTTTTAAGACACGCTCGCGTCCTAATTAGCTGCAACACGAGCACATTAAATTCGTTTTTTGTTTCTTGTTCATCCAATTAAAAAGACCTAAAAATGTTTAACTACTTAATATTTGGCCCATCATGGTGGAAAAAAACTTCAAGGCGCCCGAATTTATAGAATATTTCGTAATGATTCCTTCGAAACATACCTAGGCACTTACTATCCATTAACACTAAACATAATCTCCGCATAAGGAGTGTAAAAACAAGTGGCGAAAAAAGTCTAAAGGCCACTAACACATCCAAACAAAGTGAAGGATTAAGATATTTGATTACACATTAAAATCGTTGTACGAAAAGAAAAACAAATCTACATATCTCCTCGCGTCATATTTATAATTTAATTGCAATTTATCAGGTATTTAAAGTGCGCGGATATATCGAGCTTTACTATTAAGAGCCTTACATTTACAGGTGACAACTGGTAATTTGCATTTAATTTTAGATTGAGAGCCGACACTGAAAACTATGGGCATAAAAAGGAATTAATAATAATAGACGAAAAGTCCATCCGTAGGCGATATTTTAGTTGATGTACTAAGATTACTTTACATGGATAAAAGTGTGGATTTTAAATTATAAGTTCAAAGGATAGAAAGCTTTAATTACTTTGGTTTTTATTTTTATTCCCTTATTATATTACTACCTAATATAAGACAAGCTCAGGGGATACCCTGTTATGCGAAGCACAGCATGCAGGAAGGAGATAAGGAAAGGATTAGGCGGCATGAGAAGAGTGGTGGAGGGACTGATTATGTCACTTTAAACCTTCGCAGATTGTAAGCCCGAGGAATTACAGAAAAGGGTAGACCGTACAATTTGGAATAAAAAAGAATCACGGAATTTTACTGTACAGCCGAAAGTAATTTTTTTACAGTAATTAATCTATAAAGGACCAGACTAGATATTTCATCAGAACATTGACCATGCATGTAGCGATAAAGGACAAAAAGGATAAAGACATCCGGTGCTCGACAAGTTATTGTCACATCCCCAATGACCATGAAGATTACTTTTTTTTTGTACAGGCTGTGCAACCAGCTCCGGCTTAGATATGGGAATTGTATTTCATTCTAGCTCTGATACAGAACTTAAAAAGGAACGCTAGATTAAACGGACTGAAATATTTCAATGCTTTTTTGGTAACAGAAAAGATGTGCTCTGTCAAGCTTAACTTCCGGGAAATATTAATGCCAAGAATGCTTTGACGGTATATCGGAAATTAATACTCCATCAAAAGAAACGGGTGTGGTAAAACTATGACTGGTTCAAGCGCAATGAAAGTTAAAAAGAGAGACGGAGAGATAACAGAGTCCTGGGGCACACCGGCATTTATAGGATAAGGTTCAGATGTAACATCTAATACCACCCGTATTAAGGGCGACCATATAAAATATATTGCAATCCACAATACAAAGAGGAGGGTAGAGACCCATTGCTTTAAATTCGGCTGAAAGGATTATGGATGCCGGACTCTATCAAAGGCCTTCGAAATATATATAAGGCAATGATTTTCGACTAATCAAAATCGTGGAGGACTATGGTTCTAACGTTTCAAGAGAAGTCCCTAAATCTCCAAATTTGAACTCATACCATTGGTTAATTAGAGTCTAGATGCTTAATTTATTTAAAGTTAATGACAAATCGAAAGAATCAAAGTGAGTGCAATTGGTCAATAATTTGAGGGATTGTTACATCGCAATATTTGGGAAAAGGCTACAGTGGTCTCCAAGCAGTTGGAAAGGTTCCTGTCGAATAAGACAACTAGAATAGTCTACGCAGTGATTTAGCCAAAGATTAGGCCTTGTTTCTAATTAACCGATGCGAGAAACCATCGGAAACTTCTCCCGTACATGGGAGATTCAAAACAGGCTACTGTGCATTGGGTGGAAAGCGATAGTTTGAAGAGAATCTAGCAGCCAAGATATTAGCTTTATCCATTTCACCATTATTAAGTAGTGTTAAAATGTCCTATTTGACGTCCTATTTGACGGAGATGACAAGGTGAGCCAATAGCGTAATATTTTATTACCTCACATCTCCCTTTTTTTAACCAACAGACAAGAGTTGTTTGAGCTGCCTGAGTTACGTGTAGAGAGTTTACAATGAATACAGTGTATTCGGGCAGCCAAATAAAAGCGACAGCCTAAAGCAAAAATCTAAAAAAATATTGCAGGTATTACGTAAGCATGTATTTGTATGTATGCATGTATGTGTGTATGTATGTATGTATGTATGTATGATCTTTGAGGGCACAGCTTAATGGAAAAAGAAATTGTTTCTGCTTAAAGCTGTTTGGAGAAAATCTATTTCAGAGGGGAACGTTTGAAGGCCGCAGGTTACTAGTCTCGTCCAGGGTAATTCGTAGTCTCGTAGTTTTATATCCAAAAATAATTTAATGCCAAAAATAAATTCTTTCATGTGCATTGCCAGTTTCTTCCCTCTCATAACCGTAAAAAGCTGGAGGTATTATAAGAACAAATTTGAAAGCAGCACAATACGAATAACATTTTGTTGCTATTCACTTTCGGCTGATAAACAATTTTATTTTTAGTTTTGCACATAGGCCTCTTCCTCTCTTCCTTACCCCTCTGCTTTTCTCAGAAGGCCTTAGCACTCTTTGAATTCTATAATAATAAAAAAAAAACAAAAATAAAATAACTTCAAATTATTGAGCTATTTTCACCATTAATTAATAACTAGCTAAAGTTGTCCGTTCTTAGAACGGATTCTCTTTTTATTTATTTTAATATTTTTAATTTTTTTTTAAATTTTTTTAATATTTTTTATTTTTTTATAGAAAAGCTGAAGAAAAAAAAACGAATGATACTGAGCGTCCGGGACATCCAAATTGGATCCCAACTGAAGGGATAAAACTTCTGATATTGTGTTGTACAAAAATGGAATCGTGTCACCATTTTGAAGCAGTATTTGCACTTGTTCAAGTACAATCTAAATAGGTTTTGTGTTATTATGTATAAAACATGGATCAATCATAGCACTCCCGAAATGACAGAATACATAAAAAATTTGATTTCTCCTGGTGAACTGATTTCCAAAAATGCTAAAACGATTCTATTGGCCGGAAAGGTCATATCCACAATTTTTTGAGATTTATATAACGTAATCTTCATCGAATAACTGGAATTAAAGGTAAAACGATTACAGGACAGTATTATGTATCTTTGATGGATAGAAAAGCGACCATATTTGACAAAGAATAAAATTCTCTTCCATCATTGCAATGTATTAACAATTGCCATAGACAGCATTTTTGAAATGAGCTACAAGCTGCTTCCCCACCTACCCTATTGATCAGATTTCTTGCAGAGTTCGAGAAATCGTTAAGTAAAGTGTATCGAGCTAAAAGGAGTCTATGTCAATAATAAATAAAAATAAATGGAATTTTAATCAAAACAAATCTTTCTTTTCATATGGTGAGAAAGTTTAGCAGAAGTGGAATTCTTAATTTTAGATGTATGGTGTGGAGGAATTCTTCATCGCCTCTCCTCAACAAACGCGCAAACTAATTGCTCTTAGCACAGATAATTTCACAGCAGATATGATCATCGAAACCTGCAGCGTTAGATGGATTGGTAATATGCTGGAATAACGCTACATATATCAGCTGCCTTAAACGGCGAATCGACAATAAGAGAAAAAGGCTGCCGCCAAGAAGCGGTTTTACAACCATTAGTATGGCACTTGGCGTTGAATGAGAGATTAAATGGAATCCACGAAGCCGGGTTTAAGGCCCAGGGATACGCTGATGACATTGTCATTTGTGTTAAAGGGAAATTTGAATCAGCTTTATCCGAGCTTACAAGAATATGAATCAGTAAACTAAAGCAAGATGGTGTTAATCACTTTCAGCAGGAATACCAGCGTTCAGTTCTCAGTTGGACACAAAGGATTGCACGGAAATGAAAAAGCGGACGGTCTAAGTAAAACTGGAGCCAACAGTCCACTATACTGTTCCCTATCCAACATTTAGTCTACCAAAATTTAGGGAGGAACTATATAAAAATGGGAAGACAGGCAACTGCATCTCCTCTGGCGTAGCACGCTAAGTCCCGTCTCCTCTACAGATTCACAAACTAATTGCTTTTAGTAGAAAATCGCTCAGGATGTTTATAAATGCAGTCACTGGATATGGCCCCTTCCGTTATAAAATGGAAAATTCAACAGTGAATTGTGTCAAATGTGTGGAGAGAAAGATGAATCCTCGAAGCATATTATATGTGAGTGTCCCGTGCTTGCAGCTTTAAGGATGCAAATCACTGGAGAAACATTTATCATTCCAAATAAGGTTTGCAAGCTAATGCCCATGTCAATAGTCGAGCTCGAGTCTAGATTTAGTCTAACCGCACTTTAGGGGAAGACACAATAGATCAACTTTGGTCACGGTATCCGCAGGGTCCTAGTGGCCTAGTCGCCCCTTAACATTAACCTTAAGAAATAACTGTTTACTATTTCTAGCCAGATTAAAAAAGAATTAGATTTAATTGTAACGACAAGAACAATCTAGATATGGTTAAATAAAAGATAGTAACCAACCTATACGAGCGGCTAAAAAGACTTCATTTATACAAGGAAAAAAATATAAAAGAAGAAGAGATTTGCATTAAAATATTTGGAAATTATTTCGTGAGCATGACAACAAAATTTTTAAAGGTAACACAAGAAAGGTGAATGTTTTCGGATGCGATAGTCGACGAATTACGTACAAAAGATTGGACAGTTTTGGTCTAAGATAGAACGAAATTTCAATTTTCAATTCTATCGATTTTTCTCACTTATTAAATTCAGCACACAAAATTCTCTAAAAAAAAAAAAAAAAAACAAATATTTTAAAATCACTTATGCTCTTCTCCTACTGCTACTATTTATTTTTTCGATTAGCTGTAGAAGTTGAAAGAAGTTTATTGCAAAACAGTTTCAAATAGAGCGGAAAACGATGGTAGCGATTCTAAAAACAAAACTTACAAAAAACCAATAGTTTTTCTAAAATTTCCCAACTCAAATCCGAACTGTCATTACCAAAGCAAACATGGAACTAATGAAGCGCTTTGTCATACACCGAAAGCTATTTAATCAAAGTCCCTTAGCCGGGTATAAAAAGTCATCGCACGTTAAAAGTTAGCTAAAGACTTAGCAGCGGAGCAGACGGCCAAGTTAAGAGAGTAGCGAAAAAAAAAAAAAAAAAACACCCGATCCGCAGACAAATTAAGAACACGCCCGCAGAAAAAGTGATGGGGCGTACGACATTCAGCTCCCCTATTTAACTTTACAAAATCGAAACTAATTACAGAAGAGGGGGGGGGGTATTGTAAACGTAAAAGGCTTTGTGTCGACTGAAGCCGTCGACAAAGGCAATTCGTTGCTATGTTTTTCTCCCGGATCTTTTGACTATTGAAGCGATCTATGTAACTAACGGAAGCCCTACTCTATACACAAGAATGAAATGCAATTTTCTCTCGTGGTTTTTGATTGAGAGATTTTTTTTCCTCCACCATCTTACAAGTCTAGAAAACAATCTCTATTCACCGCAACACAGTTCAGTGGCTTTCACAGATTCTTATAACACAAATAATGAGATGTATATATGTTTGTATGTATGTATATGAAGTTATGTAGTATATGAACTTACCTAAAAAAATCATTCCTACAATAAAGTTTTGCCTCTCGACTAAAGCATTTGTCTGTCAGAGGTTGAAGGCATTCGCAACATCGCACACAGGATGCGTGCCACCCCCTCTCGAGGACATTTAATAAAAATTTATCTAAAATTGGTTTGTTGCAACCCGCACAAGGGTCTCCCAAACCTACAGATGGCTCGCCTCGACCTGAAAAGAAAAATCATTTTTCAGTTTACTGAATTGTTTGGTGAACGAAAAAAAAAAAAAACAACAAAACAAAATTTTTTTAAGTGTAGCAAAAGGCACTTTACATTAATTTCATTAAAATTGTTACAAAATCAAAATTGCTATAAGATGGGGAAAAAAGGCGCAACAAAACAGGGTGATATTGATCGATTATAGATGCTGAGATGAACTCACGTTAATATCTGAACTGTTATCTCTGGAATAATTTCCGATTTGTTTCACCTCCTTACAGATGTAATTCAACCGTGCTAACGAGTGTCTGTCATTATAGACCGTGCACGGTGGACCTTAATTAACTCAGCTAGAAAATGATTAGATTCGATCGTCTTCGTGGATGATTCTTCTACTTTTTTTTTGTTTTTTTTTTTATTAGTGTATGGCAGCTTTAAACAATTAACCTTTTGATATTTGTTATTAAGTATACTTTGAAGACAGAGAAATGAATATTTCTGCCCCATGCGCTACTGTCTGTCTGTATCTCAAGATTCTCCTAAATGGCCTAACTTAAACTTACTTGAGAAGCCTTTAATTTCAGATTACAAAAATTTACTGCGAAAAACCCTAATAAGGAGCAGTCTATTTTTGATAATATTGGAAATACAGGGTGGTCAAGAATGTTTTGCTTTCATTTTTATGAATGAATTATGATGATGATGATTTCAATTTTGCTGGGTTGATAATCATTGTTGCTTTTCATTGGTTTATAGCTGTTTTTAAATTCCACCGCCGCGCCGTTTTGAAGTTTTGGCACAACAACGTCGAAATTTTGGAATTTTAATACTGCGGGTTTCGTTTTTTTTTTTTTTAACTACATCACCAACACCAGTTTTTCATATCGAGACTCAGAAGCCCAACACTTGCAATTTAAAATGACTTAGCAAATTCTGTATTCAAAATGCAACACCTTGCTAGCGTTTTTTGAACTTTTTCTTTATGTAAATGAAAGAAAAATGTCAATAAATGCCTAATGATTTTCTTCTATAATTGGATCATTTTCACTGAATGTGCTTAAAAGGTGTAAAAAATTGAGTCATACTGTTCTTAAACTCAATATGAAAAACTGATGACGTACTTTTGGGAATAAAAAAAACAAAGTATAACAAAAAAACTGAGCTGGATTCCAAAATTTTGTATTTGTTTGCGTCTTAACTTAGAGACGGATGAGAAAGAAAAATCTAAAGACACTATAGGAAAGCTCCAACGATTATATATTAAATAAATCATCTTCATAATCGTTCATAAAATAAAAATAAAAAATCTTTAACACTTTGTATCTCCAAAACTGAGAAAGATGGATATCACCCAGTTTGGATTTTTACAGATCATTTTTGATTTGCTATCTGCAATCAAGTTAAGACGGATATCTTTGGAACTAAATGGAAAATTAATCTGTTTTTTGACAGATGCTATAATTGTACGTGTTCAAGGTATGCCTAATAAGATTTTGACTAACTACCTAAGTTGAACAAAAGAACCAGAAATTCCTTACATAATTAATTAGCTGGAGTTACGATGTATGTACATATGTATATTTCTGTAGAGTATCGTGGTTATTTACTAAGCATATACCTACCTCTTGGATTTTAGGTATATACTGGGTTATAACCGAACCACCGAGTAAATTATCATTAACATTGTAACACAACAGATTTTTAATGAATATCCTGTTGTCAGCAGAATACTTCAATTATGTATTAGGTGGGGCTTTAAATCAAGACCGCATAGAGTGGAACCATACGATAAAATAGATCCTGTATGTTCACTTAAAAATTTTTACTCATGATGCATCTGTTAATCTCTGGGTCTAGAAAAATTTTACGATTGGATGCATTTTTCAAAATTCAAATTCAATTTAAAGGCATTTCCCATCGACCGTAGTATAAATCCAGAGAGTAAAATCGCCCAATCTCAAAATGGAAAATTCCGAAACAAAACCCTGAAAACAATCCTGACCAACTCCCTATGTCATGTAATCAAAGCCCAAGAAGTCCATAAAAATGAGTGAAAATAAAAAAAATTGTAAAAGTCCAAATGAACTTCGTGGATCTTATAAGCTTCAATTAAATTCTGTTAATCAAAAGAAAATTTTTTATTGTGAATCAATTGCCAACCAATACAAATCTAAATCTTTTGTATTTTTCCGTATTTTTCACTTCAGTAGTAGGTAGCTTGTACCTACTACAGCCAGAAATTGAAGTGATGAGCAAACCACAAAACCAACCACAAGCCCTGAAAAAGGGCAGTTAGTTACCTGGCCAATTTCACTGCAATCATCTTTGTTTCCGCCCTACCTGCACTCGACTTCGACCGACATGCCGTCAGACTTATAGAGAGCAGTTATCATTATTATTATGGTTTCTGTTTGTGCTGCGCAGCATAAACTTCCGTGGCCGTCAACGCTATGGCTATGGTCTACCACCTATGAGCCGACCGACACCAAAAAGGAGACCGACCGACGAACAATAATGAACAATAAACGTCATTTTGAACAACTTCTGAGAGCTGTCAACGTGCGCCTTCTTTATTGCCTGCAGGTCACCAAAATGTGCTACCGTATAGAACAAGAGGTATACCTATAATTTGTGTCTTTAAGTTAGTGCCCGGTAAGTTGTATTTGGTGGACATCAATTGTTCAGTATAGGCATAGCGTAACATAACTACATATATATAAACGCAAGCTCAGGTGTGAGAAAGAATAAAATAAGAGCCACCACCACCAACTACTACCACTTCAACTAAATAGCCCTTCCAGGAGCCAACAAACTGTGCCCCGGATTAAGTTATAAAAGATGTTGTTAACGCTTCCCCATACTCCATTCCCTATAGTTCAACCAACAGTCAACCAACAGTAGGATAGATAGGCATAAGCAATATGCTTTTGTGAATTTCACATTCCTCCTAATAGGCCTAGGCTAAGAGAATACGGATGCAATCCCTTAGCGCGCTCTAGCTAGCGCCAAATGCCGATTAATCTTAAGTGGATTACAAGCAGCCAATAATTACCAGAAAGATATAATTAATAACACGATGACAATCTATAACAAATTGCTCTATGGGCCGAATGGACGCATACCTTTTGATGATTCCCCTTCTCTTTGAGAAGCGCATACTCCCCGCAGGTTTTGTCTTAATTTTTCATATTTTTTACGCAGCCGGCTTTGTAAGCGGCCTGTCTAATTAATTACATCATTCATGGGCTTTGATCGCTCGTAATTGTAGAGTTTTGCTTTGTCGAAGACAGGCGTTTTCAAAATACAAACTAGAAATCGGAATCTTAATGAGCCCGAGTACAGATGACCGTGGCGAATCGTTTATTCGTGAGAGATGCGATGCCCAGAAAACAGTTTCAGACAACGCTGATTACACCACAATTCTCGGTATGTATCGGGTCTGGCTGAATGGGGTCTGTTTTACGAGAGTCCAAGTCCAAGAGTGTTCTTCTAATGTCTAACGACGTCTCTTTTGAAGATTTGTTATCACCATGTCCGTTGACTGTAATTAATGCCGGGAACTTACTGTTCAGCTTACTTCATTTATCTTTATCGGAGCATCGTTTTGTATTAGGTGAGTGCGCGGCTGGTTGAGTTCATGATCTTCCTCCCATCGATTATTACAAATCTGCATCCAGCCCAGCCAGCACAACTTTAATCTGAATGGGCTGTTCGAAACGTGACTAAAATGATAAAAGGCCATGCTTATATTGCAGCATCCAACGGAGCTATGTATATGTAGCATCCATCCTCTCCAGCAACAACAAACAGTTTGCTTTGCTCATCCCTCTCTGTGCATATGTGTATATATGCAATGTATATGCACAATTCAAATGTAGATACATAATATAGCTTCATGTGCGAATATAATCTATCTACACAGTTGCCTACTTCGTTTTCCTCCTTGTGACTCTGAACCTGACTAGTTCCAGTTTTCTAAACGTGGCTTGGCTTCACGGCGGGCAGTGGCTGCAGTAGGCGGAATTTCATATTCAGGCAGCCATTTCTTAGATAAGAATAATCGCGTGAGCACGACGACAATTGCCACAGAATGCTTCGTCGTTGTTTGTATAAAACTATTTTGAGGACTTCTCTCTATAGACCTTCCGCGATTCTTCTTATCATGGTTGAGATTTTGCTCATCGCTTTATTGTTATTACCTGGTGGTAGCGAATTCTTGAGCGAAATTTTGTCGTGCTTTATCAGTAGCAAAAACGGTTTAACGGTTTAAAGCATTTGATTTCAGTTCATCCTCCTTCGAAGAAATTTTTCATCTTGAAGGAATATCTTATTTTGAGTTGTGGTGGAATTATGAAGCAACCATCACTTAGTAGCCATTGCAATAATAGATGTCACTGGAATCGAACATTGGCGAATGAAATATAGATTAGTGCTAGAACCGTTATTCAGCTGCATTTTCAGTAATGGTGAATTGACTCACCCGATCTATTCTTCTGAACGGTGATGCCGAGAACTTGGAATCCTTGGCAAATTTACTCATTAACCTAAGAACAGTTCATCCTGAGGAATTAAGTTAGGGTGGGGTCAGTTTTGGTAGGCATCTAGGTTTTTATGTTAGGGGCGATTTTAACTGCTAAGCTAGGAAGATAAGGTATCAGCTCTACTATAGACTCGGTGCTATAGATCGATACATTACCAATTTGAAAACCAGGGGTGTTTGCATTAAACATAAAACACGTTTAGGTTATATGTGAAATTGAGAGATATAAGCTACAAGTACTCAACGATAATGATTGAAGGATGCGATCGGGATAGTAATTTCAATTTCGGATAGAATAATAAAAGACAAAATCTACTCAAGAATTAACACCTGGATAAGAAAACGCTGCCGGGTATGAGTGATAGAGTTGTTAACGGTTTATCCTCATCAATAATATACATACATATGTATAAAGCAAAACTACAATTACATTTACCTCTGCAATTGCCATTATTTACAATCGTATAATTAGTTGCAATCCGTTACATAAAATGTTTTCTATGAATTGACGTATCAGTGGACATTTGCAAATTTTTTGCAGTACCACATTGTATCAAATCTCTCTCAACAACTTGTAAATTGATAAATATTACTCATAATACACAAATATGTAGGTCTTATAGCCTGGAGCTGTACGACAAGCAGCTAAAAGACGTACATATTTTGAAGGAGATTGGATAAAACAAATGACAAGGAACAAACGAAAGTTAGCAGCTTTTTGGTTACTTTCTACACGCAAAATAATAAACTAAAGCAGCTACAGCCGAAATCTTGAATACAGCAATTTATTGGATGAGTGGAACGAGTTTAACTTTAAAAATAAACTGAGATAGCCATTTTGTATGTTTTTCAAAGGATGCCAATCTGTCGAAGCTGATTGAAAAATAGAATGTTACTAGACGTCGTCCATTGTCCAAAGAGTCTAAGAAAAGTACGTTGCCCTGCAAGTACCTTGGTGTTAAATAAAACAGTAAATTTTAAGCGAAGGGAAATTTGATAGGAGGAAAAGCTCAGGACTGTCGAGGTGAGATTTGAGCCCAGTACGCTTGGGACAGTAGTCAGCGCTCAAAGTAATAATGACAGCACACTGATATGTTCTGGAAGCCAGAATAACAGTAATTTAGAACAAGTTTAATGAGCTGGAAGTCAGTATCGGACAGAATTATTACTATTACGATTGTACAATGCTATTCCCCAACAGAAGAAACGGCAAACGACAAAACGAAGTAAAAACTCTATTCCATCTTTTGGGCATTCCAATAACATACATCGACAATTTGTTGTATTAACGGATGACTTTAACCAAAACCCTCGAGAATACTTCGCAAGCCATGAAACAGACTACCTCCCTACCACATGCGAGGCCTGACGTAGTCCTTACATTATAAAATATTTGCCGTGCTCTTATGTAAAACTGACAAAAGTTTGATTTGAATAGCTCCCACGCTCTAAACTACTATTCATACAGAAAAATGGTGTTCTGATAATCTTGTGCTTGCTTTCTTATCTTCCGAACCGTAAAAAAATTTTCATACCTTTCCTAACAAAATTATTTAAAAAAATTAATCTTAACCAAATGACTAAGATTTCTCAAACAAAAATTCTCAGCTGAGTAATCATTGTAATGTCGCTGTGCCGTCATGGCATGCCGTGGGCTGATGATATCGAATGTAGCTGCCTACAGATTCGGACTACGGCTGCACATACACACATGCAATTATCACTCAGCTGAGAGGTATTGAGCGTAAAATGGTAAGGTTAGTTTGTAATCAAAACTATTTAATTATTTTGTTAAGTAAGGCATATAGTAAGTGTAGCCTTTGAGAAGGTAAGGAACCAAGCTGTAAATTACTAGAAGACTATTTTCCTGTATGGATAGTAGTTTAGGCTCTATGGCATATATAAAGCCAATGTTTAGCACTTTTCCATAAGTATC
Source organism: Dioctria rufipes (assembly GCA_963924295.1). Classification (NCBI taxonomy): domain Eukaryota; kingdom Metazoa; phylum Arthropoda; class Insecta; order Diptera; family Asilidae; genus Dioctria; species Dioctria rufipes. The sequence continues at coordinate 208,400,719 of OZ002742.1, forward strand.
AATATAGATCATTTTAGAAAACGGACTAAGCACCCACACATATAAATTTCTGTTTCATGGCTTGGGAAGTATTCTCGAGGGTTTTGCTTTAACCAAAACCCTCGAGAATACTTCCCAAGCCATGAAACAGAAATCTATATGTGTGCGTTCGGAGTCCGTTCTCTGAAATGTTACTTATTGATACTTATGCAAAAGTGCTAAACATTGGATTTATATATGCCATAGAGCCTAAACTACTATCCATACAGGAAAAACGTGTCGTAGTAATTCAAAGCTTAGTTCCTTACCTTTCCAAGGGCTACACTTACTATATACCTTACTTAACAAAATAATACAATAGTTTTGATTACAAAGTAACCTTACCATTTTACGCTCTCTACCTCTCAGCAGAGTAATAATTACATGTGTGTATGTGCAGCCGGAGTCCGAATCTGTCGGCAGCTACATTCGATATAATCAGACCACGGCATGGCATGACGGCACAGCGTTACTCAGCTGAGAGGTTTTGTTTGAAGAATCGCAGTCATTTGGTTAAGATAAATTTTTTTAAATAATTTTGTTAGGAAAGGTATGAAAATTTTATTACGGTTCGGAAGATAAAAAAGCCAGCTTAAGAGTATCCAAACACCATTTTTCTGTATGAATAGTAGTTTAGGGCGGAGGAGCTATTCAAATCAAACTTTTGTCAGTTTTACATAAGAACACTGCAAATATTTTAGAATGTAAGAACTCCATTGGGCCTCGCATGTGGTAGGGAGGGAGTCTGTTTCATGGCTTGTGAAGTATTCTCGAGGGTTTTGCTTTAACGCAAAAATAAGGTCATTAAACGCCGTGCCAGCTCGTAAGACAATGTACTATGTATAGGGAAGCACGGAATAGACAATAGAAACAACAACGGAGGACGACTCATTGGGGTATGTCAAGAGCATAACATGATAATTGCTGAAACCATCTCTGTATGCAGATTGCGTTCATTGGGATGTTGGAAGGACGGCTGTATGGGCACTTCCCATTGCTCTTTGGTATGTGGACTGGATCAGGAAAACCCTCCGTCCACCATGCCATTATGCGATGATACCAGTCCCTTATCGAGCCTTCCCCGGTCCGCACTAAAAACTTTTACCGACGACTTCTCACTAATGAGGGAGCTGGGGCGAGCGTTTAGCTTTCTGAGCCTGATATTAGGATGGAGTACCTACTCACTTAGAAGACATAATTTGTGTATCCAAAACAAGGTGCCCCTTCAGTGGGTTCCTATGGTCACATGGGGATCATGGGGAATGAAAGGGCTGATCTTTTAATTAGGGTTGGCTCTGATTCTCCGATCCTCGGACAACCAGAACCCGCTGTAGGCATTGCCACCTCGAGTATCAGGTCTCTCATCAAAGCTGATGTTCATAGGAAGCATCAGCAGGGATGGGCGTGCCTGAGTACTTTCAGGTGCACAAAACTTTTTCCTGATGGGCCCAAATGGAAATATGTCTAATTTTCTCTTGGGACTCGGAAGCAAACAATGAAGAACTGGGATTGGCATCATCACCGGCCACAGCTCGTTTTACGCTCATCTAGCAAGGATAGGAGTTGTTGACAGCCCTGACTGTCTGTCCTGCCTAGAAGCAGAGACAACCGAACACATTCTGTGTGCTTGTCTGGCCTTCGCCCGGAGCAGGCTGGATACTCTAGCTTCTGCCCCCTATCTATAAAGGATTTGAAAACCCCTCCTCACCAAGACCTGATGCGCTTCATCAAAAAGACAGGAAGCCTCCGTGCTTGAGATCTTTCGTCCCTCTGCCTTAAAAGAAAAAAAATGTCTCCCCCACAAGAATATCCTCAAGTATTTACAAATGATTGATCATATCTGCGTTAGTCGCAAATGGAATGATGGATGATATCCGAACATAGAGACCAAATGTAATCAGAAGAACAAACGTAAGCATGAGAACAAGACTAAACTCAGCATTGAGAAATTAAGCAACTCAGATTCAAAAAATGAACTTGTATCAAATGTATCAAAGCTAGAAGAAACTATGAAGAATAAACATAACATAAATGAAGTACGCGCTTGCAAACCATATACCGAGAGAGTGGGGAAGAGTTCTTAGGAATAACCAAAACCAAAGAGAAAAATATCGATCACTAACTAATTATCTACTAAACATCGACAAAAATAGCACAGAAAAGACAACTTAAAATCAAATCTCTGTCTCAAGGCAATTATAATAATATAATAATAAGATGTAAAAAAGACGGAAAGGAAAGATAAGAGAAAATATACTACACAAACCGCAGCGTAGGAACTAGGAAGTACTTGAACAAAACATGCGAAGATTCGAAAATAAAATAAGAGAACTGACAAACAATGGTGCAAGAACAAACCGATAAAAGAAAGGGAAGGTTTGCTATTCAATAATTCGTTACAAGATTTGGAAAAAAACTGCACTAAAATTAACTCCAATGGAGAAACACGAGAGGAATAAGATAATAACAAGAACAACATGTCGGACCATTCAAACGTATAAAAACCCTACATTTAGGAGAGAAGTCATTGAAGTCATCACCAAACTTAAGAATAATAGGACAATAAAGATTATAGGCTGGAAGAACAACCCGGATTTACACGAAAACATGGATGTATAGATCAATTAAACACACTGCGACTAATCGTGGAACAATCGGTAGACTAAAAATCTTCCCTGTACTTTAAATTCGTTGATTTCGAAAGAGCATTCGAGACCATAAATCGGGAGAAATATGGAACATACTAATCTGCAAAGCAATATCCGAAAGAAATTATACGTATGATCAATCATCATAAGACTTACGCCTCAAACCAGCATAACGGCAACAGGGCTATGTTAAGGATTTCGAATACAATGACGATCTGACCCATGGAACTTACCGTTGGAGAAAAACACAAGCTCATAATCATGATCCCGACGAACTTTTCCTATTTATAGTTCTACACAACCCTGCCTTCAAGGCAAACTAATTACATCTGGTTGCCGTTGTTCGTCAAGACATCTCTTTTCAAAACCTTCAGTCAGTTTCCAAAGTCAAACTCAAACCGATTTTTCAGGATTTTCAAATATTCCCCATAAAATCGCCATAATTTCCCTAATAACATCAGCAATACCTGCATAAGCTTGTAACAATAATGTGACAGCGAACTCAAATATTATTATCGCCCACCGCTATGAAACGTAAAACCAGAACACAGTTAACTTCCACACTTTCAATCTTTAAATAAAAAAAAAAAAAAAATCACTGTTATCAGCACTGTGCAATCGCACCCATCTGAATATACGACGCACTTCTCTCCCCCAACTGCCTGTGCAGTTTCCTATTTGCACGTCTGGTCGTCGTCGCTCTGCACATTTAAAACGTAAAAGATAAGCAACCATTCCTCCCTCATCAACAGCAGGTTAAGCAGGGTAGAAAGATAATTATAAAAACGGTTCTCCAAGGACCCTCTCTTCCTAGTGGTGCGGATAAAATCGAATAGGGTTGGAGCTGGCTGCGGTACAATCCTATCGGACTTCGACAGTCACTCAAATGTCGCATTATAAATGTTGCATGAGTTGAGATGGGGCACGGTTAGACTGATGACGTTTCCACATGTGTGGCCAGATAAGCCGTCCCATCATTTATGCAGAGTAAGTCTATGTTGTCGGATCTTTGTTGACGGGGGTAGATAAGTGTTAAGAAATCCTAAAAATGCTATTTTCTGTCACCATCATTTTTACACTACACACTCTGGATCTGGTACTATACGAAAGCTTATCCCACCATCGTCGTACGTGAGCAAAGTTTGCGTGCTCTTATAATTCATCGCGTGCTTAAATATAGCCTGAACTGAGTTCCGCATTTACCTTACAAGTTCTCAGCATCATTAACACCTGGCGTGATTTATCCCAGGGAAAAACAAATCCGAGTTATGCACACATCGGGGAACTTTACACCCCGCTAATAGCTGTCGGATTGCACCGAAAATTGCAACTGGATAATAACAGCGTTTGCTCACCTGAGGGTTAGGGTGTGTTTATAAACAATGATGCCAACCCGTCTCCAGATCGCTAGCTTCACAGCGGTTGCGGTGTAATTTTGCTTGTAAATTTTTCTTAGCATCGATTAAGAAGCCTCCAACTTGGAGAAATTGCCCCAGGCAGGGAATCAAAATCTCAGATAAACCGACAGACGTTTAGCCATTTAGCTGCGCAGACTCTTGATAGTATGGTGAACGATATTAAAACCGGGGTAACACAACTGCTATTTCCATGTTTTGTCGTCGCTAGAATGACTGTCTTAGAGTGCCAAGTGTTCATGTTGAACAGTCAGTTGCTTTCTATATGCTATGAGGCTATGAACCTCTTATCCAAGCGCATGGCCGAAGGCAGCATCAACATGATCCCTGGTATCAGGTGATTGATGACAACATTGACAGAAATTTATTATCGTCGACTGAAGGATGAACTTCCACTGGATATTTATGATGACGGTTCATTTTCGTGAATATTAAAAAGGCGTTTCCCAATATGTTAATCTGAGGAACGGTGGTTCATGCATATCAACGAGCGAGCGGTGAAACTGAGCGTCAAATCATTAATTACACGGACTAAAAGGAGAACCAAATTCCAAATTATCTTCTGGTTCTGGTCCTTCTTAGTGCTTAAACAATTAATACTAGTCGCATTAGGTAGGTAGGTATGTAGGAGTACTTCAGTGATACGCTCTGATTTCATGTGAACTTTTCTTGCTAAATGTGTCGACTTGGTATACGCAGAATCGTACCCTATGACTTAAATACAGTTGTGAAAAATTCTGTAGTTTCTAGGACCCAGCTTCAGGTCTAATTAGCTACGGAAAAACTACTTTAAAAAACAATTCATAATAAAAAGCAGCCTTCACTCCAAAATTTGTGAATTGCCATTGAGTAATCTCAAGCAATACATTAAGACTATTTTTGCAGGGCAATAGGGCAAATGTGACAAATGAACCCCAATTACAATTGGGGCTCGTTCAGCAATCCCTTTGGTCTGAAAGGACTGTGATGTTACGAGGCCCAAATCGTGTGTGCTGTGTGACTTGGTCTACTTCAAGAAGAGTAGCCATGCCTTGGTAACAATCTTAACGTATTTCGTCGGACTTAAGAAGGCCAGGAGGACTGCCTTGTACCAAGACTGACAAAAGTAGCACGAAAAGCGGAGCAACTTAATGTAAGAGGCTCGCCAAGATAACCAAAATTCCTGTCTTCCGTACTTCTGGGAGCAGCTTGAGGTATATCGTGAACCACTAAAGATGTTCAGGGTCGAGCGCAAGGATGACATCTGATGACAACTATATAACTTCCCAATCTTCAGTCTGAAAAAATAGATACAGGACTCTTGTACACCCGTAACTGGTACATTGCTGCTGACGTAACGTTAATTCCAAATGCGATGAAATGGGCGATACAAACCCCTAAGGCTAAGGCTTCGGATTTTGACAGCATTGTCCGGGCTTTTCAAGGACATAGGTCAGAATGGGTAGCTCATATTTGTCGATATTTTTAGAACTTGTATCGCATTAAAATATGTCTCCACGGAGACTTTTCACTCTAGGGTCATTCTTTAATGCCAGCAGGACATGACAGGCTCCACTATATTTCTTTCATGATGTAAAACAAGAAAATTGCCTTAGAAGAGTACCTTCCAAGATATCCTTTTTAGCTAGCAGTCTTCTATATGTTAAACATCTCAGGAGGTGGACAAAGGTAAAGTGAAAAGTGCATGTTGACGAAAAGGATATCGTGGTTACTAGGGTACCAGAGTAACAGAATCCTTGGTTAAACATAAGTATAAAAACGAGAGCGATGCACAGGATATCAATATAAAAAATCATGATTATTTCTACCTTTTGCGTGTTTCTTAATAGTGTCGTTATTATTTCTGAATGGGTGGGTATCCTACCTAGTAAGAGCACCTGAGGCTTCCTGTGATTTTTCCTTCCGATGAAAGAAGATCAAAGAAATTACATTAATTGGAGAAAAATGTCAGGGGAGAATCATTGCGCACGCAATATTAGACAGAATAATAAGGGCCAAAGTTGGACAAGTCACGACAATACATTCAAGGGCTGTGTCTCTCGGTCATTTTGTGGAGCACAGAACAGAATACTTATCCGTTATTTATGTACCTTGCTTTTGTTTTTATGAAAGGGGCCTTCAACTCAATTGACGGGACTCACATACATATGTATGAAAAGCTCACCCATTTTAAAGAGGGTCTCTGACTTGAAATTTTGTTCAGTTTTCTTGTCTGGTCAGTAACATGAATCTAAAGCCCGGATTTCATGAAGATTGTACATGTATACTTTCACCAGTTTTATTTTTTACAGTAATTTACATTCAATTCAGTAGAAACAAAAGAAATGCGGATTAACTACTATTAGCTGTTCTTGATAACACACCGACTGCAAAGGTTTATGAATTTATGACAAATTATAAAAACTAGTTAGATCGACAGAATCACAAACGAAGATTTGTTTAAAGTGTATTAGCTTAGGGTAGAATCAGAATTGAAATAGAAGATATAAAGTAGAATTGGATTGAACGATCAGATAGGTGTCACCTTATAAACTGCAGGATGACTTCATAAATTAGGTATTACTTAAAAATGGACAAAATAGGCCGTTAAGTTATTTGAACCTTTCAAATTGTCAGGAGTAGAAATTTTTCCAGAGCTTTTGCAATGGGGCTATCACACTGATCAAAACCTTTAGAGCCAACCGGCTGACATACAAATCTTTTCTACTAATAATCCTGCAAAAAATTCTTAATAGGCATGTCAAAAATGCATCAATACTAGTAAAACAATTAAAAATGAATATATCTACAAGCCAGGAAAAATCAAAAACAACTTAACAGGAATTGGTATCAAAAATAAAGAAATCTATCGATTCTAAAAAGATTGCTGTTGGTGGGGCTCTGTATCAATATAAAGGTAATAGTCGACAGCACCTAGAAGAAGCTGCAGGAAAAAAAGAAGACAAAATCACGCGAAGTGAACAACCCCAAAAACCAATCATTTAAAAAAAGGACTAATCGAAGTGAAGGCCAAAGACAACCCTCAAAGCCCTAAGCAAACCAAATCATAAGACGCTGACTTCATCGAGAGGATCCAAATAAGAAAGACAGAGAAGAAATAAAAAGCTCAAACACGACTTGATTTGACTTGACCTAGTACCAGTAAGTATTGATGCCATGCAATTGGATAAATTCCTTCCGTGCCATTTCTAAGTGGTGGCCATATGGCAGCATACTATTTCACTTAATATGATCGGTCAATTGGAGAGCATAGGTATCAGGGCTGGAATATCCGGTCAGAAACTGAAAATCAGTGCGTATTCCAGCCTTGGTGACCATTACGGTCTTCGAAGAATAAATACACGCAATTTTTTCTATGAATTAGGTAAAACATTAGAAGGTAATATAGAATTTACAAGATGGAATGGTTTATAGATGCTAAAACAACATAGCGCCCTCAAATCTGGACCTAGGAGTCTGAAGATACCAATATTGCAGACAATGGAAAAGCAAACTCTATTAGCTAAGAAAGGATTGAGACGGAAATCATGAAATCAGTACTTTTCGAAGAAATCTCGACATCGGCTGCAGCAGAAAGGTATTCGAATGGGTAATTCAAGTTATTCTTGAAAAACAACTCAAAGAAAAGAGCTTAAGAATTTTTCCAATGCTTCAGAAGTCAAAGGCGGCGCTGTTAAAAGGAGTTAAATTCTGAACGCATATGCAGAAGTCAGTTTTCTTGGGCAATAATTTCTTACTCCCTCGGTTTATAATTGGTCAAGATGTATATACCCAAAAATATGTAAAGTTAGATCGTTAAGTGGTTTTTTCACACTTCTTTCTAGGGCAGTAAAATTGTTTATAATCAATTTCATAGAAATTTTCATCTGAAAGAACTTTTTACCATATTAAAAACGTTTGGGACTGTTTTATCATATATGCGAAAAATCTGCAAATCTGAAAATTTATATATGGCAACCCTAAGAAGATGCTCCCGATTTCGAACATTTTAAAACTTAAATCGCGTAAAACAACTCCAGCTTCTTCTCAAGTAGTGTCTAAGCAGATAGTGAGAATCAAAAGTGTTTTTATATGGCAACACAACGGAAGAGTTGCCACTATTTCCCCATTTACGAGTCACAACCTTACTTTTTTCATTGAATTACAGTGCAATAAATTTCAGCTTACTTGGTGAACGCGTTTCGAGCTGACAGACAGATGAATTTCCCATGATTTTATGCGTTACAAGCGCATGTAAGCAAACCAGATACAAGGGTAAGTTTCAAAAACTCCTTTTTGTGAGCAACAAAGAAGAGGAAAATCAAAATCACAATAGGCTAAACGCGGCTAAAATGCAATCGGGGCGTAGCAAGCATCTTCGCAACAAGGATCAGTTGTGATCATCGGTTTTATATAATGGCGAGCATAACAAGACTTTTTCGAAGCATCATTATGCTTTGCTGCTCCGTTTGGAGAAGTTCAAATTTTGATACTTGCTGCGACAGTTCTACCAACATACTGGAGTAAAAAATAAATACATGGACAACATAGCAAACAAATAGATCCCGTATTTCCTCCGAATGCATTTTTTTAAAAGAAAATCGTTAAATTAAAATCATAGAAAAAACAGAACTCTGTAGTAAGGTGTTTTGTTTACGTAAACAAATTTCAACTACAAAAGAGGTTAGCATTGTAAAGTTTCCTATAGGTACTGCATTTGATGCTTTCATTTCGCCTTGGAGTTTAAGCATCATGATGCTTGCTGCGTGCGTCCATTGAGTTTTGGCCTTTATTATGTACCTTCCTCAGTAAAAGATCTACATATAAGCGAGAAAGAAGGATGAAATTTCGGCGGCTTACTCCTACATGAAATAGTGCTACCCTAAATTCCGTAGCATAACAAGGTACTAAAAGGCGAATTTTGGTGAGATTACAATGAGCTAGGGATCAACATGACATAAAACAAAGAAAGGAGAATTGGATTAGGCACGTACTACGATGCACGAGCATTGCTAAGTGGCTTTCGATTGGAGCAAGTAGAACACTTTTAGATGAACCATTTCATTAGATGCAGCCTCATACATATGAAAGGTCGATGAGTGAGTTGAAGGTTGTTGCAAATATTTAATAGGCCGATGGAGAGCACTATATCAGTCGAGAGAGGAGATTGATAATGATGATGATGAAGTAAACTCAACTACTGATCATTTCAAACTACTTTTTGTTTTATCCTGTTTTGGGTTACTGATCACGAAGGAGTGGACAGAAATGAAAAAAAAGCGAACGATCTAGTTAAAATCGGAGTCGATAGTCCGTATACAGGCTCCTACCCATCATTTGGATAACAAAAAACCACTTTAGGGGAAATACAAAAATGTGAGGACAGACAACTGAATCTCTTCCGATACGTAGCGTCCCTGTATGAGGTAAGTGAAGGAACTCTTCACCCTCTCCTCTCCAGACTCGCAAACTAATTGGTCTTAGCAGACAATCGTTCAGGGTGCTTATAAATGTAGTAACTGTACTTTTGAAAGAGTTAGGAAAATATAACAGCGAACTGCTTCAACTGGACGAAGGAGGAAAATGAAACTTTAAAGTGAAGTTTTAAGGTTGCAATTCAATCACTGGAGAAGCTTTTATCATTCCAAATAAGGTTTGCAAGCTAAACCCCAAGGCAATAATCACGTTCGTAAAGAGACTAGACTTAGAAGGAAATAGAAGAATTCCTGAGATTCTGAGATTTTTATTTTTACGACTGTAAATTAAATTATTAAATACAAGACAAAAAATAAAACAATTACCTTATTTTTCTCTCCTATATTTAATAATTGCATTTAGAATCGTAAACTTAAAAATCTTAAAAATTCTTCTGTTTCCATCTATGAATGATTCGAAAAATAATGAGTTCGAGTCCAGTATTTATATTTTTATTTTTATATTTATAAATAAATTGGCTAAATTTAGCCTAACAATTTTAGGAGAAGACACAATAGGCCAGTTCTGATCGCAGACATCCGCAGGATCCTAATGATCTAGTCGCCTTTACTTTTAATCTTAATCACTGTTTGTTTGAGAATTTTTAAAGTATCCAAATCTGGGACGCGTTTGTATGAAATTTATATAGAAAGAAAAGAAATAGTCATTTCGAGCTAATAAAGCTATGATTATCCCCACTTTTTCGATATAGGCATCGAGAGCGAGACCAATCAACAACCACATATTATTGGGCCTGGTTGTTTGATAATCGAATTGTATGTGCGAATTTTTTTTTTTTCCTTCCACACAGGATCGAATAAACAGCCCACAACGATAATATACATTCTTACCAACTTGGCTATATCGAACTCTTTCAAAAAGGTACTCTTTTTTCCAATATCTTCATGTATATTGAAGGTGGGATGCCTATATATGTATGTATGTACGTATAAAAATATGAAAATAAACCAAAATCACCGTAAACGATATTTTTTACAACCATCTTTCAAAAAATCTCTTAGTTTTTTAAGCCGCCATTAGATCGCATTCAAACAAAAGTGATCACAGCTTGCTATTTACTTCGAGTCCAATTCGATACATGAAACATGTATGTACGTTCCGAGGAGTATGCAACCTTTTAATGTTATTCCCTGATGAAGTATTCTCTCACTACCAATTGAATCAGCTTGTTTTGTGTACCTACTGCTATTCAAATAGCATATGATTTCAAAAAGAGGCACCCATTCCCTTCTCATTCATCCCATCCCAACTCATCTCATTCTATTGCCGCGCCGCCCGCCACCCGGCCGTAACCGATAGTGTTCCCTAGGAGGAAGCTCATAAAAATATCTCGTGAAATATTAGCCTCAACTCACCGGGACAGATCGCTCACGTCTTCTCTTAACAAAATATTTTTTTTTTCACATCGTTTTGTTGCTGATTTCGGTATTAAGAAATAAGAGAGAAGTTAAATCGCACATGAGGCTTACTTTTTTTTTTTTAATATTGTGTTTATTGCAAGTTCAGAGATGGTATGTTCACTCGCCATGCGCAAAGACCTTTCTTTAATAGTCGAACAGGTCCATTGCAAACCGAGCAGCCTCACCTGGAGGCGGCTAAGGTCTTGGGTCTCACCTTTCTGCTAGCAGCTCCTAGAGCCGTGCAAGAGCGGCTTGCACTTTTCCCATTCGGTTGTCGATAGTCGGATAATTTATGCCCCATAAATACCTCCCAGAAATTTTGTTTTATTGCTGGTAACGTTCAACTTATTAATATTCAGTTTTTATCTGCGCCGTCTTTTTGTCTTGCCTCTCAACATGATGACATATCTCAAAATCGTCTATTAAAAATAGTATCTTTGCGTGTTTTAGTGCCCTGCATGACTCGCGCGATGTGCTGTAAAAATTGCATTGTTCAAGGCTGGGCAGCTTTGTCATAATAAGCTGAAAAGAAAGAAAGTCTTCCGCCCGCCACGACACTACCCTCTGCGCCGATGACATCCATCCGAGCTTCAAAAAGGCAAAAGCGATAAAAATATGTTTTCCTTAAAAAAACAAACCTTTTTTATGGTTTGGTAAAACACAATAAAACTGTTTTTCTTCCGTTTTTTTTCCTTAAAAGTAGTATTATTGCTTTAAATTTTTTATGCCAGTATTGTCCAGTTTCAAAGCCAAGCTACCCCGTGTGTATTTCAAGATAAGCGAACAATTGGACAGAAACCAGTGTGCCTGCAGCAAGTACAATAGATTCTCAAGCGGTAAGAACGCGCTTCTATTGAATTTCAATTTTGATAGCTAAAACGGTTGCACGACTTTTATGTGCGGGGGTGTTGTTATGTAAGTTCAAGTTACACATTCATTTATGGTCGGTTTTTTTCCACCTCACTCGCTGGGAATAATATGATACATTTCATCGGCATGCTTGGGTTTTGACTATAAAATGACGATTTTATTTATAGTTATGCACTTACTTAAGCAGCTTATGAAGTTTTGAAATAGGCATTAGGCGCGGAGATTGCTTAGGTCTACCTGAAAGTCATATTTCATATTATTTTAGAATTTACAAACCTCTATATTCCTGTTAAAGGCGAATTATTACTAATACATCGAGTATAGAAAGATAAATTATTGAAAATAGTAAGTATGGTAGGCAAGTAAATGCTGTAAACATCCGTGAGTGAGCCTTTTTAGTAAATTTTCATCGACGTAAGTTTATTGTTATGGAAAACCAAGCTTTTAAAAAAACGAGATTGATTATACTTGGCTTAAATTCTAAAAAGGTCACACAGGTTTACATACCGCAGTATGAACAGTGCCATCTTTACGCATGGGCCTACTGAGCCTGGCCCCAGGGCCCCGCGATCCATGGGGCCCTCTATCCCCTGCGATAGTAGACCAACTGATGACCAATTTTTAAACCTATTACAAGTTAGTTTAGCTCTTAGACTTTGGATACTGAAAGCCGACCATGGGATTTATTTGAAATTCTATAAAACATGGCAATAGATTTTCCTACAAAGCATTGAATAACTAACTAACAAGGAAGCGGGATATCGAGCGATTAGAGTGTTTGTGAATAAGCCACTCACTAACAGTCGGATTGAACTTAATTAGATTAGCTTTGATGTTTTTGAAAGTAAATATTTCAGAGTTCCGGGAGTGAGTTCAGCGACTTTTTCAAGTTTATTATTATTAATTAACATTAGAAATTTGAAATAGCTTGAAGTGTATATTTTCATTCAATTTTAGTGTTTTGTAAAATTATTAATCACAAACCCATTGATACTTGATATGTCATTTCCTTGCTAGTTATTTATTAAATGATAAAAAATAACATATAAAAAACGTCATTGTATAGTGACAATGCTTGCAGCCCCCATATTTTTTAAATTTCGCCAAACTCTATTTATTGTAATCAGAGGAAAGCTTTTATACTATTATCCATATTAACATAATACTGGTAGCTCTGTCTGGCTATGGTTATTTCACTAAACATTTGATTGGAAAACAATTAAACCGATTGTATTTTACATTATTATTCCTGTTGATAACCCAAAGTAGTTTAGATAAGAATTTCTGTTAGAGGGCCACCTTATCTCAAAGTGCCCTGGGCCTCGCCGTGGCTAGAGGCGGCCATGGGTATGGATTTATAAAAACGAAAGACAGAGTCATCTATGGGACTAAAACAAAAAATTATCCGAAAAAGTTGTACTATTTCAGGGTGTCCCGCCCATATGGTAGGTATAATCATTCACAGGGTGGTAGTGTACATCAATCTAAGTAAAAAGTTATTCTAGAGAAGAGGTCACCTCCCTCACCCTACTGATATAATGGTTTTCTTTATATAATTTTCAAAAAGCGAAGGTTCTTGCATATCTGCCTATAAATCCAGAATTACTATATATAAGTAAAATCAGTGCAGCTTTTTGTCTATTTTATGGTATACGTTTTTAGGTTAGCGTTACAATTTTTTAAATTCACAATTTTAATATCGTTCAGCCGAATTTTTTTCTGTGAAGTACTATATGTCTCCAAAAAATCTAGGTTTGAGAAAACTTGTTTTTTTTGTGTGAATTAATTTAATTGTAATTTCTTAAGGTAGCTTACAGGTGAACAATGAACAATCCTCATTGATCGCAGCTACATTATTACAATATTATTAAGTAGGTACTAATTTTTCCATGAATCTGATATCTCCGTCTGATATCATATCACTTGAGATAGTTAGATATATTTTTTAAAGCACCTCTAAGAAAAAAAGTACCAAGAGGAAGGAAGAATAGAAGGACGGAGGAGAAGGTCTAATGAATTTTAATAAATAGGTCAGAAAAAAGAAATACATAGTACAATGGAGGCAGATCTACAAAGACCGTAACCTTGAAAGAAATCTACATTGAAATAGTAAAACAGTTTAAAGAAAATAATAATAATAACTAAATTTACAAGTCTAATGAACCTAATCTAGTAACAGTGAAGATTTTTCTGTTTATGATGATGATAGTGATATTGATTTTATTGATACCTACAAAGTTTTTTTACGAAGTTTTTATACCCTAGATGAAATTTATAGGGTAGGTACCAAGTTTGTCATTCTGTTTGTAACAACACCTAGAAATAATGATGGTAGAGCAAAATGGATTGGACACCCACGAATAATATTAGAAGTTATATTGATTTTTGCGTGTTCGTCCGTCTGTTCGTTGTCCGTCCATCCGTTCGCACTATAATTCGAGAACGCGTTCACTTAGAGGGCTGAAATTTTGCATACGGGCTTCTAAAAAAAAGTAAATTTAAGTTTGAAAATGGGCCGAATCGGGCAACTCCTTCGTAGGGTTGCCATACATTTGCGGTACTTAAACTCATTTTTTTTTAAAACCCGTGTGGAAAATTTCAGCTCTCTAAGTACATGTGTTTTCGAGTTATCGAGAGGACGGACGGACAGACGAACCTGCAAAAATTAAAATAACTTTTAATCCAATCCAGTTTGCTCTACCATCATTATTTCTATGCGTTACAAACGGAATGATAAACTTAGTACCTATACGGAGAGCCTATGATTTCATCTAGAGTATAAAAAGAAAACGGATTGCACACTTGGCATGAATATTTTATTATTAATTGAAGAAGCTTAAAAGATCTACAAGTATATGGAAGATAAAACTGATTAACTTAAAAGCTTTGGATGTAATACGAGAATGAGAGGTCTAAAAAGATGCAAATTTAGACTCGATTTTGTGTAAATGTAAAGTAAGTGTAATTAATTACACTCAAGTATAAAATTTACTACAAATACAGGGTATTTTATTTTTCACTGACGGGAATCGAACCCACACTTGTTAGAATTGGTCAAAGATGGAGAATAAAAGAATTTTAAGAACTTTTTTATTTTTAACGATTCTAAATCAAATCATAAATACAAGAGGAAAAAACAACAGCCTCGTCCGGGATTTGAAACCGGGACCTTCCGCATTTTTTTTGCAAAATTTAACAAAACTAACAAACTAAACAGGACATGTAACTGCATGAAACAAAACAAATAAAAACACGGAACACATCATCTACACCACTTAGTGGAAGGTTTTTCTAGTACCTCACTTAAACACTACGGTGGCTAAACTAAGTGACTTACGGCGCTGGACAAGTGGTGCCCCCTCTGCCGTACAACGCTTCGTCAAGCTGCTCCATGAAAGCTTCATGGACACAGATGACATAAAAACCAGAACTTGCATTTTTTTGCAAAATTTAATAATGCATTAGCTGTGTTCTTTTATATTGACTTGGTTCATTGAAAATTTCAAATAGATTTGGTTCTAAAAAAAATAAGTATAGTAGCTATAGTTTTACATATGGGAACAAATTATCAAATTGCGATTATTTTAATCTTCACAAAATGTCAAAACAGAACCTGAGTAAAATCTGGTTCTAGTTTTGAGGTTTTTTATCCTACAAAAGCATGGCAATGTGATGATTTTTTATGAGTTTAGAAACCCATGAACATATATTCATAACAGTTTGTGATACCCACGTCCATAAATAATCTCCTTTAATCCGGACCAGAAAAAAAAAGGACGCGGCTATTAGTGATCATGTATAACAAACAAATGAAAAATTATCCACTGTCGAAAGCTGTCGACAATTTCCTATTTGACAGAGCTGGTTAAAACTTTTTTAATAAATATATCTAAAAATAAAATCGAATGTTAGGTCAAGCTCTACCTGTATCGGCTAATATTTGATTTCAATTTAGAATTTGGATTATCGCAGGCTGTTCTTGAGAACAGATTAAGACAGCAAGATGAAGTTAAACGTTCGGAAAACAATACCTCACAAAAAATTCATTCATAAAATTTACTAAAAGAAAACAATCCTGGATTTACACAACTTTGATGAAACTGCCAAAATAATTTAGTAATGCTGAAAATATTCGACTAGCAAGTCTCCTACAGTTAATCATATTTATAAAACTTCAACATCGTTGAAGGACCATCGGCATCACCTCTTAAGAAAGATAATTTTGCATCCTTTTAGTGTACAGAAGCTGAGTTATGGAAAAGTTCAAACGAGAGTCTATCTCCTTTATTTCACAAGTTAAAAAAAAACTTTATTTGACTGAGGAAACCAAAGTAAGATTGATGGTTGACGAATGTGGAGGTTCAAATGGAAATTCTCTGATTATTGAAAAAACAGCTCCCCCACATAACTGGAATGGAATTAATATTTCCAATAGCGGTTAATTTTTCTTCCCTACTGATCTCACCCTAAAATAAATTGGAAAAGATGGAAATTAAGAAAATAGATTTTATATAATTATTTATCCCAATTCTTAAACTTGGTCGAATTTAGTCAAGATTGTACGGTTTTGGATTGAAAGCATCTTGGCATTTCAAGTTTGGAATATGAACGGGATATTTCTTAAAAAGAGTTAGTAGTAGCCAAGATAATATTGCTTAAGGATGAACCTTAACCTGTGAATGGACATGCTTTAGGGATTTTTTTGTTGAAAAAGGTCAAGTCGATTGCGATAACATTTCCGAGTAAAATTAATATCTGCACAGAAGTGAAAATAAGGATGTCCAGAACTTTCTAAATAAACATTAAGGATTGGTGATTCAATTCTGAACTGATCTACTCTCAGCGTATATTATAAACTCTGCAACTTTTGATTGAAAACATATACATTGTGAGGTTTGACGAAATCGTACATTTAATGGTCTAAGCATAAAAGATAATTTTTTCTTTCAATAACAAATATATAATAGTTCGTCCATGTTGTACATTTTTTGTTTATACCTTTGTATTGGCTTAGACTGTGTTATTTGCCTTTGTTATAATAAGGTCAACAGTCTTCATCACACATAATTTCAAAGTCTTCAATAACCATACTCAGACTAATAAGTTTCAAATCCAGCTAAATCCAAAAATTAAACCCTTGTAGTATTTACATAAAGGTTTAGGCTCTAATTTTTAATAAAATACATCATACATAAAATTTCATAACAAATCTCCGCTTGGCTTACTAAAATATGCATCGAAATGACAGTTAAGGAACCGAAAAGAGACATTTAAAATTTTTCCCTTCAGCATGTCACACTTTATAATACAAATAGAAAAGAAATAGATACAAATCTAGAAAATCAAATTAGATATAACGACGATTCTAAGCCGAAAAAGGAGTTGGAAAATGAATATCTGGTGCAAAGACCAGAGCTAACAATACGCCTGAATATTCCAAGCAGAAGTAGGTATATGCCGCAAATGCTGACAGGTCCTAAGCCTATAAGAAAATACAATACATATAATTATAGACAGCCAAGCAATACTGAAAGTCTTCTCATCACCTGAGGTTAAAACGAAGTTAATGAGGGAATTCATCCAAGCAATAACAAGCCTTGGTACGATACCACCTAACACTAGTGGGCGGCACGTCACCTTACATACTCCAAAATTGATAGAAACAATAAAGCAGACCAAAAAAGGGGTATCCATGTCAATTTTCGGCGACCGAAGCCATTTTGTGGCATCTCCTAAAACATCGCGAAACTGACCATAAAAAAAGTGGATCCATAACAAAATTGGCAAGATGTGGACTTAATCGATAGGATTTGCAAGCAAAAAAAAAAAATTATCAAAGGATTGTCAGATTGTCAATCAGCTCAGAATTATTACGGAGGAGTCTTAGCTGGATACTGTAAGCTTAACACCTGATGTATGTAAATAAAACCATATCCCGACACAACGAAGATTTCTGGCATTTGGCTTATATACCTTCGGGGAAATTTTATTCGAAAACGATACTGCTCTTCTTGGGGAGAGTAGGACTATTCAATCAACTGAAAATGTGACGTAAACTGAGTTCAGTACACATTTAGCTTGTCATGTAACTTCAGTAATTGGATATTGTTTGATTATTTTCTCGTACATTATTCGCTCTAGGAATTCGAATTTCGAAAAATTTCAAATTTGACATTCAGGTAAATTTTCGAAATTTTACCTCCGTGACAACGTTGCCAAATATACACTGAAAAAAAAGATTAGTTGCTTTACGGCAATGAATTTGTTTCATCAACAAATAATATCAGTTGATTTTCAGCTTACGAATCATATTGGTTAAGAGAACTTATTGGCATTAGTTGATTTAGCTAATCTTATTTAGTCATAACATTTGTGAATTCAACTATTTGTTTAGTTAGCTTTGATAATCTTTCCGAATTGCGTATCCGAGAATCTTTTGTTTTCTCAACTAAACATTTTGTTGAATTAACTAATTTTTATATAATAAATTTCGAAAAAATAGAATTATCAGCTAAAACAGTAGTTGTTTAATACAGTCTTTAGAAGCACTTATTAGAACAATCGACTAATTAATATTGCTCTTTCAACAAATTCAATTCTCCAAATTAACTACTTGATTGGTTGATTTTGCATACCGCATTATTTAAAATAACTGAAACATTAGTTTGACGACATTAGTAATCAACTAATCGAATTTGTTAAAATATGTAATGAAATTGGAAATTTCAACTAATTTCTTAGTTGATCATAATAATAAAATGCGATGAATTTAATTATTTTTATATGATTTTATTATCTGCCCGCAGTAAGCTATATATATAAATAGGGAAAAAAAGCGTTCTGTATGAACAAGAACTCTAATATGAGTTTCTGCTTACTGTAGACGCTGAAGAATATATTAAGCAAACTCCATATATACACTCAGTATAAGTTCTAAGTGTGAATTATATGAAAGAAAAATTTCTGATTTGTTGATTCATCGAATGTATAGTCGAAATTATGAATTGGGTTTTACATGTCCAAACGAAATTCATATAAAAGATTTGTCAAAGCAAAGGTTCAGATTTTTCGATTCAAAAATGTACCTATTGGTTTAATTTAATGGTTTTGCGCATAAGTTTCTAGAACGATAAAGCAACAGTAAAAATGGTTATGATTCATTTTGCAGGTAATTTCTCAGTACAAAATAATATATTGTAAATTTTTTATGACAACACCACGGGTTTCAAGATTTCTTCCATTTATGAAATTATATCTATTATTTTTTCGAAATACGATAGACGAACGAATAGACAGACAAATGGACAGACATGTAAAAATCAAAATAGTAATTATGCGTGGGTGTCCAAATCATTTTTCCTTTATCAGTAATATGGGTTACCAGCGAAATGATAAACTCAGTATGACCTATGAGATTTCATCTGGGGTATAAAAATAAATGTTAATGATGCAGTGATTTAAAATTTAAAGTTATGCGAAAACTATATTATTCATATCAACTAATGTAATTCGTTAATTTAGAAAATTGTGAGGTTACATCATACTAAACAAATCTAATAATTTATTTGTTGAAGTTATTAATTGCATACATTCCCTAATATAACCAATCATATTCTTAAAAACAAACAATCAGTTTCGTTGATTCTGCGTAAAAATTCATAATTTTATATGTTGATTTTACAAATATGTCTTCTGAAATATGATTAGTTAATTTATCAACAAATATTTGTTAACTGAACTAATTTAATTCGAAGGTACAACTAAAGTATTTTCCAAAACAACTAAGGGCAAATCAACTAATTCCAATTAGAAATTGCAACTAATTAGCACTTACAATTTTATTAATCATTTAATTGTTTTTCCAAATCAATTTACAGGAAGTACTAATGTAAAATCATCTAATCGTGATTCGTCGTTTTAACTAATAATTTTTTTTCAGTGTAAAATTAAATTTAAACTGCAAAAAAGGTAGACCTCGCAAACTAATCTGTGTATAGGAACACCAACAAAGGGTGTGTGACCGATATTATGTGTGGGTTATCAATCCATTTTGCTCTAGCAGCATTTTTTTAATGCTTTACAATCACAATTATACAGACAAAGTGTATATCCTAAGATTTCATCTAGAGTATAAAAATTAAGGTTAAAGCACTGCTCATTTTACTGCAACCTATTTAATTCTTATTTTTCGAAGAAGATAATCCACCGACTAATGCAGAAGAGATTTTTTTTTTGCCGCACATCCTCCTAATGCAGTCGTACGAATCACCGTATCGGCAGAAACATGGATAAAGAGAGATGATGAACATGAAAATCACTCGACATTGCTTTCTACTTGTCCGATATGCAATTGATACCCTTATCCGTCGGACTAAATGTTTTTCACGAATGAAAATCGGCCATTTTAAGTGTGTAAACAAACTGTAAAACACCACGCCATGGTTAGAAAAACTAACAAAAAAAAAACGCGCTCTGTTACTTTTCGTAGGAAAAAGAAGAGATTAAAAAATGGCGGTAAATGCAACTTCGGTGTAAGGAAAAAACTCTTGTTCTTGCGTGCAGCATGTTTTCATTTCTTCTTTTTGGCTTTTAAGTTATACGCGTCTTTTTATCATTTTCAGTTTAGCAGCGTGCAAATTGTGTGCGAATAATAGACAAGTGTTGCTACGGTTGCTTTGGTGTTCTTGGTTATAACGGATTCTATTTTCTATACTTGCAAAGAAGATCAGATTAACGCATCTGGTTACTTAGCACACTTTAAATTCAAAGGAATCATTATGCAACTTTTGGTACCGTTCATAGAAGAACAAATACTGCAGGCCAAATTGAAAGTCGGGCCGAACTGTGTGGTTTACTATTTTTTTTTTTAATTAGACATGATTTGATGACATAAATAAAGGTACTCGAAGTTTCCTTTCGAGACCGAGCTTAGTCGAAATCATAGAAGCAGACATAAAGTTTTTTGCGATAGCATGTTATCGCACTGAAATTATACCTACTTATACGACAAATAGTAATGAATTCTCTACAAAAGAATCGTACACGGGCATAATTAATTATAATCGAGCAGGAAACACCAGCGCTAATTTTTCCAACCTCGACTTTAAGAACTTCAAACTTGCGAACTCTGCCAACTTTTGTAAGACTTTGACAGCTTCTAATTGATAGCTGTGTATTGGGCTGTTAGATGGTAAATTCCAGTTATTATGTAATAATTTACTAAGGCAGGAATAGCTGATGTTGGGAAAAATTTTCTCTATATTTTTTATCAAATTTTCCGTATACTTCTACCAGTAACAATGCATGCACCAAATTAAAAAAAAACATTGCTTGTCAAAACTAGGATTTAATTACAACGAAGCTCAAAGTAGATCTACTCGAGTTCATCAACCTCAAACTGGATGTCGGAGAAGTTAGCACTGTGTGGAAGGAATACTGTCGATTTTTTCGCAATTCAGGGTGTCCACACAACGTGGTAACAATTTCTGTGTTGTTGATTTCATATATTCATTAAAATACATTATGTCTTACATTACAGGAATAACGCAATAACTCCAGAAAGGCCTGGTGATAGACCTCGAGGCAGGCGATTCACTGTTTCGAAGTGGAGTTCTTCGAAGCATTAACGTTTTTCTGAAGCTTCGAGGTATGCATTTTTCGCTGTGTCTGCAGTGTTGTTAAAGTTAAATTATAATAATCGAAGTGACTTGAAATTTTTTTGAATACTTTAAAAAGTGTCAGTTTTCAGGAACTTTTCGGGGAATTAGCATATAAGATTGGAAATCCAATGTAGCTCAAACCTTTTAACGCAAATTTGACTCTCTTCTCGTTGAGCTACCCTAGTAGACAATGCATAATGGGTTCCCAATGAGTATATAGATGAACGTCAGAATGAAATTTGTTTTCGTTAGAATAAAAAACTGGGGGAAAAATATCATTTATTTACTTGTTCCCAGATAGTGTACATGTGATACTTCATCTCATTCATTCTTTTTAGAAATCTATACCTTGCTTCTCTTTTATGCATATTAGAATATTAGATGAGCACGTCGATGATTATATATAATGAGGGTCAAGATGAGATTATTAATGATCATATCAATGAGTATTATACGATGAATTCATAAACGAATGGGTGTCCTGACGAGTTCATAAATGAGCATATCAAGGAGTGTCATAACTGAGAATCACAATCAGTTTACTACTGATTTTGCTGAGAGAGATCGACTTAAAAACAGGATGACCGCTACAATTACGATGGTGCGCCAGGAATTGACTATAAAGTCCTGTTCAGTAAATAGGCGACAGTATTCCCCCGAAAGAACAAATTCAATAAATTACGAAAATAAATTCAAATTTTCTTAGTAGAAATGTTATCATTTTCATGTGAATTCAAGGAAAAAACAACTATCTATTGTTGGTTTAATATATAGGAAGCAGTTTCCTTATAATTATTTAATGAGGCGCCTTCGATGATGCTTTTTCAACCAAATTAGTATTGGTTTACATAAAACCCTAGGAGAAATTGCTCACAGTTTTACCTTGTCTTCTGCCCCGCAAGGAGCAGTTATTATGTAAACCAATAGTAATTTGATTGAAAAGTATCAAGGTTTTTTTTTAATTCATAAAGTAACATAATAAAATTAAGTCCCGAGGAGCCTCCTGATGTGCATTCACTAAATCTGATAGCATGAAACTGCTCCCTATATACTAAACCAGCAATAAATAAATATTTATTATTGTCATCACCTTGTCAGATGACATTTCTACTTGGAAAATTTGAATTGACTTTTGTGATTTATTTATTTAAGTTTTTAAATTGTTTATTTTAAATTAATTTTTTGATTTGTTTTCCTTACGCCTCAGAGTCTGTCTTAGAGTTTGATCTGCAACCAGAGTTTGAAATCGGAAAAATATATGAAATCAATCGCAATTGCAGATTACCATTTATGAATTCATCATGACACTCATTGACATGCTCATTAATAAGCTCATCGTGACACTCATTGACATGCTCATTAATAAGCTCATTGTGACACTCATTATGTACTCATCGAAGTGATCATCTAATATTAGGGGCCTTCGGCAAGCACTGTCTCAGTGAGACAACTGAGACAAAACTTTGAGCAATCGTCTCAGTTGTCTCAGTTCAAACCAATCAGCTGATTTGCCAATTTTGACATTTAAATAATTTTGAACACATAAAATGGACAGTAATAAATTGAGGAAAGTGTTGTTAGTTTATTCAAATAGCTCACTAAACTTTAATTGTTTGTTAATTAAAATCACAAAATAACAAAATTGAGTCAACTGAGACAAGAAAATTCAGTTTCACTCGTCTCAGTTGCTCAGTGGATGCGTTCGAAATTGATAGCTCAATATGGAACTGAGACAATTCACCGAAAGTGCAGTCTCAGTGAGCCAACTGAGAACATCTCATTTGCCTCACTGAGAATGTGCTTGCCGAAAGCGCCTGTAAAATGCACAAAAGAGAAGCAAAGTATACATTTCGAAATAAGTGAAAGAGTTGCAATATCTCATGCAAACTATCTGTGAATAAGTAAATAAATGATTTTTTTCCCAGCTTCGATTCAAACGCGAATAAATTTCATCAGTACGTTCATCTGATTGCTCATGAGGAGCTCATTGATGAGCTCATTATGATATGTCTACCAGGGAAGCTATCCGTGGGAGGCAAAAGACATGGTAAAACTGTGAGCGATTTCTACCAGGGTATTGATCAAAAATTTTGGCTCACTACGTGGATGTATAACTTTTAAAACTTTTAAAGCTACCTACTAAGGCAAACACTATACTGAAGAGCCATATAAAATTATAGGAAAAAGAAAAATTTTAAACAATCGTAGCCGTAAATCTAATTGCATCTATAGCATAATGCCATAGTTTCTTCAGTATACTATATACATACTGTGCCTTGTCAACCTGCATGCATACATATATATCTCAGGTACCTACATATATGCGTGTAATTGAAAACTGCTTCAAATCTTAACAAAATTCTAAAAACCAGTCAAAGAATTTCTTAATGAAATAGGTATAAAATTGTCTGAATCGATTTCTCTAAAAGAAATTAAGATGATTTGGGTGGTCTTAGATGCATTAAATTTAATTTAATTAATTATTGCCGAGCTTAATACCCTAGTTAACTTTTACATATGTATATCAAGTCTGGGTACATTTACAGTGTTCAAATGAGATGAAACTATGAGCTGAACATATATTTTGATTTACGTACATATGTATGTATGTATGAATGTAGAAATTAGGTTATTCCTCCGCTAAATCATTAATATAAAACGAGAATAATAAAGGACCCAATACTGAACCCTGTGGTACGTCTGAAATTATTTGTTTGTGAGTAAAGTGAGAATTATTAATTACTACTACTGATATCTGCAGATAAGGTAAGCAAACATTGGTTTAATAGCAAGAACTGCTAAAATTGAATTTAAATTTCAGCTTGGTACATAATATCTCAAAATCAACTTTCTTAACTATTGAAGAGTATACTGTCTGGGATAAAATATTAACGTCTTATTAATGGACAAATTCGAGAATTATACACATTAACTTCTAGAAATAAATACTCGACCTTCCTAGCTAACTGACTATTGCAATTAAATATAAAATATAGGTGCAATCTCCATGCCAGAAGTAAATTCAGATCCACCAAAAGAAACGATATTTAGGGCCTTATTCCAGAGCTCGATTCGATATAGAAGCTTATCGTTATATACAAATTTGAGATTAGAACTCGTTATCGAGTCTTCCCTATCGATTATTCACTCGATGACATTTGATCAATCGACTATCATTAAAGCAGTTCTGTTAAGCACTTTAAAATAAAAAAAAAAGTAAGGTGGGTATTATTCTTAACACAGTTAAAAAGAAATATCTACAATTTTGCTTAAGCTATTACATATTGTTCTTTCATTTCCGTGTTAGGAAAATAGCGATTAAAAAAACACTAAACAAACTTCTATTTAATTTAAGGACTTTATTTGAAACTAAAATATCGTCTAATTTAACTCTCGAGAAGAAGTGACATGAAAAACAACAATTGATAAAATTTAAAGAAAACGACTGTGATGTATACAATTCTTTATAGAGACATAGTAGAATCTAGCACAGTAACATTGAAATTGAGCATTTGTTGAGCGCTGGTAACAACAGTACGATTGGTACATTAGATCGCTTTTTATTAGATTTGCAGATGCTGTTGTTAACACATATTGTCAATTAATGAAATATTTGTCTCAAAATTACGACTTAAAAGCATATATATATGATCAAGCTAACCGATTTAGCAAAATGGTACTTTTAATAAAGTCAATGCAAAATAAACGGAAATGTCGTATGGAAAAAAAGAACGCTTTGGAACAGAAAGAGACCCAAATAAGCTTGGAGGAAAATGTAATTGAGATTGCCGTAGGGATGAAAAACTTTAACTCTTTTGTAGTATCTTCTTCAAGGATAGAAACGAACGTAACAGATCCATCAACTTAATCTACCACATAATGATTTGCCAAGTGCTACTGACAAGTTATCTTCAGAATAACCCGAGCTCGAAATTAATTTCCCTAAATTGAATACATAAGACTTTTTTAACAAAATCAATTCAAATCGAAAAGCTCCATCGAATCGTATGCAGTATTGAATCGAGCTCTAGAATAAGGCCCCCTGTTCAATGCTACTATATTATCACTAATATTCTCATAACCATATAGCCCGATTAACGTTTTGTAGCGATTACAGGCGTTTAACATCACTACACCAGGTAGATGCCGCATCTATAGTGAAACTACTGACTTCACTACAATTCAACTTATCCAAATTATTAAAGAAACTTACAAACGCTTAAAATTTCTGTTTTAATCAAATTAAGAAAGCACTCTAATCTGCTGCATTTCCTAAATGCACACCCTCTGGAAAATGCATATTTTTCAGCGCGGTCGCGTTTTTGATTGAGAATCACTGGAGTTTTTTTAATGATCTTTAACTTTCGACAGCTATAAAGTTTGTTAGACATTTCAGGAAAACTTAATGAGTTCCAATTTTGATTAAAACATTAGATAGAAAAAACTATATCTAAATTTTGGTCGTTTTTCAATAAAAACAATGTGAAAATTAAAAAAAAAACGAGAACAAAAGTTTTATTCAGTTGACAATCAAGAAGGGAAGGAAACATATATCGTCGCCTTACTGCAAGAACAAGATCACTCCATTTTACTAGTTTTGCGAAAATGTATGGATGGAAGTTCTCACAAATATGACCCTATTAGACTTAGCCTATTTTCGACACATGCGAATCTACCCTTTATAAGCGTAGAACACTTGTGTCGTTTTAGCAGTATATAATAGAATATATTTCAAACATAGAGAAGAAGCGCACATGACTCAAAAATACAGAAAGTAGGGAGCAAGCCGACGATATGACAATTGTAATTTTTCTTACTTCTTGCATACTTAGCACTTCTAAATCACTTCGGATCAAACAAAGCTCTTCCAAAATTTTCTACAATTTCGATAGTAACACGAGTCGAGTGCGCGCGCGACTTTCAGTTTCACAAAATGCACGGCTAAATGAGTAATGAATAAAATTGTCAGTGCAGCAGATACTATATCGGTCAGACTTAGGTTCTGTTTCGGACTGAAGAGTACGGATAAGTGGGCGTCACAAATTTGAAAATTGCAACTTTTAAGAGTCTAATATGCCTCCAGGTATACCTACGTATGTACGTACGTAGTAAGCATATTCTACAACTGGTGAGGCATAAAGATTTATGGCATAGATCGCATGTAGGCGATTTATTTTGAATCAATTTTAATTTTACTCAATAAGTTTAGTAACTAATCTAATTACATGTGAGATACCATGTCAGGTGGATAATTTTGATAGATTTTGTTCATTATGTTAAAATTTACAACATTAGTTTGACGGTTTGAAAGAATGCAGGTAATTTTCATTCTCCTAATATGTAGGTAACATTACATACATGCCTTCAGGTAGTCCTTCATGCTGTTATTATTTCTTTTTAATATGTCTTCAAGTTGGCAATGAACTGAGATGAGACCTTAAAATTTGGCTTGCGAGCAAACTTTTTCTAAACTTTCAAGTTTTACAAAATAGTTACAAAACTTACAACCAAACAATATTGCCGCGTATTCTTCATTCACTGATCTGAACTAATTCTTCAGTTTCACAAAACAACACATGATCCTGTTTCCCATGCAGCTCTCGCCCAAGAGAATAGAAATTTTTAGTTTCATGTGTCACGTATAGATGTCTCTTTCTTGCAACACATTTTAAATTTAATAGAAAAATAACACAATTTTCTTTAATTATAAAGGATTGATTCTTGAAGAGGTCAGAAACTGTGTGTTGGAAAAGACTACACATTTTTGGTCGTTTTAAATGCACTTTTTAAAAAACATCCGACAAACATCCTACTAGTAAGGAAACGACCGTACGCTTCCAAAGTATAATTGTGACTTGTTGTACTACCGAATAATGCGGCAACCATTTTGTCGCCAATGTTCCATGTGCGTTTCTTTTTGGTTGATTTATTAGGAAAATCCATTATTATGCTTTTTGCTTGATTTCTGACCCATAGCATCAAATGGAAGATTCGCCACTTGTTACAATATCGAACACTGCTTTTGCTCGGCATTGAATATTTTTTGCTTCAGTCAACTCGTACCTTCTTTTGGGTGTAAGTTCAATTGTACGATATTCATCGACTACAAATCTTTCAGATGGCCAAATACTTATGTAGGATTGTTTTTATTCGAGTCATGGATATGCCAATAGATGACTCAATATTGTTCTAGGGGCACCAATTATCCTCATAAAAGAAGCATGCTCGATGAGCATAAACGATGCACCTAAGGGAATAACCAACTCCGACGGATTCTGGGAGGACAATAGTGGCATACATACAATTTTTTTTTTGATTGGTCAAGATATAAGAACGTCAAAGAATCAGAAAATAATATTTCCACAAGCGACACATTGCAGAAAATAGACTAACCGCAAACTTAATTAACAACCTTCATATTATACCAACAGTCCGGGACTTCTTGGAGAATTAAATCTTTCTTTAGTCCAATAGATCGCTTTTGGTGATAATGATTCTCTTGTACTGATTTCCTAGGGATATTTCGATCCCTTACCTGCGTTCCATAAACACATTTAATCGAATCGAGCCCTATGTATGATGTTAGGAATTATCAAAATATCTTTAGTTCCTTGGAGTTGGACGTTGTTGTAGCGATAACTTTTAAGTCTGTGCTGTTCACTTATGTAAATAAGTAAATTAAAAAAAAAAAAGCAGTAAGTAGGTAAATGAAAACAAATAAGAAATAATTAAAATTTTGAACCGTGGCGATTCTTTTGAACAACTGCGTCATACCTTCGAGAATTGATGCCTATGTGTACTATTTACTATGTAATTGCAGATCTACACACCATTTGAATTATTTTCCATAAAAATAAATCTTTATTAGAGGCTTCGCTTCAGATACGGTTCTTTTTTACATCTATATAGGTATCTATAAATGATTTATTGGATTCAGATCGGGTGATCCATTTTGTTATTATCGAACCATTTCTTAGTTTTGCGGGAAATATATTTTGGGTCATTATCTTGCATAAATTACCCCTCTTTTGAATTGGTAAGTATTATTATGTTCTGTAAGATATTTACATTAACTTCCTGATCGGTTTTTTTTTTCTTAATCCACTGAAACGAACGAACTCCGTGCCAAAAAAAAGTCAGCCTAGACCCGCGATGTTTTATGTTCTTCGCTCTAAGTCTCCTGTTAAATTCAATGCAGGGACAAACGTACTTTTGACAGCTGCTAAGATCATCAATATTTAAGCTATTACGTCGTTTTAAGGCTTACAAAAGCTCATAATACTTAACGAATGTCAGTCTTCGTTTTGGTTTGGTGTTTAGTAGCGTAAATTTTCTTCAAAGACAAGACTGCAATTTAATTTGGTATATATAAGCCATCCTCATATGTATAGTCAAGGAGAGCTTATAAAAAACCATAGTTTCCACGAAAACTGAGCGGTTGTCATAAATGACTCCAACTATGAGAGGAAAATATGTTTTGCAAGCCAGAGGAGTAGTTTTTACTTTACATTCTCGCCTTTCAGGGGTTCCCTTTTATTCATTAGCTTTAAAAATAATTTTCGCTGAACATCTGAATACCTTTTGAATAAACTTGAACTTTTTATCAGAACTTAAAAATCTTTAAACTTAATCCCAATTCAAATTTAAAAATTATTTTATTAAAAAGAATTCCTCTTCCCCTTCAATATTAATTTGAGAGCTCGAAACCTTGGGCTTCATTAATAGGGAGCTTGAATTCCTTTTCTCCTTAGCCTGATCAGATAAAACTACCGTTAACCGACGCAAATCGATAGGTGAAATTAAATTATATGTTTGCATACAAACTATTTCTGCGAATCACTAGATATGGTTGATACGATTTTATGCTTCATTTTATGCTCAGAGCAGAATATAACTGATTAAGTTTACTCTTTGAAGTTATGTTTTAGTTGTTATATAAGTAAAATTTGGGTTTTATGAAAATTCTGACTTATTCAAAGGCCGCAATCGAAGTTCAATTCGATTCACTACTTCTATTTTAATGTATACCTCAGAATTTCAGGACTATATTTAACGAATAAATTAAAAAGTATAAGCACTGTTGCCAAATTATGTCAGTTTTTTTTATAGTATGAACCTAGATAAAAAAAAAAACAAGAGATATTTTGCTTTATTTGTAAAACATTAAATCTCTAAATTTCATCGTTTTGTTAAATAGATCACCATGGTTGTAATTTCATGCACACAGCTGGTATGTACTATACATATGTATATGTTCTTCTATATGGGGTTTTTGGAGTTAACTTTTTATTTCAAACGACTACATAAAAATCTACTAGTGAACTCAAATTGTACATTCACTCGAAAATTATTATTGTCTCTCAGTTTCTACGATTTCATTATTTATTTAATATAAAATTTTGAAAGTTGGAAAAAACACAGTGATGCCAAATTTAAAAAATGTAATAATAATTTCATTGCAATCACTACTTTCACATTCATCACAGCTTTTATTATTTTTAACTATTATATTGTTGCGGCTGCATGTGCTGTTTTTTAGAGGAATTCTAAATAAGATTGTCAAGCTATGACCCAGGGAACAAACAGAAATGAAATAAATATTAAATGAAAGTATCAAAATGACAAACTTATGACAATTATTAGAATTTTATACTTTGAGATATTATGGTTAAT
The DNA here is from genome assembly GCA_963924295.1 of Dioctria rufipes. Lineage (NCBI taxonomy): Eukaryota > Metazoa > Arthropoda > Insecta > Diptera > Asilidae > Dioctria > Dioctria rufipes. The sequence continues at coordinate 208,430,877 of OZ002742.1, forward strand.
TGTTGTATCTGCTGATTTGTTTAAAAAAAAAAGCTTTACTGAATGTTATGTGCAAAAATCACTGCAATCATTCTCAAAAGGTTGATGCCTCTGAGTTGCGGACACTCTATTTGCATTTTTCCATCCGATTCGGGTGCAAATTTTGCAGCTGCAACCAAAGAGTTGCATTATACAAATGTATCTTTAGCTTCTTATTTAATTTGTTATAACTTTAGATTTTATAATTTATTTCATATTTCTTACTCCAGCTTTATTTTGAACACTTCTGAAATAGTAGATAATAAAATAATTTTGTAAAACACAAGTTTTTTATATGAATTCTTCTTCTTTTCGCTTTTATAAGCTTTTGTAAAAATAACGACAAAATGTAGATACTAAGAGAGCTAAGAGAGCAGTCTGTTCACTTCAACTAAAACCAATAAATAAATGAATGCTTGCGATGAAGCAATAGCTATAGTTTGCATAACTGTCTAATGATATATGTACGTGTGTATGTAAAATATATATTCTCCCAAAGGAGGTTAAGCTAAATGTTAGAGACCTTCTCTAATAAAAAGTCTAGTGCTACAAACCGTAAAATTTTGTCTTGCAACCAGATTGATTCAAGGTCTAACCAATATCGCGACTTCAACTACTGATCTTGCCTACATTGATAGGAAAATTTGGAACGTTTTACAAAACGTCTTATTAAATATATACAACTACCATCGAGTTGGAAGTTGCAGTCGTAATTCAAGTTAGACCGTAAGCTATGACGTCTTTAACTTTTTGAATAAAGACACTATTTGTACAATGGAATTTAATATATACTCAGCCCTGAACTAATACAATATCGATGTTATAGGTCTTAGCGAAACTAAATAGCACGATCCAGGCTAATAAATAAATTTTCCGCACAAATGTGGAAACATTCTTAAACTCTGATAGAAAACATACTAAACAAGATAGGTATTATGTTGGTATAATCGTCACTAAATAATACAGATCTAACCTCATTCGCTAATTGCTAATCTTTCGGAAATGATAATTATTACAATGCGCGTTTTTACCAGATAACCGAAAATAGTAAAAATGTAGCATAAAATACTTAGAACGAGTTTGATTTGAAACCAGAACTTGGTATGCATTCGCATTTTTAAACTCAAAAACATCTGTGTAATATTTTTTACAATATACCTAATCGCAGCAAAATTACAAATTGTATAGAAAAAATAAGTAATTTTACAAATAAAAAAATATATTGTAAATTTACTTTTGCTTGGTTTATTTCAGGAAATATATTATACATAAAAAATGTAAAATGTTACTTGAAATTATTTTCTCACAGACGAATCACAAAATGGTGGATGTTTTTCTTAATTTAAGATGGAAGAGATTGTCATGTTAATACGTTTATATTGCAGTTAATCCTTAAATCTCTCTGTTTAACAAATGAAGATTAACTAACCATTGTTTGTACGTTTACTGCTGTTTTTTAATCTAAGAATGCAATGACATAATGAATTGCATCATTACAGAAGTGCCTACCGAGAAGAAAAGAAGTGCAGAGCTGCATTAATGAAAATAAATTTAACCAAAATTAATTTTCAGTTTATTTTTTAACTAATTCGTTTTTATTGAAATTTTATCTTATATTAAAAACTTATTTAGGATGAACTTGAGTGGAAATAAATTACGTGCTTCAGCTCCCGTGACATTATGAAGAAAAATGTCATATTCAGAAATGTTAATTTAATTTTATGTGTATATTTTCTATTGAGTAATTTTACTTGCAGTCAGTTTACACTGCATATCCCTACAGTATTTTTACAAACACCAGAAGGATTATTCGCAAAGTTTTGTAAACAATACGTTGTAAATTTACTACCTATATTTAATCCTGGAAAGTTTACCTAGGTTTTTTTTTTAGAATGAAGAGGAAAACATCGTTATCTAGTATAAGTGATGTAAATTCACAAATCGAATTGCCTGACAAGACCAGCTTCTTGAAAATATTATCGGAAAACTAGACATGAGTCGAAATATCAACGGCAACCAGATAGGTATTATGTTTTCATTACTTTTATAAACCTATCATAACACAAGTAGACGTATAGATATTTCCGCCGAAACACTTTAGAAGCCGACTGAAGCTTCAAAGGAGCAAGCATTAGAAATATAATTATAATAACCAATACCTTGTTATGGATAGCATGAGGCTTAGAATTGTTAAGAGTATAAGAATGTGCAAGGAAAGGCTTCTTTGAAGACTACATATTATGTATATCTAAAAAGGTATGCTAGCTTTAAGTATATTCTTTTTATTTTGTTGCCATATTTCAAATAGAAAATGGATACCTACTTATTCTACTTAAAATTTCAATTTTTCAGAGTTAGTTATTTAAATGTTGATAAAGTCGCAACTTAAGGAAATGTCATGTTACATTATTAGGGAAACTATAATAAGGTATACAAGATGAGACAACTGTAAAGAAGAAAACATTAAGCGATCTATGAATTGACTTAACTCAACCATAAAAATCTAAAAGCTCTCAATTCATAATAACAGCTATGAAATGGAACTATTGTTGCTTAGTCTTGTCTCGCAGTATCTTTCCTATATTTGTCTAAGCCCAAATCAATAGCTACCAAAATACTCGCAATCGCATCAGAGGTATTTCTAAACAGTTCATAGTCAATAAGTTTCTAGCTCGCATAAAACACTTAAGCATATTTCAACATTGCTAGAAAGGGAATATTACCTCATGCTCCCTTACTATAAAAAATTTTCATATTGACTAGCTTTTCATGTTTCCACTAATATTAAAATAATCCAAGCAACTTGTTAGAAAATGTTAATTACTGCAAAGTGTACAATCGCAGAGTAGAAATAAAGAGAATGCAGAAAATAAATCATCTTTCAGACTTTCGCTTTGGCCACCCCTTAAATTTGTGCAAAGTTAAACATATTGCACGGCCCTGACTGCCAATGTAAATTATTACTGCGAGCAGACTTCACCTAGCCATATTTTATATTATTGTTTACTTATTTGTGCTACAAGCGATCATTCTTATGCAGACAAAGTTTCCAATGATAATTCTTGGAAGTGTTTATGCTATCGCGCCGCCGCAGTTAGTATTCTTTTGCAAGTAACTAAAGTCTTAGAATATAGGTATTACCGGCGGCAATTCAAATTCCAATTTTATATTAAAGTAGGTAAAGGAGAAGGAGGGAGATGCAACTGCATATCGATTTATTTTCTGATCCTGTAAAGTAGTTAATTAGGTATGCCCCATATCCTTTTAAGATTTTAAAAACAGGGTCTAAGTTTATTATCAAAAAATACCAACACACGTTTCAATTCAATTCTCTCACACTTGCGAAATACCAACAAATATTATGTAAGCTATCTCTCTCTCTCTCTCTATCTTTCTCTCTCTCACTCTCTTTTTAAATCTCTATACTACTAATTAACTAGTCAATTACATATATATTTTCCAAAATCAACACCAAAAATGTTAAGTCAAAAACGGCGCAAGTTGATGGCCTTAAATACTTTCCAAGATTGAACAACAAATTACCTATGTTGTGTTGATTATGTTGCAGCACAGAACCGAATGCCATAAGATCCTTGGCCGGTGGTGCACGAGCACCGAGGGCGGAAAAACCGTCCCCCAAATAGGACGCCAGTGCGACAGCCCTAGGGGGCGCCTTTGAACCTTCGGTTAAAATTTTGAGACTGCAATTGGCACTTTTCAAGAATTTTCAATCAACAACTATATAAGCAATGAACAATATCACTCTTAACTATATCTATCTCCCCTCTCCGTCGTCAGTACACCACGATGATTCTTATCTACGGTTCACACTTTTATGAAAACTTTTCACCACTTAAAAGAAATCCAACAGGCTTAAGCCGCGATACGGTGTTTCGTTTCGTTTTCGAAATTGAAAACCTATGCCACTTGCACTGTTACATAAGCCGCGATTACCACAAAATTTCCTTAAGACAACACAAAGCCAAGTCACCACTTAAGCAAGAGTGTGATGAAATCCCGGGCCAGATTAAAACAAAATCTGAAGCTTCCGCCAGCTTCCGACCGTTCAGATGTCCTGATAACCGCAGAACCGTTTCACTCGCAGCAGAGCGCCTATTTGAGAACCACTGAACCCGATATATTCCAAAGGCAAAGCGATCTCTATACAACACACGTACCACCAACCAGAAAGCACAGAAGAAACCAACGTGAACGTCAATCCTACCGCGAAAGTCAAACAACGACTGGTTCGAGTTGGATAAATTTTTGCTGCCCTAGTAGAATAGCAATGGAGTTCGGTTTGGCTGGCTTCTGGCATGGTAAGTTGCAGCAAGTGGCAAGACAAGCGCAGCTGCTTCGTTATTCAATGTAGAAAGAGTCCACAAGATAGTGCGGGAGGCGTTGCTTAGCAACACGCAACTGGTGTGCAGTTGCCCAGACCAATCAGATGACAAACATACTGTAAACATCCGCCCCTTGGACTTACCTAGCGAGGTGTGACTCTGTGAAATGACTACTCCGGGATTTTTTTGTTTTGCGGTGGGAGTTTTTTGTTTTCTTGTTGCTACTCGAAATGCATGAGGGGCAGCCACGCAATAGTACGCGCGGATGTCTGCGATATGGACTCTGGTTGGAGGATATGGCGGGTAGGTAAGGTAGGTATAGGGTCTCCTTCTTCAGCTCAACGCGGTTTATAACAACGGCGGCTGCAACTGTGTTGTAGGTGTGTCAACAATGGGATGAGTTCGCCTACCGATCGCAATTGCGGCTGGGTTTGGGTACAAAGAAGTAAAGAAGGAAAAAAATGGTAAATGACAGCGGGATACGGGCTTGCCCTCCACTGGGCGATGGGATTATGAGGTTTTAGCTGGGTGGCTGGTTTAGTTTGGTTTGGTTTCGTTACATGTGTGTGTGTGGTTGTGTGTGTGTCGCGAATGTCAAACAACATTGGTAGAGCCAAAAGAATCAGTGGGTATTTTGCTTTTTGTGCGAAGTGAAGGAGGCGTCAAAGCTGTGTCTTTAAAAGGGAGAAGAGTGGGGGGTATCTCGGCTATATCGATTCCTTGAGAGATGCTTTAAGATGTTTAATGGGTTTGGACGGTAGCGAGTTTTGGTTCTTCTTTCTTTTGTTTTTTGTTTTTTTTTACGGGAAAACTCGCGCAAACTTTTTGCTATGAGCGAAAGTTTGTGTTTTCCTTCGAGTTGGAAATGCAATTTCATAAATGCCCGGAGTTCTGAATGGAAATGGAAATTTCAAAATGACAGTTGACTTCTGTTTAATTTGCAACGCACAACGAGCTTTGGGTTATTATGGCGCCCCCTTATATGCCGCCATTATACCTAAATGGCGGTAAAGGTGTAGGTACTTAGAGTTTTTGGTGTACATCAAACGGATTCAGTTTCGACAATAATTTCTTTGTCAATATTCTTTATATACATAACTACATATCTACCTACTCTTAAAGCTCTGAGGCAATTTTGTTTATACGCTATCAATCAGAGAAAATTAAGAATATTTTGGCTGATGTCTGTTATGGAAGACAAATAAGAAAAAAGTTAAGCTAACAACAAGGACAAATTATTACCTACATATAAGAATTGGGAAAATTTGTATACACTTCGAATAGGTGTAAAGATCCTCTTTCAGCTCAATTCTTTTGGCTTGGTATGCTGGTAGCTTTTCTTCGCATCAAATTGTTTGCTTGTACCTGATAGATTGATTGCCTTGTCATCTTAATTCCTTCTTGTATTACGTGAGTCAAAATTTACCGTTTATAGTTGAGAGGAACTGTAGGTATACATAAATTCCACTCCATAGTTATTGATAATGGTATCATTTCAATAATTTCATATTCGAAAGCAAAATGGCGATGCAACGAACAATGATTTTCAGAGAGACGATTTTCTAAAACCCTGCTCGGACAAACAAGGCAGAATTTGACACTGAGCTTTTCCTCTTCTTCGTCAGTCTTGCCATAATCTTTTGATAGATTACGATCCATGCGTACCTACCTACTGTATGGGGGGCGAGCATATAGGTACTAACAAGAGATCTCTCTTGAACAGCTGTTCAATAACCCTTATTCGCCAGTGTGTAAAAAACAACGTGCTTTGTTTGAAAAATAAAAAGATTTCTCCTTCAGACAAAAACACACTTTGTCACACACATGCTCAATCTCCTTAAATGTGCATGCAATTCTTTCTTTTAAAATTTGCATTCATTTTTATTTTTTTTCAAATGACTCCTACTTTGATGGGGTAATCTCTTACTATTGAGCAGCTGGTCAAGAGATTTCTCTTTAAGTATTTACGCTCGCCAATGGGTCCACTGGCTCGCTCTTAGGTAAGACTTTGATGCTGATTCATTAATCAACCGAATAAAATCGAATAAAATATGGGTTATGTTTTAGCAAAGAACATCTAAGTTATATGCTTTTTGGTTTTAGTCCAATCAAATACTGTAGGTAGGTAGGTAAATAAGGTAAGCAAAAGAAATTTTGTTTCACTCCTCAATCGTTGAATATTGTGTCTGAACTGTAGCTTTTTACTGAAAAAGTACAAATTATCAGCATGCATTAAAACATGCAGATCAATAAACGTCTTGTAGATCAGTATCTATAAGCTTTGTATTAAAGTTTAGATTTTACGTATAAAGATTTAAGCTCCGACCATTCTGAATACTTGGTCTCAAATGAAGTACCTATGTACGAACGTATTTATGTCTAGATATGTTTGTAGGTATCTGAAAGCAGCGTGACGTCGTCAGAGGATATTTATTTTGAAGAAATCTGAGCAGTATAGTCTCCTAAATAGAAAACAGTTTAAACTCGCTTCTGTCCATTTTTTCATCGGAAAACCGTTGATTTAAGTAGAGAAATATTTCTAGAACAGATGATGGTATGGGAATATCAGCAGCATTGCAACAAAAAACCAAGTTAACTACGGAGAAAACAAATATAAAAAGAACTATTTATATAAAGAAATACTAGGTATCCTTTGTTTCCTTTGTTTTACCCTATTTTGGACCACAGCTACAGATCCAGTGAAAAGATTCCCCATTTTCGGAGTCGGTGGTAGAGGTATCTTAACTCACACCTTACCTGACAATTGCCAAATGTGGTTACAGATAAACCGGATGCCCCAAAAATGAATAAAAATAGCAAACATATTTGGACCAAAAATCACCAATCAATTTCAAAAGCCAAAGGAACGAAAAAATCAAAATCAAATTTCAATTTCTGAAACCCTCCTATAGCTTTTGCCCTAAAACGCCCACTTGGTACCACAACTTTGACAAACCTCAACTGGGAAAACTCTTTTGGCATCGACATCTCAAATAAATCACTAAAATATATAGGTGTCGACACAAGTTTATCACTGAGCATAAAATTGCTTTCGAAAGTTTCATTGCCATCACCATTTCCGTTTTAGCTGATTTTCTGAAATTTACCTAAAGATTATGAAAGTTATGTAAATTAGTTCCCTCTCACCCGGTCTCGAACTTCTGGAAACCATATTGCATGACACAAGAGAACAAATTTCCCAAGATAGAGAAAGCATGTTATCACTAAACCACCAAGGGAATGGTGCTAGTCCATAATCCTCTCCAAAAAAATCCGATCTTCATTAGCAGGTCACCAATTGCGGAATGGATGATTACAGCGCACCTATGCGTTCTACATAGATGGAGACGCTTGACAGTAATGCAATGCTCGCTCCATAGATCTCATTGATGTTATTCGCAGGTGGAAAAATATTTTAGGGGTTTGGCCAAAGTTTCAGCCAAGCGTCAGAGAAGCCATAATATTAGTAGCGTGAATGAAATCATAGGTTTTGTTCATAAAAGTTGATAGAATTGAATTGACGGTGAAACTTGGCAACAAATTAGAAGAGCCATTTAAAAAAGTATTAACTACAAAATCAACCCATACCGACGTCAAAACTTGTAAATATTGTCAATCCCACGTAGAAGCTAAATTTTGCATTCGGCAAAATAAAATGCAGCAAATTAGTGCACTTTGTATTAAAATCGGAAGGTATGGCAAGCAATGGTAACATGAAATAATTGGGCAGCCATGGGAAAAGTATTTAGTTAGAAGGAGTATTTTCATAACATTCTACAGATAACATTAATAATGAGAACGTGCAACGTCTACGAATTATTACACGAGCATCATTCAAAGCTGGGATGACAATTCCATTCGAGTTGCTGAGAATGGAACCAGGAATCATCAAAAATCATAAAACCACTGTACCTTTCCGGAAGGTATGATAGGTACAAAAAAAAGGTATCGAGCTAATTCCAACAAGTGCCGATTGTCCACTATACCTAGGCGAAAATTTTTGACTCGGGTAATCAGAGGAAGGAATTATGATCGCATGTCGTACATTAAATCGGATTACATCAGGCTGGGCTTAGAGAACGAAATTCCTACTTAGATCACACGAATACCTTGAGAATCGGTATCAAGCAAAGCACATCAAATTGGTTTCCCATATCCTACTTTGATTATAAAAATGCTTGCGATGCAATGACATATATCTACATACAGAAAGGGCTATGCTCGAGAGACAGGTCTGCTGGCCGGTGTAAGCGAGAAAATAAATTCAGAATTGAGCTTTCTTCCCAATTCAAATTTGCGGTTCGAGGTAGATTGAAGTCAAGCTCCAGCACACTGATATCCGCAGTTCCAATATAAATTTGAAAGTCCTTCGCAGCTCAGTAGAGAGTCAATCCAAAGCAAAAAAAAAAAGTACCTAAGTAAATAGTAATCGTTTCTGTTATCTCATCAGCTTAATTACCGAATATGGCCACACAGAATAACAAATTAATTCCTGGTACTAACAGATTAAAGAGTGCCTACAACCTCCACGGATATTGAACTCCAATGAGATCTAAGTTAAAACAGAACTTTGATTCATGATAATGTGCCACGCGAAGATGTTACACAACACTCACCAAATAGCTGCGACTCTAATGCTGATCATACGGAATGGGGCAATAGATTTTCTAATCAAAAATAAATCATAAGGAGATCTAACGACCTCAAAAATAACATAAGGAGATCTAACGACCTTCATAAACGTGATTAAAATAGAAGTATAAGTTCTCTTACCAGGTCGTTTATATCCTCAAAAATTAGTAGCCAGCACGTCTCTGATAAGCCGTATCTCTCAGATCATGCTTACAGATCGAAATTGAAGTTCTCGAAAATAGAGAGCAGTAAGTTCCCAAGGAAAATGATTGACTACTTTGCCGAGAGCTTCTAAAAACTAGACTGAACGCATTCTCTGAACCAAGTAACATTGCCTGCATGCAAAAGTAAAAAAACAACAACCCTGCCGCTTTAAAAGACAGGTTTCCGATAAAGATGTCCCAGGAAACAAAGAAGCGCAACTAGAAATAAGCCTTAGTGGAATGACTTGCTCAACAGTCTAAAGAATACAAAGAAGTTTTAACCACCAGAAAAAAGTTTAAAAAGAACTGTAAAAAAACAGAACTTTCAAAAAGCAATCGGACTTCAATTCACTAGGAAAGGACCACTCAATTGAAACAGGACCTAAGCAAGGTGAACCCAAAGTAAAAGCTCTAGCGCACACTTTTTTAGAGAGATATTACGACGACGTCCAGAAGGCAAATAAAACGATCTCAGGGCATGCTCTTACTTCTAACAATTAAAAAGCTAGAATTGGTCTAACAAGGAGAGGGTCCCTACTCATCCTCACCGATTTCGTCCATATTCACAATATAATTTGGGCTTGACTAGAAATGAAAGTGAAGCAAGTGGTAACCCCAGATGGCTAAGCGAAATCGAAATAATGCAAAGTGTAGGCGAACTCGGGGTTAAAATTAACACTTTTCGGAAAAATTTGATAAGTACCATCTTGCGGGTATATTCGCAACATTTAAGTCACTTTCTTTTCGTTACAATTATCTGTAGCCTGTTATCTTTCATATACAGAAAACCAGAAATCATTCCCCCAATTAGTTTAGGAGCATTTTCCAAAATAAGATTGCGAGGTTTGCTAATGACTTTCAATTTACGTTAATTAGCTGCATATACTGTAAAGCTTGCACATTTATTTCTCGGCCAAATTCCAACCGAATTTCAAAACTCTTTTAGCTAAGTTGATTTTGAGTTTTTTATGATATTTTGAAACTAAATATTACAAGATTCGTACGGCAGCGGGTTAGAGAGTGGTAACCAGTGGTGGGTTACTTACATATATATTATTATAATAAAAAAAAATATTTTCAAGGGGTGCGGGTATTTATTTTATATTCTACCATCTGTGTAGGATATTCGTTCACAATCTCACCAAAATCGTATAAAAAATTCAATGTCAAAGGGTCATTCATATACACCAATGGGAAAAAGTTTCTCATTTCCCGAATTCGGGTGTTCTGAGGGAGGTGGGGTAAATATTATCCGATGTGCGAAATTCCTTTTGCTAGTTTTTTTGTGATTTTTTGAGCATATTTTCCCTCCCCTTCTGATTAAATTGCGAAACTTAATTTTCCACGGCCAAAACTCTGTTTGAAAAATTCATTTCGAAATGTTTTTCTACAAATTATCGATTAATCCAATTTTTTGTTTTTTTGTGTGGATACGCTTTTACTAAGAGATTATCTGTACTAAATTTCAGAAAGATCGGATATCATTTACCTGGTTAAAAAAAAGAAATCTATAAAAAGTTTACATACCCACTTTCGCCATCTACCGGCGATCTTTGAAAAGTCATGAAAATGCCACTTACAGAATCGAAAATCTACATACCTCCTCTGTGGTTGGCATTTTACCGGAATGAATTTGGCACTTTCGGTCAAATTCTGTTGCAATTTAACCGCGACAACTCCCGCGAAAATTTGCGAATTTCCGGATTTTCCAAGGGCATACAAAAGCCCGGACTCCCCTACATTATGCATTATTTCGGTTGCGTTTGGTCATTTGGAGCTTCCAGTTGCGTAACCTTCATTTCTAGTCAAGCCTTACTTATACTGTGAATTTGGAAGAAATCGGTGATGACGAGTATATATTATATGGCAACACCAAGAAGGGGTTGTCCGATTTATCCCATTTTTCAAATTTTATTTGCTAGTACAATGAAAACATCATGTACCAAATATCAGCTCGCTATGTCAACGCGCTCTCAGGCAGTGTCCAAATATATAGTGGAAACCGAAATTTTTGTATGGCAACCCCACGAAGGAGTTGCCCGATTTATCTTATTTTTGAACTTAATTATACTTTTTTTTTAAGTCTGCGTACAAAATTTCCGCTCTCTAAGTACACGCGCTCTCGAGTTATCGTGCGCATGGATGGACGGACGGACGGACAGACGGACATACAAAAATCAAAATAACTTTTAATTTTATACATGCGGGTGCTCAATACATTTTGCTCTAGTGGCATTATTTCTGTGCGTTACAAACGGAATGACAAACCTACTATACCTTATCGATTTCATATAGGGTATAACAAGATAAAATGGACAATAAGCAGGGTCAAGTTTTACAACAGAAGGAATAGAGGAGCTCACCAGCCCTTGTTTTGCCCCTTAGGGCCGGAAATATATGGATTAGAATAATCCTTGCGATCAACTAATGGACCAAGCTAAAGATAGATGCCCAAAATAGAGTAAAGTGAGGGTATGACGTTGAGGCGTTATATTCCATAAAGTTATTGAGGTAACCTAAGATTGTAAGGAGATGCCATATGTGACAAACTCCAGCAGCTTTTTGGTTAAGCTGATGATGTGGACTTTAGTAGGAAGGAAATATTTATCTAAAGCAAGACGACTCTAATCCATACTCTCTTGAAGATAAAAGAGAACACGTTTCTGTAAGGAAGGCGTAGGCTCTAAGGAGAGATGCCATTAGAGTACATCTCTAAATGATGTAGTTCACGATGGAGATGGTGACAGCTTGGAAGGATACAAGACCTTCGGTAGTCCATAAATTTTTAGTAATTTTTACTAAATCTGAAATACCCACATACCTACTTACATATATGGTAAGACGAATGAAACCCTTGAGTGGGTGACTCTATCTAGCCCGCAGTGCTAATGAAAATGCATAAGAAGAGAAAATTCACTTTGTTTTTGTATCTTAAATAAAAACCCAATTACCCATTTACGCATAAGACAGACAAAAGTAATAAAATTTTCGCGTTTTTCCATCCATACTAACGTCTCGGATTTATCCTTAACCCGAAAATGTTTTTAAATTATTACTCCAGGTGGGTACCGACATATATGTATATATACATAACTGAAAATTTCATTGGAATAAAACCGCAGCGCATTGTGAATTGACCATTACGATTTGTCTTGAGGTGGCCGCGTATATGCCCTTATTTGTCTGCTTTTTCCTGCGGAGCATCTTCCAATGCTGGAGTCGGCTATCACAAAGTTTCTAAAGGCACAAAAGAACCGCAAGATCAGGTTATAAGAGCATTGCAGAAGCGACTGCTGGGTACGCTTTAGTATCAGCATAACCGCGAACATCGCATTATTTCGTTGATTCGTTACCTAGGAACTACTTTCGTAATTTGGTGAGATTTCAACAGCAACAGCAGCAGCGACAACAATAGCAACAACAACTGAACAGATTACCGTCATCCATGCTCTCGGGCTGTTAAGTTTGTTGTTCAATGACGAACCGCGACCTATACATAAAGGCCATTGATATTTCGTAAAATGATTTTTTAAGCTTAATGCGCAGCATGTTGCATGCATGCATGCATGCATGTTTTGCGCATATTTATGCATGCAGAGTTGTCAGTAATAATTTGGATTTGGACGTTCTACTTTCATAAGGATATAAAAGTAATCTACAAATTGTTATCAGATCGAATGTTGTGTATGTGTGTGGCTTTTATCGTATTTATCAATTTTCTATACAATGTAATAGTATTAGTAATGCTTAAATCTTAACAATAGTACTCGACGACGTAACGGACAAATTTCTGGGTGAGTCGTCAAGTATGGCGGATCGTAGATGATTTACAATAAAACATAACGATAAATTACCCCGAAGAGTTAAGGTTTGAAAATCTTTACATATGATGAAAATTGTATTCTGGAAAAATCTTCAGCTTCTTAAAAACCTTCAAATTGCTTAGAGTTAACGGCATCATTCCGACCCTATTACCAAAAAAACCTAATCAAAGTCAGTTACACTTTCAGATGTATACCAAGAATGTACAGAAATGACACAGGTCTCACCTCATGCCTCCTTAGAACAATGGAAGAACTGTTTGGCAATCAGGCATCAGGAGCAGAGAACTGTAGAAATTAACGCTACAGACATATCAACAGGAATGCTTACCACAACCGCTCTTCATAGTCTGGTATCAGGACTATAGAAAACGTTAAAGAAGTCCTATGAATGACCTTCCCAGACGTCAAAGAAGCTTTTGACATGAGGGTTGAGAAGTTCTATCCCCTCTGCTATGGTTCCGGTTATTAAATAATGATAGATAAAGCTACACCAATCATGTGACCATAGTCCATAGGCTTTCCGGTAAGAGTTGGTGGCTCAAACCAAAAATGACCCTGTGGTAATATTTATCTTTCAGTAAACTCATAGCCAAAATGAAACAAAAAATAGTTTAAGCAAGCTTGCAAAAACTACGATGGCTCGCATGTCTAGGAGTACCTGCGTGCCTGACTGGGGCTGCGCATCCGTAAATGCTATACTGAATATTTCTCCGCTACATTTGCATGTAAAGACGGAGGCCGCTCGCAATACTTGTTGACTGCAAGAGGAAATTTTTATCAAACCAACTCCGTGATAAGCTCTTACCCATATTTGGAACAGCATTCAAGGTAAACTTAGAAGATCGCCAACAGTGGCATTTTGTTGACCTTTTGTAAAAGAATATCTTATGTAGTATTTTGATGGACAAAAAATGGAAAGCAAAGCATATATATATATATCTATATGGGTCTCTATGAGTTAAATTATCGACTTGTTAAGACTCTGGCAGCCACACTTACAATTTTCTGGGCAGAGATCCATGCTGCAAGAATCTGCGCTCAAAATATATGCATACATATGTACAGCTGAAATATGCATAATCTCACCCCGCCCGATAAATCCAAGTTGTAAGCTCATGAGTCAAATCTAGTATAGGACTATCCTACCAATTAGCTATTTAGATACCACAGTATGAAGGCGTTCAGGTAAGCTTGATTAAAAACGGCTTGAAAAGTAAGAAGCCAAATCTGACCTTAAGTTTTTCTGTATGCATCGAAGAAGGCACATTTCAGCTCAAAGCCTTGGCAGGGCAGAATTAATCTGTTACTCTGTAATATGCAAAGGTTAAAACAAGTGAAGAAATTCTTCACTAAAAAATAGAAACACTAGACCAGAACTAAGGTTCTATTTACTGGGCATGCACACTGAGAAAATATTTTGAAGTCGACAATGCGACCTGCCACTTTTGCCTGAAGGATGACTAAACAGTCGTATAAGGCTAAAGCATCTAGGAATGGCATTCCCATCGCCAAATTTTATATCGAGGTTGATGTCCAAAAGCAGTATATTAGGTGCCTTATAGATCACTTAACGGTCAATGTTACAAAAGATCGTAGTGGTCGCAGTGAATATGTAAATGTGACATACGGCTTTCTTGTTTGGCGACCTCCTAATAGTAATAACGATAATAAGTAATGCCTACAAACATTTAATATTGCAAACAAAATTTAAGTTGATTGTTTTTAAAGTCAATACTTACAATCAAACTGATAGTTAAATGGACGAGACAAATTAATTAAGCTCATGCATGTACTACTGTATAAATGTTGAGGAACACCGAAGAAGTCGTGTAGTTCCTCCAGGAGAGTATACAGGTAATATATACCTATATACATAACTATGCATAAAATAAAAGTATTTAAACGCTAAGATGAATTTATCATCCTTTGTATACAGCCAAACGCAAAAACATCTCGGGAATTATTTCATCTATCCCCAAGAGAATCTGATTAAAAAAGTTTAACTGTAACTATACATACTGTGGTAGATTAACAGGATTGTGCCGGGCTAGGCAGCTTCGACGCGCTTTATGGATCGTATGAAACGTATACCAAACTCTAGCGTTCTAATAAACGTTAAATAAGCTTTGTTATGAATGGATAAGCCAAATCCTTGGACCATCTCTTTACACTTAGCAAAAAATTCTCGAATTACTCAATATCAGGAAGTCATCAGTGCAGATCATGAAAAGGAGTGATCCTAGATGCCTACCCTAAGGAACACCGGAAAAAATATGCAAAAAATAATAAAACAAAGGAAACAAAATTAATAGATTGACTAAGAACTGTTAACTTGTGAATTAGAGCTTTGAGATTAATTCTGTTAGAAATCTTATTGAAATTTGTAAAAATACAATCGACTTGTTTTCTGTTGCAGTCATGCAAAAATTGTTAAATTTAAACATACAGTTGAGTAGATAATAAATTCAGGGCCCCATCCGTGAAATTTTTAAGGGCTCTTTTTAAATATAGATTTAGAAATGGAAGTTACAACTTTTAAGGTATAGTGGATACTGTCCTTCATAGATCGCAAAAAATTCATAATTGAGAACAAAAAGTTGTGGTTCGAGTCAAGTATGGTATATAAATCCTCTCTGGTGAAATATACCTAAGTCAGGTGTAAAATTTGATATTTATTATAAACATTTTTCTCATATCTGATAGATAATATTATAAAGAATATGTGGTTTTAATTTTATCAAAATCGGTTAAACAGATCTCGAGACATCTTGTACACTAGTTTGAAAATCGTAGTTTCGGGAAAATACCCAAAAGGCAAAACCGCGCTCATTTCTAATTGGTATAACTTCGGAGATAATTTTAATTTTGAAATGGCTAAACGATTAAAATAGTTTTCAAAATATAAAAAATTTATCTAGAAAAAAAAATATTTAGAGTTTTTGGAAATTTCAAAGCGGCAATAATTAGCAATAATTTTTGTAGAAATTTACAGAAAATGTTTCTGTAGAATTTTTTTTCACTCTTGGTGCCGTCAGGAGTTATTTTCAGGTTCTGTGTCGGTCTCCAATAATATGCATAAAACTTCTAAATTTCCAGGAAATTTCTAAGAAAAAATTAAGGGCTTCTATCAAGTCGAGTAAAATCCTCGAGAAATAAATACTTCCCAAGCCATTAAACAGACTCCCTCACTACCACATGAGAACCCTAACTGAGTCCTAATATTCTAAAATATTTGCAGTGTTCTTATGTAAAACTGATAAAAGTTTGATTTGAATAGCTCCTCCGCCCGAAACTACGAAAAATGGTATTCTGATAATTTTAAGCTTGCTTTCTTATCTTCCGAACCGATACAAAATTTGTATACCTTTCCTAACAAAATTATTTAAAAAACTTTATCTTAACCAAATGACTACGATTCCTCAAACAAAAACTCTCAGCTGAGTAATAATTGCCTGATGAAATCGAATCAGTCTGCCGACAGATTAGGACTCCGGTCGCACATACACTATTGCCATTATTAATTACTCAGCTGAAAGTTATTATAAAATGGTAAGGTTGCGTTTTAAACAAAGCGATTTTATTATTTTGTTAAGTAATATATATAGTAAGTGCAGCCTTTGGGAATGTAAGGAGCCCAGCTCAAAATTACTGGGACTATTTTCCTGTATGTTTAGGCTTTATGGCATATAATATATAAAATTAATGTCTAGTCACTTTTCCATAAGAATCAATATAGAACATTTTAGGGAACGGACTCGCATGCATACATAAAGATTTCTGTTTCATGGCTGGGAAGTACTTTTCGAAGATTTTGAGTCGAGGCATCGGCTATTTTATATTGGAAATTAAGTATCACATTCATGTATATACTACTATATACTACTTCATTCACCTATACATTACATATTATATCTTATTTCAGGATATTTAAAAAAAAAAAGAAAAGAAAATCCTCAGAGAAATTGTAAGCAGAGAGCGATGTGTGCAGTGGCGTTGTTAATTCCTGAGAAGGGATCGTACGGGTTCTGCTAACAAATCCCAGGAAGCAATTTTCTGGTCATGGTCATGGTCATGCATGGTCATGTTATATTATTTTTGGTAAAATGTTAGAATTCTTTGAAAATTTTACTTATCAGTTTGGGGTCCTAAATTACCGGCGCTCCACCGCTTTGTGAGGTTTGCGGGTACCTTATCGACCTCATTAGTCATAAAAGATACACCATTTATAAAACCCATACTGAAAACGGCACAGACTTAGAATGGAAATAAAAAGCATTATTAACAATGGCTTTCCAGGCAGAAGTCAAGGCTATTCTTGAAGCGGGAAGGCACCTCCTTAACTCAGACTTTGAAAGTAAGGATACAGCCATCTTCCCAGCCAGCCAAGCAGCTGTCAGTACAACCTCCAAACTATTACTGGAGTGCAAAACCACCCTGAACTCCCTCTCTCGGAATAACATCGTGATAGTACAGTGGGTGCGGGGGCACAGCAACATTAGCGGGAATGAAAGGCCGGACGAGAAACCTGCCTCTACAGTCGGGATTGCACAAAAAACACCTTGTCCCAATCATTTCAAGCTGGGCTGACCGCCAATAAAAGTCGCCTTTGGATAGAAGATCCCTCGGGTAGAACAACAAAGGAACTGTGAGGCAAACCAAACCCAAATCAAACAAATAAGCTCCTAGGACTTTACAAGCCAACCCTGAGAGCTCTGGTTTCCATTCTCACTGGGCACTTCTCTCTCAGGGGTCACCTTCACAGGATGAGACTTGTTGATGATCCTACATGCAGGAGTTGCGGAGAGGAGTCCGAAACAGTGACCCACTTTCTTCGTCACTGTCCAGCACTCTCAGGAATACGTTACAGATTCCTTGGCTCACACCTCCTGGACGAGTTACATGACGTCGGCAAGGAGGGCTGGGGGCCAATACTGAAATTTATAAGAGCATCCGGTTGGGACCTCATTGGTCTGGAGGATGAACAATGGGCCTTAACTTGGCCTACGTTCGGGGGATCCCTCGGGATCCCAAGCCTCTGGTTCAATCAATCAATCAACAATGGCTTCAAACACCAATTTTGCGACAGGTATAGTTGGAAACTCTGCACTTATACTGACTTTCTTGTAAAAAACGAATAATCGCAGAAAGTGCGAATCCGTCAATCCCAAAATGTTTTGAGTACAGATTGACCAAATCAGCGCCACTTTTGGCGAAGCAAAAGCCTTTCCAAGCCATTTTTTTTTTTCTATTTTCTAACTTTCCGGAAAAGTATACAAGCTCTAGATAAGAATAAGGTTTATTAGATTCTCTCGCAATCTACGCGTTACTTACTAGTTACTGAGTCGAATTTGTAATCGTTGGAATACCTACTAAGTAATTAAGATTTTAGTTGAGATTTCTTCTATTGAATATTGATTAAAGTTAAATTTGGTTTTAGATAAAAAATTTCATTTGAAAAGAATATTTTTTTTTCGAGCTTGTTCCATAGGAAAGACTAAACTGAGTCGTCGATATGATTTGAAGAAAAAAGATTTAAGGGTAAATAACGTAAATAAGAACAATACAAGTGTAATCTCAAAAATTATTTTATAGAAAGTATCGAACCGCATCAAAATCCCTGGGGATGTACCCTGAGATTTTGACTTTGTGGGTTTTTGATTGGGATTTTTTTAATATTTGAGGATCTTTATCTTGGGGATTATGTGTTGTTCCGATTTCGATCGAGCACCTGCTGGTGTTGACTATGTTCATTCTATAATAGTTTAATTGAAACCTTTACTTATACTTAGTACAAACCAATCATATAGTGGGGGATAGTGCATTATTAACTTAATGTAATATAATTTGCAAAACCATTAGAAGAACCTATATGTAATTTCATCAGCATTATAGTGGTAGTGCAATTCGAAATACACTATTTAAGTCCATAATTTTTTGGATAAATCGGAGTAATTGAACTTAAGTTAAAAACATCATTAACTTATATTCTTGTTTTTATATCAAATTATCAAGATCATTTGAAGTGAGAGCTCGATATTAACGAATAGAAAGATCAGCTTCCGTCTGTTTTTTTCAGAAGAACGTATCCTCTGACTTTTACTAACTATACTACCGCGGTGACAAAAGCTTCCCTTATAATACTTACTTCTGGTACCTCAGCTTCATATGCAAAAAGCGTACTTTTTTTAGCAACAGTTAGAAGCATATAATATGTATAATAACTGAGTTCATAAGCATGTGAAGACTGTGATTATCTCCTTTACCCATGAAAGGAATGTACCTACGTTATTTTTCATTTTAACCAATAACGAGCTCCATAGTCCTTTTATAACTTAGGAATTGATCTTAGACTAATCCTCGAGAAGAAACACAAGTGTAGGACAATTTCGAATCACCATCAATAAAGTGTAAAACGTACTCTTGCAACATTACATCAAACAATTTTTTTTTTAAAGTATGAAATTTCATTGTCATTACAAAAAACAGTGGCAATGATAGGAAATGTCATTGGCATTACAAAAAAAAAATATCAATCAAAATAACCAACAAACTATTTGTGAGAACTAGCCGTATTGTCGCCATGTGCAACTTAAAAAGAATTTTCACTGTCTCGTCTCATTTTCTTTGAAGGCTATTTTTTAAGTGCAGAAAGTTATACAAGTAGCTGCCTTCTTGACCCGTTCTATTTCTATCTTATTTCTATTTACGAGTTTGGACAGCAGACAGTTACACCAGATAGGTACCTTAGTGCTGGATGATAGTGGAAGTGGTAGCTTAGGTAGAGTATCGTTCGGAACTTTGGCTTTTATGGTAAATAGCATAAGTTTAGTTTGACTTGGATTGATACTCAGTCTAGTTCAAATTATTTATACCATGTGTTGAGAAAATCTCCTGTTATCATGATTACTGCAACATCCGACTAAAACATGCCTACGTGTTATCAATATGGGAAGAGATACATCGATAGTCATACGGCTTTTATGTCTATATGAAAAAATTGCGAGAAGGGCAAGAAATAATGTATAAAAGTAAAAAAAAAAATAAGATGAAATCTGGCAGGAGTTGATGATATGTAGAATCTACATCCTACATTAGTACAGAATATAAATGCATCCTACATACATAGTATCACATATTAATGTGATAGTAACTCTTTGTATTGACTTTAATTATGGATTACTTCTCTCTGGCTAACCTTTACGGTACCACCTAAATAAGAAAGGTTTGGGTAAAACTTCATTCTGCTGCTTCATGAAACCTTGGAGCAGAGAGAAGAGAGTAAAGATTGCTTCACCTTAATCATGCATTTTCTTCCCTAAAACATGTGTGGAAACTCAATCCCAGAAAAGTCCTAGACTTCATCAATAGTTTCGATTCAGAATGATAATAAACGAAAACGGGGAGTCAAAATAGATCTTTCAGGTTTAATACTCCTCTACGAATCTAATTTAATCAAGCTAGAGGCCAGCGGCAATAATAAACTAATGAAGCGTGCAGCAAGAATAGTGTGGTTAACAAGTAGCTCAAGATCTGAAAGAGTAAATGGCATATTTAGTCCTAGATGTCGTATTTTATATATACCTTATAGGTACATCTCCTACTTCATTTCAAGCTACTACGGTTATAGAAGAACGTACCAAAGTTAATATTCGTAGAGCTATGAGTATAGTTCTACCACTTATATCTTCTCACAATGAGAATCTGAACAAGAAATTTAGATCATTTATAGGATAAAACAGAGTTTCTCTGAAATTGTTTTCAATTCTTCAAAATATTATCGATGAGTGACAAAATCTTCCTCATTATATATTGATTCCGAGACATGAAAGACACATGAGTAACGAAATTGCTGATGATTTAGTTAAACAAGGAATAGCAAACCCCTTTTTTCTTACCCATTTTGTGAGACATCAAAAAACCACTGAGGGCTCTTATATAGTGGCAAAAAAAGAGCAACTATCCTAGCATTAGATTCCCTAAACAAACAAAAATATGGTTGGAGCTAAGGATAATTATTCTTATCGGTATATTTTTACCTTCGGAGCATATACTTTACGTGACAGGTGAAAATATCAGGCTAGAGCTACCTTCCCATCGCCCAACCAAATGACGAGTATTGATAATATGAAGATAGATAAATGATAGATCTTGTGCATATCTATGCTTCATAAACACCCTTGATCCTAACTTTTATCACACCAGTTCATGTCACTTAAATCCGCAAAAGTATTCCGTCACCAATTCCTTTATCTAATCCTTGTACTTCAGCCATAGATTAAAATAAAAATACTTAGTTATAGCGAGATGGTGGTGATGGTGACTATCCTTTAGTCTCAGGGCATAGTTTTAAGATATTGTGAGCTCCATCTGTACATTCAACCAGAGTTCAATTTAATTCCGCATACTCAGCAAATTCCTTAAAGTACGCATGCGTCGTCGTATAAAACTGTAGAGCTATAGAGATATCTATGTGTATAGAATTACTCCATATTACAAGGGTATTTTTATAATTAAAAAAAAAAAAATTAAGAAGTGACAAGAACCTGTTTGAAAATAATATTTCTAATCAAAGGAGTATTAAGGGTCATCTAACCACTCATGAACTACAGCTTCTGAAAACAACAAATCAAGGATAAAAAAAAATAGTCGCTAAAACTTATTGTTCCTTTCCATAAATACGAACTAACTCATCGACTAGAAACCCTCAATCTTAAAATATCATTAAAGAAATTCATCGATAACAGACTATGCTCCTTGAAAGAAGAACTGCAAAATTATCAGCGCGTATAATATTTGATATCCTATAGAGGGATTTGTACAGGGGTTTGTACAGAGCACTTAGGTATAGATCGTATGTATAGAGTTCGGCTACCATACATAGTTTCCTTTTAATTTGTATCTTGTGCTGCTGCTGTAACTACAGAGGAGAAAGCAAATGAACCCTCTATGATTGAGTTAATCCTGGTCCTGGATATAAATGCAAAGGCAACAACGTCTAGATACCATGCTCAGATTCTAGGCAGGTATAGCTATGCTACATATCGCGCATTTCCTAGCTTAAGCTCCAGCAGCATATAACATGGGGAAAGATCAGTAATAACGCTGATTCTCTCCTGATGGGAAATTATACGACAAAGTAATGACGATGGTGTTCCCAAAGATGCCCTTCATCCTCAGTTCAAAGCAGAGACCATCCATGTCTATACCTGGCATAGGTATACATATGTATACTTCTGTATTCGTGCTGTATACATAATGATATACCTATATGTACGCGTTTATATAGGAAAGTATGGCTCCATCCACATCGGAGACCTCTATGTATCGGCGCGAATATGCATAAGATTGTGCAGGTACGTACGTACCTACGGAATGAAGTGTAATCATAATAATAACGTTGAAGTGGAGTTTTTTTCTTCATTTTAGTTTACTACTTGAATGAGGAGCGAAAATAAAAGAGGGTGAAGATGGAAGCCGAGCCAAGAGAAAATAATGAAGGAAAGCTCCAGAGTATGATAGTAGCATAATATATAATATAGGTTCAGCGAATGAGTATTAAGCGGCTCTCGGTAGCGAATCATCGGTAGCCGCACAATCCAAGTCTGCGAGAAATTGGATTCATTATTTACGACCAAAATAGATATTTTTCCAGATTATTATTTGTTGAATGGGTTTCGTGATAATATCCACCAAGAAAATTGTATTTAACTTACACGCGGGCATACGAAAAATTGCAAATGCCTTATGCCTTGTATAGTGTTTACCTCTTGCTACTTTGCTCTCCATCCGCGAGGCGTTCTGAAACGCTCTGACGCAAAAATCGATTTACCAAGCAGTAAATTGGTAAACTCGCAATTGCAAGCCATACCTACCCTTATTGAACCTTGGTGTTTATGCTCTTATCTTTTCAGCTTTGTTGAACTTAACATTTAATAACTACTGCGCTTGGAGGTACATACATATATGTAGTATATAACCATAGCCATATTGGTGTGTACTCGTATAGTACAGTTTTATAAGTGAAACACTTCAACGGCTTCAAAAGAATGTGATTACCACATTTTTGTGCTTGCTAGCTCCCAGGGACTCAATGTATATTTGAACAGTCTCACGACGGCTGTCAACTAACCAGTCATAATCCTCTGCCCACTAAACATAAATCATTTCAGTATGAGTTATCACCTGAAATAAAATAGTGAATTTATCTTTCAGAAGAAAGATCGAGACACAAAGTATAGAAGGCAATACGAACTGCAAAATAGTCTAAACGAAATCTCATAACCAGTACGCCTAAATAAGATGTGACGTTTAAACTGTGGAATATACATACCTATGGACATAGACCTTTCATTACATACTAATGATCGCATGTAGGACATACAAGGTAGGACTTAGGTAGATTTCAATCAAATTAATCGAGGTTAATGCATAAAAATATACAAAAGGACTTCATGAATATAAAAGATTGCCGAACAGAATTGCATCCATAATTGAAGCGTCTAAATATTTAACTTGATACGCATCTGATGGCGACTAAGAAGTTGCGGTGAAACATCCGGAGTCTAGGCGTACGAGGTCGAAGTCGTGCTAGTGCATAGCGTCCTATGGATCCGTATGTCATTTCTTCTTCGATGAATAGATCTTCAGATTCGTGTCATCTGGTCTTTGGGGCTTTTCTTTGGCCCTCAGATCGGCGATGTCATAGTTTCCTCCCTCGTTTGTTGTTGTCCTCGTGATTTGGCAAGTTTTCGTTTCGTTGGCTTCTATTTTATGGCTGTGACACTACGTCAGCCATAACTTTTGAACATTACTCAATTAGTTTAAGGGAGAAGGAATGTGAAGTGGGAATTGGAAGGTTGGATATGGGATAATTTAGGATTTACAGTTCCTAAGTAATGGGTTCCGATTGTCAGAGACCGAATTGACTGGATTGATTGATTGAATATGAGGTTTGGGACCCCGAGCGGTCCCCCGAAAGTATGCCAATTCAAGGTTCATTTTTCACCCTCCAGACCCATGAGCAGTCGCTTGTAGGCCCCAACCGGACGCTCTTATAAATTTAAGTATTGGCCCCTCAATCCTCCTTTCCGGTATCGTGTAACAATTGGCTGGATTACTATTTCCCCTCCGTAATAGTTCCTTTTGTCGTCGTAGAATATAATTTTTTCATCTTGGAAATAAATATTTGATGTATCAGCCTTAGTTACAAGTAGCGGTTATATAGGTATGAAAAACCTTCAGATCTGAGTAGATCTGGCAGATTATTAATGACGGGGCTGGGGTAATCTGGGATTTTCTCCAATTGTTTAATGGCTTAATAGAAGAGGTATTCTTGTATAGGGGTTACGTTAGCGGTTTTGTAAACTACTTTATTAGCGAAGAATCTGCTGTTTTCCATCCTATGAAGACTCGTGCAGACTTTACGAGGGTTACAAATAAAGTCTTGCGGTTAAGGTATTACCTGTAAGATGTCGGCTTTTGGCTTTTGGACAGGTTATTTCATGATGTTTTTAATTTTTTTAAGTTTTGGTCAAATAAAAAAATAATGTTCTCTTTTTCTAACCACGCAATCAAAAAAATCATTTGATTAAAAATAGAACTTAATATGCAAGAATTTTTTGTGCCAAAATTATTTATGATTTTAAAGACGAATTGACTTGATTACAGTAGCTAGCCATTGTAGAACAATTGCTCATTGTATGAATTCGCTCAAGGATGAACGTCAGAAGGATGTGTGGCCCATGTCGTCGTGCCAGCAACAATCGAAGCTTGAGAATAACCTGTGCAAAAACACATTCATGACCCAATTAACAACAATTCTGCGTGAACATCTAGTTTCACAGTTCACAGTTTTAGCATTCTTTGTTTGTTTGTGAGAGGCATAAAGGTTAGTAGGGTTTGTTGTGCTCCGCGATTTTCTGCTGTCGAAATAAAAAATGCATAAAAGAATTTGCATAAAATTTTCTGTAAAAAATTAAATTAAGCGCTTCAAAATACTCAAAATGTTGACAGCGGTATACGGTGAGTCTACTCTGAGTAAAAAAAAAATTTTATAAGTGCTCTTCCAAGAAGGCCGAGAAGAAGCCAATGACGAATCTCGCTTTGGACGCCCCAGCACGTCAACAACTGATGAAAACGTTGAAGAAGTGAAGAAAATGTTGTTGGAAAATCGTCGAAGTTCCTGATGACGTCGGCATCTCGGTTGGCTCGTGCCATCAAATTTTGTCAGCGAAATTTGTTCCGAAATTGCTTAATTTGATCAGAAGAACCGTCGCATGAGCATCGCTCAGGAGTTGTTGAATGACGTCAATGATGATCTTGATTTGCTCAAAAGGGTCATAACTGGGGACGAATCATAGGTGTATGGCTCTGACGTCGAAACCAAAGTCCAGTCGTCCCAAAACCCTAGAAGAGCCAAGACTGAAAAAAGCACGCAAAGTTCGATCAAAAGTCAAGCTTTTGCTCACTATTTTCTTCGATTACCGTGGCGTAGTGCATCAAGTTATGCGCCGTTTACGATACGAAAAAAACATCCGGAATTGTGGAAAAGCAATTCATGGCTTTTGCATCACGATATTGAACCTGCTCACTCATCGTTGCTTGTGCGTGATTTTTTGGCCAAAAACAACACCACAATCATGCCTCAGCCACCATATTCACCCCCTGCAACTTTTTCTGTTCCCAAAACAGCAGAGATTTGCAACGATTGAGGAGATAAAAACTGCATCGCTGGAAGAGCTCAAGACTACACCAAAAAGTGCTTATCACAACTGCTTCGAGGATTGGAAAAAGCGTTGGCACAAGTGTATTATATCTGAGGGGGATTACTTTGAAAGGGACAACATTACTATTGATGAATAAATAAGACGTTTTTGATAAAAATATAAAGTCACCTTACTATCTGAATACACCTCGTACTTCTCCCTGAAGTTAGCGAAATATGCGTAAACTTTGTGGCACAAATTGTTACCACCGAATTTAGGGAAATATTTTTTATAGTGTATTTCCATCTTTACAACTGATAACACACACATTCTATCAGAAAACAATGTCGGACGCCGAACCAAAAGTTATTGCGGGCACTTAAGGTGCATTGCTCAGTGCTAGAAGTGGACGAATTCCGCACCACCAAGCTGTGCGCCAATTGTTGCGAAACAGTGAGGCCATCTCGGTCTCCAGATCGGTACCAATTTTGCCCAAAATGTGGTACCATGTGGAACCGTAACGTGAATGCCGGCGCGAACATTTTGAAAGTTGGCGTTGCCCAACTGATGTTCATTCCATCGCACGTGAACTACAGCAGAACCACCCCCTTATGACAATAACAATGTATGGCTGTGTTGAACATTATAACACAGCTATGACTTCTCGAAAGAGGAGTTTAATTGAGTGTTATCTCCTCGGTTAACAATATCCAGATCGAGTATGCGTAATTCACAATATTGAACAGATTTCTCACTTTCAAGCAACACCTTAAAAATACGTTAAACAATACGATCACACAAACTTTCTTTATATTTCACGTACCATTGAATCTCATTTAGTGCCTTCGCTCCTGATCTGAAGCAACATTGTCACACATCACCTCAGATTCTCCATACCGTTCTTGTCAAAATACAGCAAATTTTAGAAGCCAGTTTATGTCGAACTTCGACCCAGTGTCAATAGATTGAACGAACACATATATTGACATCTGGATCGATCTAGGCAAATGTTTTGATTTACTTAGACTTATATGTGGAAAGCTGAATTGACTAATGCCCAACTGGGTGGTATTTGCTGTGGGACTTTCAACTTATATATTTTTTCTCGCTAAGATTAGAGCAGTCCTTATTAAGAAGCAATTTTTATGAGGGGTATCAAATGGAAATTTGACACATTCTTCTAGAGGCCGGAAAAGCAAACTTGACAACTGGATACTCAGTAAGCTTCATGACGTCTATTATCAGTACGGAAATTTTGGGTTCTGGGAATATTTCCTCCGTTGTTTTGTTGGAAAAGAAATCTTTAAGGCAGCATTCACAACGGACGTTTTAATCATGTTTTAATGATTTAACAGAGCAACTGATTAAATCATTTTGTTTTACCGGTGTGAATGCAAAGAGGGGTATGCATAGAAATTTATGAGGCGTTCTGATTGAATCAAGACTGAAGGATAATTGAAACGTCCGGTGTGAATTTAGCCTAAAAACTCATTACTTGAAAAAATTAAAGTTCAACTTAATTAGTAGCGAACAATTTACTTCTAACAGAAAAAACCAATAACGAATATCGTCATTATTATAAAAGTTACGGAGATCGAATTAAGTTTCACGCTAGCTATATAATATTAAAGGTGTAATGCACCTCCTCATGGACCAAATCCTTATCATATTACGTAAGCAGTAGACCTCATACAAGCTCTTGAATTGGCCAGTTTAACATGTGGCGGCACAAAATATGGCGCTTCAACTAATCTCTTTGGTTGTCATGACTCTTGATTTCTAAGTTGAAATTTTGTTGTGACTAGAACCTTCTCATTTCGAACAAGTCATGCAGATAATATCGCTAAGATACTCGTGATGATTTTCCTGATGTTTCTTCTTTATTGTCTTGTTGCTCTCTTACGGTACGTATACGCCCGTGGATAATTACGAAAAAAAAAATAAACAAAACAAAACAAAAAAGAAATCCACGCATAAGGTAAGGAGTTTAGGCTGCTGGTTGTGAAAGGTGGCTGCTATAAATTCAGTTATCTGCGTGTTACACTTTGTTCGTCTGTTTCGGGGAGAATGTTATTTTTAATTACAAAGTTGCTTCTATGTTCGATTTCACATAAGTCAGTTGTTCCAGATATCTGTATACGCCTCTTGTAGAGATAATATACTTCAGATCAGACCCATCATATATATGTATGCCTACATACAAACGTACATATGCATGCCAACTAATCTCCATCCATAGTTCTTGGTTTATCTGTACAGGTAGTATAGGTAGTTCATTTCTCCGTGGTGTACCTAACTATATACGGCCAAGCTAAACAGAATCAACTTAAACATAAGCCGATACGATACACGTCGCGATGTAGCAATAGCATTTCTCGGGGCGATATTTAATGAATTAAAACCCAATAAAATCACACATTATATTCCTCTTCAACCATAAAATTGTAAAATTGCGATTGGTCACATCCAGACGAACAGAGCTGCATCTCTAGAAGGCTTGTTTTGATTTATAACTATGCTACAAACAGTCTTACATTTCCACAGATAGCTTCAGTCAACATCAGACTTAGTCACAGTCCAGAGTGTTAAGAAAAGATATTCGTTGTGACGCGCGTATATACCTTTCTGCCCTCTGGCTGTCCCAGTGTTTTAAAACATGAGCCGTCCGTCTATAGGTGGATACGTTAAGAGGCCGGACATGAAGCTCATTTCATATGTAAGGAGAATATAACTCGAATGCGTGTAGCTGTATACATAACTATCTTCTATGCATCACAATTTTTGAATCAACCCACATGTCATATAAGATTGTTAAAATTACAGAGGTAATCTTGGACCTGTACTACACCTGCTTTATGAGACTTTCTGATGATATGACCTTCTTCTACTATGTAGACAATTTTTATGTAGTATTAGTGGGTGGATGTAGAGGACAATATTGAGAAAATTTTCGAAAAATCTTATTAATTTCGTCAAGTCATTGATTTAAAAGATAAAAATGCCTGTGGAACGTCAACATTTGAATAGAGTAGCTCACCTTCTAAAAACGCTCAGCAACAATTTCTTCAATGAAGAATGTTGCGCAAGTAACTTAATTTCGGCAACTTAAGCTTTGGACATCGATAGTGTCAACAGCTTATTTATAATTTATATATAAATCTATATGAACTAATACAGAATGACCTTAATTGGTACACTGGGTAAAACACCCCTGGGTTGTGACAAGTGAAGAAATTTATAATGTAGGTAGTTGCATTGCTGCCGTTGGTGTTGTCCAAAGAGCTCCTGTCATATTTAAGGTTATATCTCTGATTATAAACTCTCTAGATCACTCCACCACACCAACATTCACAGGTGAGGATCGATCTTACAATAGCGCTGCACATCCAGTGCACAATGCGAAGATGAATACCAGATTTCTTGCGAAAAGTTTTATTGCAGACCGACGTAAAGTGAAATGGTCGCTCATTCGCATTTATCCTGTAGGTTAATTTTAAGAAATCCATTTCAGTCTTTCTGAGATTAAGCCCCAGACTAATAATAAAGCTTTCGCAATGCTCTTTCGGTTAATTCATTGATCACAGATAAGAACTTTCCTCCGAGACAAGGATGACTAAATTATTAGCATATGCTACCGCTTTTAGGCCTTTCCTTTGTAGGAATATGAGAGTTCCATTAACCACCAATAATCAAAGTCCTACTAAAGAGCCCCACCTTGTGGATACATCTTGAAACACACCTGTTAACCTGTCTTGCCAAGCTATGCGTTTATTAGGCGGTTATTAGAGCATTAATTCAAACCATCTGCAAATATAGAAATCGACTCCTAGACTACTTAGAATATCCTGAATAGCCTCTATTTGAAATTGTTGAAGGCTTCCTCGATATCAAAGCAATGCATCCACAGTGTATTCCTTGTTTTCGATTGATTTTCAATTATTCGTACTACGTCATGTAATGTAGTACAGTTTCACTCGATTTTCCTTCAAAATACTCATGGTGTGATCTAGAAATTTTACTTTCATTGAATTGGTTGTCTATGAGCCTTTCGAAAGTCTTTAAAAGAAACGACGTAAGGGTATGAAGTCGTTAGTGCTCATGTGGTCTCATGCCCCCAATGAAGACTACTTTGGTTATCTTCCAGGTAAGGGGGACATATGAGTGGTATCGATAGCTTTTATGGATCACCACGAGCCCCGAAATTACAGTTTCTTGTGTCTTATGTACCATGATAGGAATGGGGCACTAGATACCTACTCACCGAAAGAGAACAAAAACGTCATGATCTCACTAAACAATGGAGAACCTTAACTACTCGCTTAAATAAAAAGGAAAACCACAACGAAATAATAATTTTATAAGACTTAGAGCGGGACCTGATATTTTAGAGGGCTTAGATTAGGGGTATTCAAAAAATATTTTACAAGAATTCAATGAATGGGAGCGCGTTTTGGTTTAAATACCAATTATCCAACTCACCTAAAAACTAAGCATTTACAGCATTCCACAGCTTAAGCTCTTTCTATTAATTATATAGTTTGCTGAAAATACTCATTAATTTATTACCTCTGAGCTTTTAACATAATCAATAAAATCAATAAACGTGGGCTGGCAATTATGGGCTGCAGATTAGTATCTCGAACATGCTATACAAGCTTCATCAAATTGACAAACTATCTAATTCGTTTGAAAAGCGCGTTGAGATATGGAGGCCAATTTATATGAAGGAATTAATTTCGAATGTCATTATAACAGAAAAACTCTTAATTTTTCATCTCAAGCAAATCCAAGTTGATCCAATGTACATCTGACATCCGTATAGAGGAGCAGAAGACACTTATGAGTTTGAAAAATATTAAAATAACAAATTCAGGGCGTAATTGAAACGTAAACCTGAAGAATTTGTATCTTTTATTTTTCGGAAGCCCACGCACCTATTATGATATCGAGGAATAATTTGCATTTAATAGAGGAAGTCATCACGTTAACGTTGGTTCACAGATGAACCATTGTCCCCATGAAAGAGCCCATGCCACAGTCGTCAGATTGAACGCGATCTCAATCAAAAACGACATTAACATGTCGATCTTAATTTCTTGCCCTCATCCGCCTACTTATAATCCGGTAGCCGTAGCACCGATAAGAATCACCCTATACCATCCATCCATTTAGCCGGTCCCAGAAAACCCAGCAGAACAGAAGCCTCACCAGGGTAAATAGAATCAGCTCAACTCAACTCAACTCAACTGAACTCGACTTGGCTCATATTTCATTGATGACGGATTTCCATACAAACAATGTCTGTGGTTCGGCAGATTTGAATTTGGTAATGAGCTTCCAGGGAACGGCCGAGCATTAAAAAGACACTTCAGATGCAAAGGTAACTCTATTGTCTGTGAGGTTTGTTTGAATGTTTGGGATGCGGATGGCATTAGATTAGATTAACCGGTAGCAGTAAAACTATTAAAAAGTACTACCACCAACGGTGCGCAATCCTGTTTATCCGTATTAGTTAATGGACAGGTGTTTATGCATCGGTTTAAAGTTGACTATATAGCTTTCATCGCACCTTCGTGTTTCTTTTTTTTTTTCTAAACAACTTAACGCGCGTGCTCATACGGCTATCTGCTGAACGTTTATCAATTTTTATTATCCGTTAACAAAATACTTTTGAACCATCTTTAATCTTTTGTGGAAGAGAAGCGACTGTGAGAGGATTATATCTAAAGAAAAAGAGAAATGCAAAAATGTGGGTTTTTACAGTTCATGCGAAAATATTGAATTGAAATCTCGAAATGATACTTTTTTGCTTTTTCGAAATGAAGGAATGAAAGAAAGATTTTAGTTAAAAGATTCTTAATTCAGGCGAGGAGACTGCACAATTTCACTCGAGCAAACACGGTCCTATGATCGTACAATCTCTAGAGAAATATTCTTATCATTGATATTCTTTGTCAAGCATTTCATAGTGTTTATATCTCTTTACTTTAAGTATGTAAAAATCAAATCCTTCATTTCATTTGTAATTTTGTTTGTTCGTCTCAAGGTAGCTAGAGAGCACCTATTAAAGAGTTCGTATTTTTACATGTAACGAGAATAACCAGATTTAGAAGCAGTTAAAATCATTGAATGCATCCAGTGGTGCAGCTGTTACTGACTTAATCAAGTTTGCGACGTTCGTTCATATGACGAACCCCACCAAACAACTGTCACTCTCGGTCTGAATGTCAAACACACTGGCCCTCTTAGAAGGATGTTTAGTCGAAATAAACAAACGATGACAAGCCTTGCTTGCTTCTTGTACAACAAACAAGATTTGGACAGCTGAACGGAGTAGTGATCTTCCCAAGTGGAAATCTGTCAGCATGACACTTACGTCCGCAGAATGAAGCAACCATTTTCTTCCGATGCTCTATATGACCTTAGTTGATTTATCGTCGCCTGGATAGATCCATTGCTCGACAATCATAGCTATTTGTCACATTGTCGAAGACTGCTCTTCCCGGCATTATTATTTGAATTTCTTGAGCATTGTTTTGTCTAGAATCTCACAATAATGGTTAATCCAACGTTGGCAACCCTATCTTTTCGATCATTAGACTTGAAAATGTTAAATTTCGACGGACGAGCGAGAAAATGGAGGTAGGTCTAAACTTAGACCTGATAATTCGTTCACGACTATGAAATCCTTCGAAACTAGAAGGCCGTGATGAGGAAAAATATGTTCACTTAAGTACTCTAGTTAAAATCTAACGGAGCAACATAGCAATGGCATTGTCATAAAAAAGCCAGGCTGAGACTCATTACCTATATGATAATGATGATTTTATGCTTAGGATGAGTTCTACGTGGAACACAATGACGTGTTTGATTTTATATCGAGAGAAAACATTTTCTTTTTTAGTGGGTGCATGTTAAATACTCAAATCCGTCTCTAACAATACCGATCTTGCAAAGAACCCGAAGATGGAGTATGGCTATTAGCCGTAGGTGGTATAATAAGTTGTTTGTAAATTAGATGGAGTAATGAGTAATATAATTTAGTAATCTATCTATGCTTAGCCTTCTATAATTTAAATAAAATTCCCATTGTTAGAGGTACAGACATAAGTATAACATCAACTCTACCAGTGATCCCAATTGGAGGCGAAAGCTGCAAAATGAATATGCTTAGTTGCACAGCATAGGGAAGTAATTAGTAGATCTTCTATTATAAATAGAAAACGCGACTAATAGAAGTACATAATAGCAGAGGGTGTACCCAATCATTAAAAACATTTCAAGAAAGAGTGAGTGGAAGGATTCTAAGGAGCAATAAAGTACAATGCCAGAGGTGTCGGCAATACTTCTTCAAAATTCTTTAAAAAATTCTTCTAAATCGATAAAAATAAAAACAAGTACGAAAATATTCGTGCTCCATCTAGGACAGAAAAAATTATTGCAATTCGATCTCTGGCATATAAGAAGGAAGAGAACATCGCTAAACTTCCAAAGAGGATGGATTTAACTGACTGTAATAATAGAATTAGAAGCGCAGTCGATGGCATATTAAAAATGCAACAAACAGGGTTTAGAGAACACCTTGTAGATTATCGTGGAATAATCTGCAGAGTACCAGCCCCCTTTTACCTTGTTTTGTAAATTACGAGAATGTTTACGACTCGATTGATCGAAGGTATATTTGGATTGATCTTCTGAGAAAATAACCAACTTTATAAAAATTCTAGATTCAGCAACAAAATAATTCAAAATCTTACAGAAAGCAGTAGTCTAGTTGGACCAAGACAATATAGCAAAAACCAAGGAAATGCTAACAAACTGTAGTATCGAGAACAACAACGTGGAGGTTGTTATAAATTTCTGTTACCTCGATGGCGTAGCTACCGAAACTTGCGGTACAAAGGAAGATATCGATTTTCGTATAAACTAATCGTGATACCCTGGATTGCTTAAAACATTAAGGCTGAATTCACACCGGACGCTTAAATCATGCTTCATTCTTGATTCAAACAAAGCGCCACATAGATTTCTACGCTATCCGTCTTTGCATTCATACTGGTAAAACAAAATGATTTAATCATTAAAGGATGATTAAAGCGTTCAGTGTTAGTTTAGCCTAAGTTCTCAATGCGAAACCACAATGGTTCAACTCGAATGTAAAGGCAGTTTTACTATATATGTAATTATGAAACATGGAAGATTACCCAATCAACAAAACACCATTTGGTGACTTTTATAAGTGTAGGTAGGTAGGTCAGATCGAGTGTTGAATGCATAGTGCAGAGCATAAAAAAGTTAGTAGTAGAAGTCGACATAATAGTAACTATGTATGTCTTTTCATTTGTATACTGTGGCACTCCCGAATGATTGATTCTTCGATAAATCAAATCAGTCCTTAATCCCATCTCTTGTCTACAATTTTATGACAATGAAACTATTTAAAAAAAAAAAGCAAGACTGAACGCAAGAGAGAGCCACAGTATTGAAGTCTTCCAAATGAACAATCTATCCCTCAGTAGTAAAAATCAACCCGGTGTTTATGAGAATGTTACACGTTAGTTTTCTAAATTCATACAAAAAATCCAAGAGCTCTAAAGCCATGGCGAACATTTTTTAATTATTTTATTCTTTATTGTAAATATTATATTATCGTCACGTGCGTTATCGAATACAGGTGCGATTACACCCTTAATAACACATGCAGCCCAGTGGATTTACTGCTATTGTCAGAATTGTGTATGCAATTTAAAGTGCTTCAGATACAAAGGCAGTTCCACTGAGGGAAATTTGTGCGCCGATAGTTCCATTATTTCCACTAATTGACTGCAGAACTGATTTCAATTAGACTAAACGGTGATCGTTGGGACATAGCCCTTTTGCACAAAGTGGACACCCCGGGCCATTTGCATTAGCTTATAGTGCTGAAGTTTTATCGTAATTTGATGGAAAATTAGAAATATTTATATAAAGAAAAATGTTGAGCATTATTAAGCGTGTTTTTTTTTTTTTTATTAAAATTTTAATCTATTTAGCTGGATACACTTTATCCAAAGGTTTACCATGTTTTTAAGCCCTCCTAAAAAAAACGTGACCTTTTCGTTTGATGCGAACTTTTTACACCGAGCCATTTTTTCGTATTTGGAAAAAGAAAAAAATTACAAGGAACCAATTCGAAAATTTTTACCATAGTAATTGCAGACTTGTGAGCTGGTGCATTGTCGTGTTGGAAGTGAAAATATTTTTTCGCCAAATGAGGCCCCAACTTCAGGGTGAGAAAGTGCTCACTTGTGAGCGGCTCGCGGCGTGTCTCCAAAAATATTCGAAAGCAAGAGCCATTTTGTTTATAAGTAGCTCTCATTCCAGAACAAGAGCTGTGTCCTGTGTAGCAGCTCGTGCTCGCGATCGGGAGCTGTGATCTTTGCTACCTATTTTCTCGCAAAAATTAAACTGATGGTTCATGAACAATTTTTTTATTTTGTTTATATTGTCCCTTGTTCGTTCTTGTTCAAGTCACGCGTGCAAAATTTGTATATAATCTCATTTTTATGATGGTGAGACAGATTAGTACCCATCATAATGGCTCGCGAACGAGAGTATTTAAGCAAAAATATTTTGGCTCAGGCTCAATAGCTGAAACAATTTTTACAAAATCATTTGCCGGGCGCTCGTCTGAGAGCCTCTCACGAGTGAGCACTTTCCTACTCTTCCATTTTTAACAAAGATACATAATATTTCATGTAATCGTTTTCCTGTTTTTGTAGTAGCCGATGAAGATTACGCCATGCGTATTCTACAATATTGTGGATACAACTGAGCTTTTACGCTAATAGAACCGTTTGCCACAAAGATTCTGTATAAAATGGAGCTTCATTATTGGTTATCTTATATTAGAATCCATAAGCAAAGAGTTTCCTACAAAATTGAACTATTTTCTCCAAGCTTTATTTGCTTTGAAGACAAAAGCTTATTGGAAATATTCCAGTCAATTAGATTCTCAATTATTACTGTTGCCATTGGTTTGTCTCGAACCCTTGTATTTATATTATCGGAACTCCATTTATTTATTTTTCTACTCTTTTGCTCTTAAGATGTAAAAGTTTGTATAATTTATCAATTTCAAAGTTCAACTGAGAAGAAGCTTAAAATTGGTCTATATGGACGAAGGTACTAAATTTGTATTTAACTTCAGCTAGACGAAGTAGCTGGTAAGTGAATTCGAAGAAATAATTGCAAAAAAGTTTACAAATTCGTGAATTAATTCAGAAACTCGTATTATTCTTCTCGGTCAATGACCAACGATGTTGTAGATAATAGTGTTGACCACCACAAACTGAACATACTTTAACGAATACCTATCATTTGGTCTAACAATCCAAACATAGCGACTGGTGTTTTACCCAAGAAAGCCTATATAAATATGTATTATTCCAATTCCTTATAATTAAAAATTGTAACAAGTGACAATGACAAGTGTTTTCACAGCAACAGGGAACCATTTTGTTTATCGTAAAAGACTCTACGATAGCAATAGCATGCCGCAAGGACATGATGGAGTAACTAAATCAACAAAATATTTCAATTATGATGTTAAACAATAAGATAAGCGAAGAAGATTAAATAATTCTTTTATGTACACAGCAGCTCCGCAAACCGATCACCCGATCCCGACTATCTCCGATCTGGAGAGAATGGAGCAACCGATTTTACCGATTCAAATGCTCATTTTTCATTACAAATTACACAATATATATTTTTAAATTGTATTATTTGGTATTGAGAACCTCTAGCACTTTTTTCTTTATATTTTTATTTAGAAATGATTGAAGCATTATATCTATCTTATGTGGGAAAAATTACGATGGTGCTGGTTTTCGTTTTGAAAATATAAACTTTTAAAAAGCCACTATAATACCCAAACCCAAAACAACGCAATATGGTAGCATTACCCTTAGGTGTGTCTTGTGTCTTCTGAAACTTTATAAATTTATCTAGTATATCTAGAAGTCCTCTTAGCTGTAAGTTATATAATATGTGCTTCCTACCTCATTTGCATTGTTTTAACACATGTCATTTTGGGTTTGACTAGTTTTTCAATTTAAGGATTACAAAAGATCAAATTTCCCTAAATTTCTTCCTTGATCGTTAACGGAACTTTGTAATATCAATAACATATCAAGTTTTGAATTATGTTTTTCATCCAAACTGCTACAACTTT
Source organism: Dioctria rufipes (assembly GCA_963924295.1). Classification (NCBI taxonomy): domain Eukaryota; kingdom Metazoa; phylum Arthropoda; class Insecta; order Diptera; family Asilidae; genus Dioctria; species Dioctria rufipes. Next base: position 208,467,816 of record OZ002742.1, read on the forward strand.
TCCACATTAGTGTCATCTGGGTCCATATGTCAGAAACTGTGATTGCTGATGTCTGTCGACCACCGTTTATCAAGACAAGAATTTTTGATCACTAGGGCCTAAATAGGCATACTCTTTGCATTATCCGCCTCTTTTCTCTACATTAATTATATTCAGTTTTTTACTTAGTATGATAAGTTTATCATCATTTGAATCTAATAAATGCTTCAATCTTATGCCCTTTGTTGCTTAAACATTGGAATTTTTGTTTTCAGCTATTGTACTGTCGATGCGGTGGCAGAAGCTGAAGTTGAGTTTTCTTAGCAATAAAAACTATGCTTGAAAGTGTCAAAATTAAATTGATTCTTTCTGAAGAATTTTAAAATATCCGTCTCAGTAATTTACTAGAATTGGCCATTATGCAAATAGTGAATAATGTCGATTTTCCAATTATCACCGTCTAAATTAGGTTTGTCGTCTAAAACATCCATTTGGAAAGATTACTTTTACTTGCAAACAGCGATAGCAATTCCGTTTGAAAATTAACACAAATTATTTGTTTACATACAGTAAAATTTGTTTACTACTACTACTATATTCTGAGAGCAGTAAGATTACTATACAGAGAGCAGTAAGATTACTATATAGTTTTGAATAGTGTATGGAAAGGGATTACTCCGACGATTTTACCAATTCTGTGTGTAGAAGCATTCATAAGATTTGTAAACTTTCACCTATTGATGTATTATATGTTTTGAGAGATTACAAGCTGCTTGTAATCTGAATGGAACCATACTGCATAAATTGGTTAGGAAGTTTATTCTGAGTTTTAATATTATTGACAGAAAAGATATATACTTACCACAGTAAGTATATAAAGTAAAATCTAAAAAAGGACTATTTTGGAGTACATATGTAAATTAAATGCGAACTATACCTACAGCTAAAACTACACATTAAAGTGACTCTTACTGGCTTAAGTTCGTTGGGCTGAATGATGTAAAAAATACAAACAATGATTTTTGCACATTGCAATGGAATTATTAATAATGTAGTAAATCTGCACATTTAATATGTAAAATTCCTTACGGCGCAGGTTGCAATTTTAATACTGACAGGGAATTTTATTTATTTGAAGTTTACTATCAATTTTCTATAATTTTACATAAACATTTAAATTTATTTGCCTGCAGCTTAATAAATTTTTTTTTGTTTTTTCGCGGAGTTTTCTGAAACTCATATCAACTTGGGATTGGGATCAACTCGAATACACTACAGACGAAATTTCACTTGATAGATCTGTATTGCATAAACTCCGAAAAACAAGTGAAGTACAAAATCTGATTACTACCTGATACTTTGTCATGAATACAAGAAAACAGTTAGACTAATTGGAATGTGCAGATGTTCAACTGATAAAACTTGTATGATAAAATTAACAGAGTCCAACCGTAAGTGTCTACAAATATTTTTGTTTATAAAACTGCTCGCCTCGTCCTTATGACGACAGGTTCTTCAGGTGTGTAAGGTGGCTTGAGGAATAGTGGTGTTCATCTTTCTATGTGGAGTTTATTTGTGCAGGGACGGAAGTACTGCCCGCCTTGAATGATCCGGATTCGAAGACGTCTCATCATTGTCTGAGATTGGTAGAACACAGATTCTATTAATAGCTCGTTGGAGAACTTGTCCAGTGGTTTGTATTGTGACAACTCGAACAAGCCCATCAGGACCTGGGGAGTAGAAGTTATAGGTGCGAACTTCTAAACAGTAGGTGGAAGATTGTTGTGAAGAAGAACAAGGGGTGTTGGTCGAACATTATTCTGCTGCCTCATCCACTTGGTTCGTTGTTGTAACGTATGCAAATAATCGAATGAAGTACGCTTTGTGAGCTGGTTTTCTTCTTCCTGAACCGTAAAGAACAAGAATCGGGCATATGCGCATCATTTACAATCAGAGCTGATAGCGAGCTATTTTTCGCCAGCACAAAGGGATGTTTTGAGCTGAAGATATAACCTCATTTTGTAATCGGCCACCTACATGGAGCTTTGAAGTCTCCTTCTTCCAGAAGACAGAAAGGCAAAGTAAAAGATTACGATTGCAAATAGGTTACTTTGCTGCAAGTTGTTGGTAATCATCAGGAAAGGAAACCTGTTGGTCATGCTGAATCCAAAAATGACGTGCTTGATTAAGTTCCGCTGCTGTGAGGTTTCCACCGATACGATTCTCTGAGCTGAACCGAGTGTTATGGCGGAATCGGTGTAGCCATGCACTTATACGAAGTAGACGGGTTAATGATGAATATCGATGTATAAGGTTCCAATATTTGCCTCTATGCAATGACGTAAATGATAGGAGAAGACTTTTATTCTAAATCAACTTCCGAAGGAATTGTGTTATTTCGTAAGGATAGATGTGGCCACAATACTGAAGAAGATTGTAACCATTAAGGCTCTGTCCCTGTGAGTTTGAAGCTAGCTGGGGGGACGAAGACTCCTCTCGAGGCACAACCCTCGAGATCACTTGTAGATGGTATATACCTCCAATTGGCTAATAGAAGAAGCTCATGTATTCAGTACTGGTATGTTTGTTATTGCTAGTGCTGATTTCAAACTGTGCACAACTTTTGCGAGCAGATGAGCACCCATCAGATCCAGTCTAGAAATTGAAACTGTCTTCACAGGAGCAAGATTAATTTTAGTGCAGAGTAGAGATATCTGAATATTATCGTGGTAATATACGGCTCTAAAGTAAGCTACCATTGAATAAGCTGAATGCATCCACCTTGGAATCGAGATCTGCTCCAGATGGGTAATTTCCTGTCGAAATATTGATCACTCCTTTGAGATGATATCGAGCAATGCGACATCCAACCAATCTTCTGTAGCGTCGGTGTCGGTGATATAAAACCGAGTGGATCGTACAATCGAGCGATATCCGAAAGCAGTTTTCTTTTGGTAAGTGTAGATGGAAGTTGGGGAAGCGTCATCTTAAATTTAAAGCAATCTATAGACGGGTTCCACAGCAATCCCAGTGTTTTAACAACAGAATCATCTGATAAGCTATAGTCACAAGTAACAGGCTTTACATTGATGATGCGTAGAGCCTCTTCAGAGTTCGATGACGATTTATGTATTTTAACAAGTTCTCGTTGAGCTTGTATAGCCAGTTGAATATTATCAGCTTCAAACAGAATATCATCGGCATAAAAGTTGTTCAAGAGAATTTGTGATCTTAACGGAAAACTGGAGTAGTGTCTGCAGTGCCGAGTATGGAGCAGAAGCAGTTCCATAAGTGACAGTAAGGAGACGAAAACTTTGAATAAGCTCAGTAGGTGTTTTTCTTCATACGATTCTTTGAAGGTCACAGTCCTGTTCATCTACCTTTATTTGGCGGTACATCATTCTGATGTCAGCACTGAAGGCTATGTAGTACTGATTCCAATGCATGATTATCGAAGGTAAGTCAGCTTGTAGCTTTGGTCCGACTGCCAGACAATCATTGAAAGATAATCAGTGCTGGTTTTCTTTGAGCCATTAAAAACTATTCTAAGTTTAGTGGTTACAATATTTTCCTTTAAAAGGCCATGGTGTGATAGATAAAACTGACGGAGTGAAGTAACGGTGTGATTGGCTCCATATTCATCCATGAAATTTATATAATGCTCTTGAAGGTCAGGATTTGTACAAAATCGTCTTTCTAAGAATAGCAGGCTTCGTATTGCATTATAGTCTTCGAATCACCAAGAGCGTTTACATCTTCACTGGTAGGGCATAGAGCTAATCTAACCACGTACCTACCAAGCTTGATCCTCTTAGACAGCACAGCATGAGTTATTGGAACATTCTCAAATTCCCAGAATCTTGTACAAGGAAGTCTTAGTTGTTCTCGTGCAGCATTAGTTTGCATGTGATACACTTGTATAGGCGACACCTCAGTACTCGTGTCTGTATCAATCGGTCCTGATAGAACCCAACCTAAATTGGCACTTAGTGCCATTGGGGTACCATTACGTATTCCATCACGAAGTATGCTCCAGTAAATATCAGCTCCAATAATTAAATCAATGGGAGCATTATTCATAAATGTGGAATCAGCGAGTTGAAGACCATACAGATGGAAGAAATTGTCTGCTTTTACTGAAGTCGGGACTGATAGTTTCGTTAATTTTGGCAGGACCAACGCGGTAGTAGCCAATGAAAAGCTTGGTTCAGTTACTGATTGAATGTAGAGGTGCACGGCCATTTTGACCACTTCACAGGATGAGCCTACTCCTTCGATAGAAATATTCACCATTTTGTAAGGCAATCGGAGCTATGAAACAATAGATGATGAAATAAACGATGCCTGTGAACCTTGATCGACTAGCGCGGATCTTTAGCTTTTCACCTGTTTTGCTGAAACGACGAGAGCTTGAACTGTAGCTAATAGTATTGTACCTGATCGTCTGGTTAGGTTTGACTTAGCGCTGAATAAGGCGACAGAGTTTGAAGAAGAAGGCGATGCAAAGTTGTAATGCGATGACCTAGTATCCGGTACCAGTTGCGTTGACGATGGCGCAATACTTGAAAAAGTAGGAATATGATTCGCAATAGAAGAAGTTGTATTGTCGTGCAATAGGTGTAATATCGAGTGATGTGGCTCACTGCAATACTTAAAACGACGACGATAATTTGTAGGAACATGATGTGGTCGCAAGGTCGAAGGACAAAATAAAAGAAATGTTTTTCGAGGCACTGAGTGCATTTCTTTGATTTATCAGATGGTGAATGAGTTGTGGCATTTACCCTTAAGAGCCAATGCTTGTTACAAGATTTGTGTGGAAGACATTTATTAATTTCCTTAGTGCGATTTGTGTCGGCCGACACCAACTACTTCAAGAGTGTTAAGACGATGATGTAAAAACTGGCTGAGTTCTTGAAAATTTGGAAGCTTATCAGTGGTGCAAGAATTTTCCTAATCCTTCTTAGTTACAGGATCTAGATTCTGACTGGTCAGAAAGATGAGCCAATCATCCCATTGTTTGTTTTGCAGCTTCACTGATACCATGAATTTACGAATTTCCTCAGAAGATTCGCTCTTCATAGGAGCCAATGACGTTAATAATTTAAGTTAGGAATTTACTAATAAACGCTTATTTTTAAAGCAGCAGGAGATACTCAGAATAAGCAAGACTACCTTTAAAAAGTCCAAACGTAATCTGTTTATTCTTTAAGGTAAAATAGCTATTGAGAGTCAGTGAAGTTACTATATATTACAGTCTATGAGGCTTTGGAATAAGTCATGGGCCATTCTTTGAAATCGGCGGTAAACCGAGGAAGATTAATCTTAGGAAGAGTTGAAATAGAACCAAAGGAAATAGAATTGCCGTGGCTTTTCGCAATAGATACCACATTTGAAGGGCGCAGTTCTTTTGTCATGTCCAAAAAATGTGCACCGATTTCTTGCAATGTGCGACAATGAACGCGTTAATTAATTCGACAGGGGTACACTTCCCTTTGCCTCACTGATCGCGTTAAGTAATAATTAAACGAGGGAATAGATCGCTATCACACGCTTACGATACTGATCGCGATAATAATGGATATGAGGAAAAAGATCCCGGGTTTCGGCACCAAATGTTTTTTCGGGGAATTTTCTGAAACTCTATCAGCTTGGGAGTAAACTACACACAAAATTTTACGTGATAGATCTGTATTGCATGAACTCCGAAAAAGAAGTGAAGTACAAAATTTGATTACTACCTGATACTTAGTCATGAATACAAGAAACCAGTTAGACTAATTGAAATTGAAAATTGCATGATGAAATTAACAGAGCCTAACCGTAAATGTCTACAAATATTTAATTTTTTTATAATTTGAACGTATCGATCACTAATCCTAGAAAAACATTTTTTTGACATAGTTTTTAAATTATAAGTGACGATATATCAGCTAAGGTGCAGTCGTAAAACATCACTTTGGGCTGATTTTAGGCCCAATCATTTGCGATTTGAATGAAACTTTCAGAGCTTGTATGGAATACGAAAAGATTTTTTTGTTCCCCCTACCACGTCTCATTTCATCTGTCACGCTAGGGACTTAAAAATTCCGTGATTTTACGATGAAATGTCATTTTCAAAAATTCGTATTTCGAATTTTTGTTATTGGTCACATGAGGTCATAAAACATAGCACGTTTTTCTTATTAATACAAAATCTACCAGCCGTACCAAACACGTTGGCCTGAACGAGCGGTTATGTGTGTAGGAATTCTAAGTTCACACCAATTCAAGCAAAGTGCGGTAAATTTCGTGGGCGTTCCAAAGTGCTACGAATTATTAGTTCTAGTCCTTTGCTTACTACCGTTTCACTGTGCTTACCTATCTTAGCCTTAAAAGTTTATTTGGTAGCTTATAGTCCTCTTAGCGAGCTTTGCATGGTAAGAAATCGGGTTACCTGAGACAAGCAACCAAGTGTTCTTAGATGTGCGGAACTGTGGGTGGTGTATGTTGTCGTGCTTCGACTATGCCTGCAGGAATACCTATAGAAATTTATAAATTTGTGTCAGATGTTCCGCGTAGTTTTTGTTGGTTGATATTTGTTAGCAAGTATAATGGCGGTGTGAATTTCTAATTCCTCGTCAAGAGCTCTCCTGGCCGAAAGTTCCACTGGGGGGGTCTGTTGATTAAGTATTGGATTCGAGTCGCTACGGAAGTCTTATTGAGTACATTGAGTATAGCGGACTCATCGCTTTTGTTGCAGAAAGTTTTAAAATGGCAGAGCGGAGTCGCTTTTTATAATTTTATTACCGGTTTTTGAAATTCGAATTTTACATTTAGATCAAAATTTAGACGTTCTGTGATAAGTAATTTTCTCTTTTGGCATTAATTTTTCAATTCATTATAATGTTATAAAACCTGTTCTATAAAGTAGATACTTGGTAAAAAATCTACCTGATGACCTACCTTTAAATTTATTTAAAAAATTCAATTTGAGTAGGGTGAGGTTTTATGCAAACTTTATTTTTATTTTTCTTGATGTTTTTTTATGTTGTTTTAATGTGTGCCATAAGGTTTTTTCGCGAATTTCGGAGATGTTCGACTTCGTTTTGAAGATCAGGCAAAACAAATTCTACGGTATTTTTGGTGGACGTGCTTGTCAAATCAAGATAATATGAGCACAGCAAATCAATTTCAAGACTAGGCAAACTCAAAGCTTCCTGTCTTCGGTAAGATGGCCTGTAAATTTCCGCAGAATTGATTTTTCATCAAAATCACCCAATAGAGGAACCACAGGATCTATACTTTCTCTGGCAGCAAAGCTGCAGTATTGGCTCTCGGATCGAACCGATTTGAATTGTATACGACTGTCTGCAAGAGCTAATAAAACTATCGCACTCAAACACAATTACCGAAAGTTGGGTATCTGAGCATAGCAACATTGCAATAACGACAAAGCAGATCACTTAGTCAAAATAGGATCAGAATTGAGCTTCATGAAACCGGGATTCCTACCAGCAAATTTATTTCTGGAAAACTAAAGGGTTTTCCAATAGGAGGTGTTATTTTAATTAGCCCGCTATTTCGGTAGATGTCACTTTTGGAGCTGTCATTTTTGATCATTTGACAAGTAGAAACTACGCCATTAATAAAAATGGAACGATACACGATTCAACAACGCATTAAAATTATTAAAATTCAATATAAAAATGGTGAAAATGTGGCAGAGACGGTTCGTAAAACTCGAACATTTTTGGGTCGTCGTGAAGCACCTTGTCGGACCGCAATACAGAAATTGGTAGAAAAATTCGAGCTGTCGGGACAAGTTAGTGATGTGAAGAATAAAACCCGTGCACGTCGCTCAAGAACAGCCGAGAATATTGCTGCTGTAGCCGAAAGTGTTGAAGAAAACCCAGGTTTGTCCATTCCTCGTCGTTCTTTGGAATTAGGCATTCCACAAACGTCATTACACCGTATTTTGTAAAGTTCAGTTAACACAAGAACTCAAGCTGGCCGATCATCAACAACGTCGAGTCTTTGCTGATTGGGTCCTTGAAATGCATGAAAATGATCCGGAATTCCATCGAAAACTCATCTTGAGTGATGAGGCCCATTTCCACCTCGATGGCTCGGAAAACCCAAGAGTTATTGTTGAAAAGCCTCTCTATCCTCAACGTGTGACTGTTTGGTGCGGTTTATGGTCCCGCGGGGTCATTGGACCTTAATTTTTCGAAAATGAGGCTGGAGCAACAGTTACGGTTAATGGATTGCGCTATCGACAGATGATTAATGATTTTTTTGGCCGGAATTGGATGGTATTAATCTGGACAACCTTTACTTTCAACAAGACGGCGCTACGTGCCATACAAACAACGAAACCATTGATCTTTTACGGGAAAAGTTTCCGGACCGTGTTATCTCTCGAAGAGGTGATCACAATTGGCCACCGAGATCTTGTGACTTAACACCTTGCGACTTCTTCCTTTGGGGCCACGTGAAAGAGAAGGTCTACGCCAATAGCCCAGCGTCGATTCAAGACCTCAAAGATGGAATTCGTGAGGCTATCGAGGACATAGGGCAGCCACTTTGCGATTTGGTTATGGAAAATTTCATGAAAAGGTTATGGTCCTGTAGGCGTGGTCGTGGTGGTCATTTGGCTGATGTTATTTTCCATTATTAACGGCATACCTTCCTCTTTATAATGAAATAAAGATCCGATCATTTATCTCAAAAAATGGTATTTTTCTTTGAATATCAAAATAACACCTCTTATTGGAAAACCCTTTATTATAAGGGTAGAGCTGGCGAACTTCTACAGTTCTACCTGGATTAATAGATGCAGCACCGGCCTACTGACCAGACATTGTTGGCTGAATAAGTTGAATAACAATCTGCACACCATCAAACTCTCTAGAGACAGCACGTGTGCAGATTATTCGAAGACGAAAAGGAAACTGTAGAGCATCTTCTTTGCAACTGTGAAGTGGTACCACACAGAAAACTCCGGCTTTTTGAATAATAGTCCCTGACACCATCATTACAACTCAATGAAGAAAGTACTGGAATTCGTCGAAATAACTCCGCTTAGAGCTTTAAAAATTATGTAGTGAACGAGACGTAAGACCATTCTTACTACCCAATCTAATCTAATCTCTAATCTAATTCTTCTAGCAGGGGCTGAGGCGTAATAAGAGGAAATAAAAACATAGGAGTGAGCTATTTTCATATTCCATACAAACTCTGGAAGTTTCATCAAAATAGGAAAAGGTCGGGTTCCAATCCAAGCTGATGAGTTTAATGTGGAATGGCTGAACTTTTTCACTTTCTATACAAGAAAGTCAGATCGATTCAAATATTCCCAACCAGGTTGCAGTAGTCAAGTCAGCAGCATCACAATGGTATATTCGCGTAAAACAGCCGTTATTATTTTTTTAATTATTTATATAAATAATACGAAAACTAAATTAACTAAAACTAATTAAAAATATTAATTAAAAGTATTGATTCAAAATAACGCATTACACACATACGCATGCTGGGCAAAAAAAAAAAAAACAAAAACAAAACAAAAAGTTTGTTGCTATATTTAAAACAAAAAAATCAGCACTCAGCTCATCCTGTTTAATGGACTTATAATTTCCTTGTCAGAAAGGATAACGTGAATCACAGTCTGTTTAAGTCAATGGGGGTCTGAGCATCAACAAAATACATACATAATTCATACCGCTATGTGTCGTCTCTTTGCATTTTTATTGGGACATTTTCATCTCCAACGGTCCTCCCTCAACAGTACATCAGCCGCCAAAAGCGCACAGTGTATATGTAGCTGTGATGTCAGAGCATGTCTCTCACAATTGCCGATGCGTGCAGTGTTAACATGACAAACGACAGCTAATTTCTGTTGGAATTTTGAAATTTTGTCATTTAGTAATTAACACGCGAGAGAATTGGAGATTTTAAGTTGGTGACAGATGGCGTGGGACCTACATATTTCCGCCAAACCGTGAAATGGGATTTGAAATTTGAGTTAACTCTGTGATGATTAGTGATTATGTTGTGACCTTCCAGGAGAAAATCCCATAGATAAGTTTTTTTTTCACATAGGTTCTTAGTTCTTCGACTGACCGTTCCGCTAAGAATTTCATTCATAATATGAAGATCTTTCAAAGTGAGATAAAATTCATGTTCTTGACTGTTTGAAGTGTTCGATTATCTCAAGCTCTCCTCCAGGCCAGATACTCCGGACCGTCAACGACTCCCATTTTTGCTAGATGAGAGTGAAGCGGGCTGTGGCCAGTGACGACAGCAACCATGATTCTACATTGTTTGAGTTTCACGAGTAAGTCAGTGAACTGCCTATTCGGCAACCCATTTCAATGACCATTTCTTGAAAGTTCTTGTGGCTTCAAATTAATTAATTGGCGAGAGATTAGGTGTTGATTTTTCTTAGGATATGGTATATATTAGCTGTGTTCTTTTGTGTATCTTGTTCTAGAACTCCCATATACTGGAGAGAACAAATTGTTCTGTCGATTGAAGCGAACTATTTGTACTGTTCGCTTCATTTATACATCTTCTATGAAAATGTATGAGACGTTCTTTTGTGTATCTTTTGTTCTGCTCTGTTCTGCGGACACAAAAAAACACAGCTATTGAGAGTTGTTCAACGCTTCTTTTAGGATTACCTATTTATAATTTTAAGCAAAAAATCTCTAAGAAATATTTTTCTATTTTGTCCTCGTTGTTTTACTGCCGCGTTTGACACACACCAAAGGAAACAACACTGATATATATTCGCAAAATGTTTGTTAAAAAACAGTTCGTCTAAGTTTTTTAATTCGCTACCTACATACACCAGAAGCATTTCATTTTTCTTTGCTGGACCCTTTCAAATGTAAAAGTCATATCTTCAGCAATAGCACAGATGGCACAAGAACTAGATGTCGCATGCAATACTAGAGCAGTGTATACAAATTTTATATGGCTGACGTTGTCCATGAAGGCTTACATAAATTTGTCGATAAGAAATTTAAATTTTGTAATAAATACCCAAAATGGTTTGTAAACGGTCTTTTAAGATTGAAAAATTCTAAGATAAAGGCACACAAGCAATATCAGGTTACTGGAAGCAGCGCTGGATGAGGCGTTGTTTCATATACTTAGAAAGGAATAAGAGGTCCTGCATAAGTATGTTATCTGTATGGTCAATATGTGTGTTCAATTGAAAACAGCATTAGCTCTAATAGTAAGGCCTTTTGGTCCTTTATAAAATCCAAACGTACAAGACTTCTTCTTTTCCTAAGGTTTTAAATTACGGTTCTAAGACCAATTCAATAAATAAATAAATAAAGAAGAAAGACTTCAATACCTTAATGCGGTTAAGGAGGACCTTATAATGTTCTCTATTGTCTGGAGGACCTGCCCTTGTTATTGTCCTCCTCCGGGAAGTTGCCCTCTTGTTCTGAGCTTCCACCTGCTTTAGCAGCTTCGCCCATAGCGTTCCGGAATGGACCAGAACATTTGAAATGATTGACACGTCGAGTGATTCATATTTTCTCGGATCTACTGTGTTGAAAATATACATTTGATCGACCAAATGTATACAAAACTGGTGTTAAAGAAATATTTGCTCTCGGCACGCTCTAAAATATGGGGTGGTCCATTCCGAAATGCACTACCCATTTCATAATCTGTATACTCTGCTCTGATATACCATGCGATATCTAGTTCTATGGTAATAGTGTTAGTGATGTTAGATATTGAAATTGAACAACTTCCTCAAACCAGTGTCATAGGAGCAAAAGCACCCCATACAATGATCATCCTAACCTTGATTTATCTTCGCCTAATATGGTAACTAATGTGTGTTACTAAGGTAAACAAATTTGTTCACTCTTTCGATCTTTTACCCATGAAATATACATTTCCTATGTTTGATGAAGCGCACAATCTTCACAGGCTGTCATATCACATCAATTATTTTCAATAGGAATGTGTTACAATTATGTTTCGGGGAAAATGCCGGATTGAAAGATATTTACTTATACCTACTGGCCGAACTTTAGGGCATTTCATTATCTGCATATTAAATACATGATCGCAGTTGCGCAAAACTTAATGCACTTGCACAGCAGCTTGAATGTTAATTCTAAAGAAATAAAACGGGGTAAAAAGAATTTGAAGATCATGATGCGGTAGTAAGGTCGTCATCCGTGCTTTAATAGTAAGAGCAAGACATGTCTCTGCTGAGTGCCTGGCCAAAGTGATATACCAGAAAATGAGGCAGAAAGGGTTCGGCTATGAATATATACTTAGTAGAAGAATCCCTGAGTAAGCCCCTAGAATCAGCGAAGAGGATTCTAGATTTACAAGCTTGTAAGATGGGGAGAACTAACCACATGCGCGATTTCAAGACACCTATGGCTTAAGATACGTCCTACGAAGACAGAAACTGCTGTTGAGGAGTCGTAATTACATGCGCAGCCTTACTTAGTTATCACGGGACACTGCCTCTTTGGCAAACATGCGGAAAGCATCCAAGCTCCATACAATTACTTCTGTAGAAACTGTATGGACCAGGAAGAGCTTGAAAGCGTACAATATCTGCTGTGTGAATGCCCTTACCTTTCCAAGCGTAAAAAGAATACGTTTGGTAGTTAGTTTTTTCACGAATTGGAGGAAACAAGTAGCAGACAAGAAGTTGAGAGACCCTTTGAGGGTTATTACCTCCTAGTTTTTACACTTCCTCTAAATTAAACAATGCTTTCCAGGTAAGGTACCGATGAAGTGGCAACACAATGGACCATCGCTAGTCTAAGCGTGGCTGAACGTAAGTAATACGATAGCCGCCACACTATAAGCTAACCAAACCTAACAATCCGGATCTAAAGTATACTGCTAGATTTCTAATTAAATCTATAATTCTAGCAGGGCAGTTTTGAGATTTTCCAAAGGCACTTCAAAAGTATCTACTTTTTTTAGCCTTACGAATGACGCAGGTGGTACGATCCCAATGCAGTTTCATTTCAATTAAACAAAATAATTTGTAAGTGTAAGGATTATGGTGCCTTCATTCTTTCAACGAAAAAAAGATAAGAAATCAGTAAATGTAGGATTTAATCAATACTGATGATACTACTGGTACTATTAAGTTTTAAATCTCATTAAAAATCTAACTTGAACTTAATTTCGGTTTCCGTTTTTAGCCACTCTTAGACAGTTCAGTCTATGCAGATTCAATGATCCCTTCTACCTGTACTCTGCCTACCTTTTGATTAAAAATTAATCAAAATCATTTATGATTTGTGATTTCCTGCTGCTAAAAAATTCAGAGCCCCTTTCTGTCTAATAGTTATGAAAATATATTATATGTATGTACATGGCTATGAATGTATGTGAGTCAAGTTATTAATTCTTCGCTTAAAATTTCGTATTTTTCAAACTATCAATGGACCAAGACAGACAAAATTCTCCTCTATTGCCCGAACCTTATAGCAAGGGCTAGGGATGAAATAAAATCTGATATTGAAAGATACGAAAAAGAATACGCTCATTCATAAAACTTTGCGCCGAAAGTCATTAAGGTCTAAAGCATGGGAGCTGTCTTCTTCTCATCCTTATGTGATATCATGTTGGGTGAATACTTAAGTTTTGCAGGCGCACACAGTACAGGGCCTGTGCACTCTGTGTCTGCCCTGCTGATATCCGTACAACACAACACATATGGGAAGAGATAATAATTGTTTCGGTCCATCTCCGCCGGGACTGATATATCCTTCTGGCATCGCAGACTCGCCTCACCATCTTCTTCCAATCCAAAAACAAGCAGTCTCATGCGAGCTCTTTTATTTCCTGTTTCTCTCGAATAAACGTTTGTAAATGAAAACAAAATAAAACAAAAGGCGAAATTAAATAATAATAAAGCGAAAAAAAATAAGCAGAATGTCGGCAATCGGGCAGCAAATCTTTCGAGAAGCGGAATTGGATAAGGAAAACAGTAAAAAAGCGATGAACAACATGATTGATGGGACCACATTAGGAATTGAGGCCTTTTGAGTGCAGATCCTCCTATGCAGCCTTTCCAGGTAACTCAATTGGCCACAGTAGAGTGTCCTCATATTCCTATGGGTTTCGTTCACATAAAAATTTTTATGTGTGGGTAATTAAAGAAAATTACGGTAATAAACATTTTAAGGGCGGAGGTGAAGCCTCAACCTTCCACCCCGCCACTACTTTACTACTGTTCACATAACTGCCTTCAGCTTCGGCGTCGTGAGTTTCTTTAATATCATAAATAGCGGATCATGCATTAATTACTATTAACGTGATGCCATCGTAAATTAAGAATGCTAATTTCTATGAATAAACATTTTCACTATAAAAGCTCTTTGTAGATAGATGCATCTAGGACGTCATGTATACTATTATGGGCGTCATATATACTATTATGTGCATAAGTCCTTTAGTGTAAACGTAGTAGATATGCATATTAAGTAGACTAAGAGCAATTAAGGGGAGAAGGGTGAAGAAACAATAGAAAAATATGTATTATACCAAGCCACAATTAATTTCATAAAGCGAATCTAGAGGTCCGTATACAGCTTGTATATTTTAAAGTCCTTTGTTTAAGGACTCATTTGTTTATTGACGATATTTTCTTAGATAAGAGTAAGAAAGGATCGGTTTTCAAAAAGGGTAGTTTCTAGGTGTAGGGGACGGTGGATTTTATTTTCATATAATATCAGTAATTTTCAAATATAGAAATCTAGAAAACTGAAAATTCAAATTACCAAAAAATTGTTCTCAGCTTGCGGTGTGATAGGAAAACTGCGTGCATTACAAAAACAAAAATATGTAAAGCTGCACTCCACCGGTGTAGAACTCGTTGAAAAGAATTCGACATAAGTTAGATAGGTACCTTCTTTAAGGCCATCTCTTCCAGGGCAGAACAAGAAATACACTCTTCTGCTTCACCACTCTGTTTCTTACGCAGATCGGAGGAAAATACTGGAGGGAGAAAGTTTCTCTAAGTATGGAACAAGGAGGTTTCCATCTGCTCGAACAGTCAAACTGCTATCAAAGTCTAAGTTTATGAAAAATATTGTGTTTGGCCTTGGGAGATGTAATTATTGCGAGGAGGAAGAACTCCTACAAACTTTGTATAGAAAATTTTCTCAATTTTGAGATTAGATTTAGAAAGACTCGTTTAATACATTGCACAAACAATAAAAAACCATTAAAGATTATTTTGTACCTACAACACAACGGATTGAGACCTTCCACAAGTATCTACAAAATACAAAGTAGTTTCAGTAAAATCAGGTCTGTTTGTGCAGAAAAAGAGTAATTCCAAATTTTATGGATATGATTTCTATATTGTGTTTCTTTCAGAATTACGAATTGACAGAAGGAAATATTCTGCTAGCATATACCTAATACCACAGATAAGCATATAAGCATATGCTTATCTGTGCTAATACCTACACATACATATAGTAGCACACGGAGCTATGAATTGATTATATATATACAACAACCGTTTTCCAAATAAAGTCACAGCGGCCCATAAGATTTCTTGTTCCAAACAGATTCGAGGTTCAAATAGCACCTTACTCCGCAGCCAACAAATAAATTTATCCCGTTAAAAAATTAAAAATATTTTTAATTTATATATAAACTGCTGATGAAAAGCTCTTAGTGAAACTTTCAAAAAGTAAAGATAAAGTTCATTAAAGTCTCAAACCAAACACAATCAATTTTCAAAACCATTCGAAATCATCATCGCATTATAAGAACATGCAAAACATCGAAAAATTTATTTGTCTCAATACTTCCATAAATTACTTGTGTAATGTCGAATTTTTTACTTTTAACTTCAGTTATCACCCTGTAAAATATTCCCATGTTGGGCTGAAACATATATAAACTGGAATCGTTCTATCTATTCTATGTTCCAAATTTGATACTCGAATTTCGGAATGGGTGTAAATAACTTGATATTGCGGCGCCTCGTGCTCTGCAATTCATGTAAAAACATTGGTGATGGTTCATAAATTACCGAATTCGCAACGGGTTCAGAGAGTTGAAAAGGAACTGGAGTTACTGATAAGCTTTGTGAAGTGAAATTTGGGTGCGCTTTGAAGTGTAAAATATTTTTCTAAATATTTAGTTAATAATAAATAATAATAAAAATGCGTTTGCCAGTAAAGGAAGCACTCAATTTTTTCTTAGAAATCTACTGAAAATTTGTTCTTTAGGAGTTTTATGCATTATTGAAAAGAAAAGTATTGTATTTGAAAATCCCAGTAGGAAATTGAAAGATTAGTAGCACGGTAATGGGTTATTTATAACATATCGATTTTATAGATAATAGGGTAATGCAGCTCTTGTGTTAAGCAGTGTGAGAATGATGATTCATATGAAAATAATAAGAAATTTCTTGTTCATTTTGTTTGATTCAGAGCGAAGTTGTGAAATTCGTCAAGATCCGGACGCCAAGTTGCCGATCGATGTGATTTTTTGAGTTGGCTTAAGTGAGAGCAGGTTCAAGCGTATATTGTAAAGGTCTTTTAAGTTTTCGTACACAATTTTAGCAGAGAATTTCAATCAATTCAATCAATTATACTTCAAAGAATTCATAGATAGCTTTATAATGCTCAAATTTATCTTTATTTTTACCCTCACATTTACTTCAATGAATTACTAAGTGTCAAAGAGTTAATGCACGATTACAATGATATCTCTGGGTTAAAATTTACTGGTATTGGGAATGTAACTAAAGAGTAAAGCCTGAGCCTGAGTTACAATGTGACGCAGTCGCGAATGATGTTGCTGATGGTAACGCGGACGTGTAGTGATTGTTGCTTATGCTGTTCCCATGCTGACACTCTAACATGTGTTAAATTTTCGTACTATAATTAAATTGTAAATAAATAAATTAACTACATATTTATTAAATATTGTAGCATTACTTAAAACTAAGCTCTCAAGTTGTTGCGGGTCTCAAGTTGATATATTTTCAACTTTAGGCAACACGACAAGTGTCAGCAACATTCTGTGCACTGTGATTTTCCCATTGTTACATTATAACTCAGGCTTTAGACTTGTACCATCTGTAAAATCCCCTGAATCTCCGAATCTGTTAATTCAGGATTGAACTTGACCGAAATTCACAAGAATTGTTTATACCATAGAACAATCCACTTAAGGTGAAGTCATGAGGAGAAGGTGGTCGGACAAAAAGCAGGTAGTACCGCTCCCCTCTGCTAAACTCAAAGTATCTCCTGGCAAAACACTTTTTGGAATGCACGCACTTAGTTTAACCACCTATCTTGACTGGAAGACAGAGTAAGCTTTCAGCAAATAAAAGGTTTCTATTGTTGTTGCTTCCAAAAGCTCTACAAAGCCTTCGTCAAACGTCTCAAACTTTAGGAAATGTACCATCGACGATCGACTTTTGTCATAGCTGTCCTTCCCATTAAATAATAATAGCAATAACTCTTCCTCAGAAATAATAATAATAGTTCTAGTGCAAGTAATGAAATCTATGTAAATAAAAAATAAAACCAGCAATACGGCAGTTTTAGTCGCTTCCAACGATCTCTACAGGGTCATACTAAAAAATATTATCTTCACAAATTGTTTAGAAACTAATTTTAAAAAAATATCATCACGCATATACATATGCATTCCTGTAGAGTGATTATGACTTTATAAATTCTAAATAAGAAAAAAACAACACAAAAACAAAATTCTTCAACACTTTTAATAATCGGTTTCGCATATTTTCAAGCATTGAGCAATTATAATTCTTTGCGTAATTAATTATCCATTCATCTCTTACTTGCATACATATCTATACACAGTTGTTTATACTTTTACTTATAGGTGTTAGTGAGCATGCCAGCATAGCGAAACATCCGAAGCTCCAGGGATGTATGTATGTACACAATTGTATGCTTCAACACCAGATTATATAGATCGTAGCATGGCCCCTTAAACCAATTAGTATTCAAATTTATTTCAACAAAAGCTCAAAAAATCAAGAAGAAGAATTCGTCTACATACTCTCCCCATAGCAGATTATGTATAGATCGTATTTTGTATGTTTCGCTTCGATCGAATAACAACAGCTCGCTCAAGAAGGATTCGACAATGGTGTTGGCATGGTGGAAGTGGTAAATGGTAAGGTATCACAGTCACAGCACGGAATATGGAACGCAGTTCAGATACTGAAAATAGTTAAGCAGGTACTGTCGGATGGATAAGACGTGATCGCGAGACCGTATAACCACTAAGCGTATCATTTTTCTCTTTTCAACAAAATGTAGTGTCTATAGTCTCCATGGACGAAATTGGGATACATATCTAATATCTCTCTTAATACACAAAAACAGTTACAGCAGCGGTGTAGTAAATTTTGTTTTTGTTTTTCTCTCTCTATCAGATAAAAAGATATTTATGGTAATTGCTGGAAAAGATAGCAAATTCCAATTAAATAGAGTGCGAATTATATGTATGTACTACAAAAAGAGTGCTGTGATTTTGTGAAGATTTTTGTTACCTATAAGTAGTATTGTGGCCTATTCGTGTTTGTGTGTGTGTCTCAAGAAGAAGAAGAAGAAGAACGTTTAGTGGGATTAAGGTTTTATCATATAGCAGGTAAAAAACGTATCTAGTTTCATACCATATTTTAGTAGGTTTATTGCAAGTTATTGAAAGATATATAATATGCAAAGCGCACGATATAACAGAAACCAGTCAGTCTAGAGTTTTTTTTTTATTATTCTTGTTTTAAAATATCTCTGCAGAAAGACTTTAACAGCAACTTTCTATTGAGAGGAAGAGAAGCAAATGTGAAAGATCAGCACTATTCTCACTCATAACATAAAATCGATATATACCTACCTAACTACCTATAAAATTTTTAAGATCTACTCAAAGTACTCAAGGTCTATTCACTCTCTGTTGAGTTGTTTCGCGAGTATATATCTTTAAAGAAGTAACATTGACCAATTATCGCACTTAACCTCAATCAACAATAAATCGATATTAGTTGCAGTTTCATTGAGAAGAAAATTATTATTCCTTCTTGACATTTTTCAATTAATTTTGACGGAGGTACCTATCTATAGTGCATACATACAAATATGTATGTACATAGATCGACATTCTATTTTCAATTAGTGGTGTTCAAGCAAAACTGCGCTAAAGTTACATACCTTCACGTATGATTAATTGAGCATGTGTATGAGATTTTATGAGCCAATATCGGTGGCAGCACTATAAAGCTGCGCGCGCACTCACTTGTTTAAGACCTCTTTCCTATATAAACTCCCTGGTAGAGAGGGGGGGGGGCGGAGGTGAGGCTTTAGAGAATGGTTAGTTGATTATCCACTTGTGAATGTGATTGTCTAGTGCCGCTGGATATGGTGCTCAAGCAAAAGAGTTCAACGATCAGGCCGCGTAACAGTGGTTCAGATACTATTGCCTTTCAATGCAGCGGAGCAGATTTTTATTGTTTTTTTTTTACATTTATGCTTCACTGACTGGTTGAATTGATTTTTCCGAACAAATCAGTAACACACTAACTACGGCTATATGTATACATGGAATAGCACAATACGCGATCTAGAATAAAAGCAGTGCTGATTTCATTTCTATATGGTCTTCTTATGCATATATGTTTGTGAATAGAGAACAGGTAGAATAGCCGGTTTTCGATTCTATGTAGATATTGGGAAAAAAATCATATTCACACGCAACATAATCAGAAATTATTTCCTGCTTTTTGCAATGATGATAGCTTTGCAAATTATGTATTTATTGCGTTTTAGACTTTAGAAGCACAGGTTTTTAGGATAAGATAGAGTTTATAGCTGAGATTGATGACTAAATTTTTCATATATATACGTATATATATATGTATAAGAAAGCTGTATATATGTAGCTACATACATACTTAAGAAATTTTATCAAGTTAATTTAACCGCAGACTGTAGAGTCCTGTTTTTTCTTCGTTTTGCCAGCAATCTTTGGAATGTCAGTTCAAGGTAATTTGAATCTGTATAACTTTTTCGTTGACACACTAACAGGTTTGCCGGATTTTTTTTTAGTTTTATTTCCGATTCTATAGAACATGGGAAATCTTTCAAGGCTATTCTTATGTTTGTATGTATGTGCATTATTGGCAGCTCCGTCTCTTGTTAAAGGTCAAAATATAAAAAAATATTACTAACAATAAATAGATATACTGACAACAAAGTACGTTTTCGTTTTCAATTGGAAAATGGAGCTTAATAATATTTTAACTATAGTAGTCATTGAATATGTAACTAGAGAATTTATTTAATTTAAATTATTGACAAAATTGTATATGTCTTCTAGCTTATACCAGGCAAATTAATTGTATATGAATTTACATTTAAAAACTCTTTGGATGAATTTTATTTGTGTAATTAAACAGAACTCTAAAAACTTTTCATTATTTAAAATGTCCAGAACCGGATCTAGAGACTGTTTCAACTGTATTTATTCTTATTATTATTAAGATAGGCGATGCATGAAGAAATTCTGTCTCTTATCTACATACATAGTCACTGCGACCTCTGAGATATTTTGTTACATTATGCCTAAGTGCCCTACCACATTCTAAATTGAGATCTTTTACAAAATCTACAACGCTCTTGGGGGGCGGAAACTTCCTTGCAACATACTCTGGCCTTTTCCAAATGTTTCCATTTTATGCCGCCAAGATCTTTACATTCGCAGAGAACTTGGCCGGCAGTTTCGCCATTCTCAATACAGAAGCAACAGATCTCACTATCGGCCTTGCCCATCGTTGCAAGTACACTATGACTTCTTTCGCTTGTCTCAATCCTGGAGTGTTTCCCCAGTGTATCTATTAAATTCTGTCCTCTCAAAGTCGGACTTGTACAGAAAGGTGGCTCATTGGCTGGCCAAAAACAGGCCCAGAGTCCATGCTTTCATTCCTAACACCCAAATCAGTGTGATCTTATTTTGTAGTTGATAGTTGATTTAAGACAGTAAGACAGCCCCAGATCAGTTTAGAATCAAAGGTATACAGATTCAACGCTTTGAGTCCTGCACGACTGTCTGATATTATACAGTGTGTGATATAGTACGTGAGTACTATGCAAACAAAAAATTCGATATCAACGTCTCGGAGTTACAGGGTGATTAAGAAAATATCCTAGTTTTTCACAAAACATCCTGTAGCTTAAAAATACAGGGGGTACGGGCACAGCCAAAAGTTTATTGTATTCAGAACCTCATGGCCTTTCCAACGACTATGCTCAACCAAACCCGTACTCCTCTCCTCTCAGGAATTATGGTGTCCTAACTAAAAATTTCGGATTTTCTTACTTTTTTTAATCTGACCTCTCTTTTTTTTTTGAAGAAGGTATATAAAAACTGTAAACTGTGAACTCTCCTCATTAATTAAGTCCTATTACGTATCTGTAGCCTTTAAAGAATTATTAGCTCTTAGCCTATTCAGGTAGTACCGAAATTAGACGATAGGTTTAGGAAAGGGTTTGAGAATAGCTATGAAAGCTGAAAGTAATAATGAAATTTATTCAGCACCTCATTTCATTGTAATGAGTACTAAGGTGAATATTTTGATAACTATTTCGAGATAAGTTAGTGCAGAACATTCGAATGAGATAAATCATCAACATTCTTATAAGTCATTGATGACCTTTTCGATGAATTTATTACTGACCATTCCAATGAGATAAATCTTTACCGCTCCGGTGAACTGTTGATCATCACTTCTATCCTAATTGGCGTTGCAAAATTCAAATCAACATTTTTATTTAGTGGAAACACACTTTTTCAATTATTAGTATACATATACGTCATCTTTTTGAAGAAAGCTGTGATATTAAAAACCGAAAGATGGTTGTAATATTTCAATGAAATTTGTTTTGGTATATTCTGTTCCGTTCATTTTATCATGAAATTTTTAAATTTATATTTTTGTATCGCTACTTTCTACAACGTATTGAATATTTATATAAATAAGAAACAAATTACTTACACGAAAATAATGTGCTGTTTGTTAGCCACCTTTTTGTCCGCCACAAAAGCCGAAAAGTTTAACCAAAATTTAGCAACCTTGACCACACAACGCTAAGTTACGCTATTTGAAAATTTTTTAGGATCTACGTTGGCATTCACTTTCAATGTATACTCAAAAATTAAGATGTTTCAATATTGAAAAGTTTTCTCCATTGCCAAGCCCTTGTATACACGTTATCTGCTCATCCCATTGCATGCAAATGAATTAGACAGTAAAATTATTACATAAATGGTAGGTACCTATCTAGACTTTACGATTACATCAATTCCCTGCAGGTAACTAAGATAAATCAACATATAAAAATCCTTTAAATGACGGCACGGGCGGCCCAGCAACGGATCGATAAGTGTCGGTAATTTGGAGTAGAGAGTAGAATGAACAATGCAAATGCACAGAAATAGTAGGGGTACTTAATTTGAGGTTTGTTCACATCATTTGAATAGTGTTACGCAAGCGCAAGCACTTGTATATCAAGTAAATGCTAAATATTGTCCAATCTTCCTGCTTTATTCACAGCAAGTCCATATATAATTACTTTTTTTCCACATGCAATCTGTCAGCGAACAAGCAATAAAAGCTTGAAAGTACTGCGAACTGAACGATTTTAATCCCAAGCTATAATAAATGTAAATGGCAAGGTTATAGACACGAACGGTTTCAGATGAAATCATTCGCTACTTTTTCTCTCAATCTTTTTCAACGTTTTGTTTGTGCTATTAAAGTATGTAGTTATAACGGTGCATGTATAACTTATAAAGAGATTTCTTACGGATCTACATATATTTGCAACACATATAAGAAAAAGATTTCTGTTTTCAGTTTGTCTTTCCGACTTCCCACTATAACTGTGCTAGAAGATGATACATAGTACCTACTTAGCTTAGCTCTTTGATTAGTTGTTTCTCTACGTGAAGTAATGCAGCCGCCTTTCAACGCCTTTTTATAGAATCAAGTCCAAGCCCAAAATTTTGCGCAAGAAACTGTTTTTATTGCAAATAAACTTTGCGCTCTGTGCATAGAATTTACCGGAAAGTTTCGTGTTAGTTTGTTGAAAAAGTTGACAGGAAAGTTAAATGAAAACGAATTCGTGAAATTACGTAAGGAATCTGGTCTTTTCTAAAAAAGGGTAATTATATTGCAATCGATTTTTTCTTGGTGTTGATTCAAATAAATTAAGGTTTGGTTGTTGAACGTAAATTTCTAGAGAGTTTATGGCAAGAAACTGCATTTTTTCTTAAAACTGTTTTCGAAGGGGAAACTGCTATTATAGTATGCATACATTAATCAGGGATGGAAGTCGGATTACACACTTCATTTATTTTTATTTTTGTATATTAAATTAAGTAAAACTGTTTTTAATGCATTTATACGATGGTGATAGTCATTGAAAAGGAAGGTGAAATCTAATTGTGAAAACACACACGATATAATAATCGATGACTACATTCTAAAAAAAATTATTGAAAATCTTTCTTAAAAAGTAAAAATTACACAAACTCTGTGCAATATTGCTCATTTGTTAAGAGTTTTTTGTAAAATTAAAAAAAAAACTGTGCAATAATTATTTACTTTGTCTTCCATTATTAGAAGTGTAAATATGTAATTTAAAAAAACACCCTTTTTTTTAAAAAGTTAATGAAATTCTCAATAACATTTTGAAACACAAAAGAAGTAATTTACAGAAAGGTGTTAAATCGCAGGATCTACATAGCCAATTGACGTCTTCGAGCAGACATTATTCCACCGGGAAACATCTCCTGCAATGAAGCGATGATTTCTTTATTTATATGGCATGTAGCACAGTCTTACTGGAAATAAACGCCGTCTTTTATACATAGGATTAACCTCAGTCCATACAAGAAACTACGTTAAGACACAATAACGCATTCTCCTCAAAAACTGCACAAAACTGTCACTCTTTATGGATGAAGCGATATCTCAATCAATAATAATCCCATGCCATTTCTTGCAGGTGAAAATGAGCCTCATAACTAAAACTGATTTTCTTAAGGAAAGATAGGGGTTACCATTCTGCATTTCTATAATACCAACCAATTTACAAACTCACGGCATAAGTTCTTGGTGAACTAGACTAAGTCCTTTCGACCCAGATCCCTATGCAGAATGCGGTGCAGACTTGTTTATGATGTCCAATTAGTGGGAACGTCTTGAAATAAACAAACTTGGATCCTCATGTTGCTGACAAAGCACATGTTTGACTCTTTAAATCTCAAACTTGGCCGAGCTGTTCAAATTTATTGATTAGATTCACAATTGCTCCACAATAAATTTTCAAATTTTTTCCACAATATTAATCTCCATAATTCTAAAATAGATACACTTTTACGTTGAAGAGGGTGATTAACGTGAATTTACAAAAAAGTTTTTGACAAATATACATATATGTATATGGTTTCTCCAAAGAGTTCAAAATTACTTGTCCATTATATAACCTATTTCACAAGAAATAAATATCTTTACTCGTTTTACAAGTTTGCTTATAGTTATGTGTTAACTTCGAACTAGGGAGCGATTTGTATCCGCAAAAATTCGACATTTATGATTTCTTGGCATGAGCCATTGAACCACGATTATTTTTGCGATTTAAATCGTACATCTCCAGCTAGATAAAATTATTAAGCCTACAGTGATAAACATTCCTTGATAGACAGGCCATTGTTTTTATTTATTTTTTTATATTTATACTTTTAACATCAAGCAGCCAAAGTATTAGTGGGAGATATTATATTATGCAATTTCTACCAGGACACAGGACTATACATGAGTGCAACAATTTTGATACTTTTTTTGTTATGCACCTTTTGCTCCTATTTCGAGTTTCTTAGATAATTTTAAATATGACTTAAAATAAAATTAAGCTTACCTCTATCGCCACTAATATTTGCAACAAGAAGGACCACAGCTATCCATTTTTATCTACTATCACATTTTGGGGCATCCTACAATGAAAAAGAGAATATAGACATTAAATTATAAGGAAATCTTCCATTTATTAAAAACCGTATTTAAAAAGTGTTCACAGTAAACGCCCCACGTTAAATGAAGCAAACCCATAAAGAAAACAAATTCAAATTTTCCCATATGTACATTGAACAAACATACAATACGAAAGACTTAAGCGACGAACTTAAAGAAGAGACCAAAAAATATTTCTTTTTTATTTACTGATTGCCATTTTTTAGAAACAAGGTGCTTTTAAACTGACCCTTTTCTGTTGCCCGACCATTAGAATCTTCACCTGAAATATAACTACTGCACCCGTTCTGTGTCAAAACGTTCTCACCCAGGGAGGCGTGAAAAATCGAGATTTTTGCATAGGATCCATACAATGAAAGTTGTCCGATTCCATTTTCGAACTAAGTTTAAAAATTTCTTTAAAAACGCATTTCCAAACAGTAATCTTAATATAATATAATAATGAAAAGGAAAATTTTTATTTGGCAAACGTACGAAATAGTTACCCGATTTCACCCATTTTTGAATTTTAGAATTATCGTGCGAGTGGACAGGCGGAAGCCCATACACTTTCCAGACAAAAGAAAAAATTCATGTGCAGCAGATAAATCGCTTCTGAAATAAGTTAAAAAAAGAAATGAAATTTTTAGGCTATTCAGTTTAACAACAATAGATTGAGTAATCGAACCACCTGTGTAATCTTAAGATAGGTATGACCCGAAATATATCCCAAAAAAATCACCGTATTACTGAAACGAAATCGGTGCGACACGGTATGCATAATATCAATGCGGTTATTACCGGACATAATCTTTTTGGATAGTATGAAGAGCACAAAAAATTCTTTAGAAGCTGTTTGGACGAAGAAGAAGTAGAGTGAATTCCGCACTTGCTGTTCGAATACCCCAGTCTAATGCATGGAAATTATTCTTCCGTGAACGGTGTGAGAGATCACGGATTAAGAAGTTAACAAACTTTTTAAATTCATAAACAGCTATGACTGGTTCTAGCTTCCTTTTTCGATAGAAATAGCATTATCCGTGCATAGACAAGCAAAGGCAAGGTCTCACAACCGTAATATTGGTAAGTATTTTGAAAGTCACAAAAACCAAACTCGTCATATGCCGTACCCTTCCAAGTATCATCTCATCATTATACTTAACTGGCTAGATTCGCACACGTTGAGTCTTAGATACATCTATTGAGGCACATTTGGTGGAAGGTATTAAAAAAATTTTTTTTTTTTTTGTATTTACATTATTGCAACTCATTACCAATGGTCAATATACACACAAAGTAACATCCCATTATCATGCTCCTGATTCCAACGACTGTAGATTAATATTTTAAATACCTATGGCAAATAACTATATTTGGAGACTGGGCAAGAATTTCATATTTCGAAAATATATTTGACTAAGTGTCGAATTTTCGAAAATTATGTTTTTGTAATATTTTTGAAAAGCTCTCAACGAACTCCTAACTCTCATTCGCTGGACAATTTTTGACATGTAGTGTAGTATAGTGTAGGAGTGTATTGAGTTTTCAAATTATCGATGTTGAAGCCCCACACATTTTATTTCTAGAATTTCTTTTTCAATCCGGTTAAAAATTCTTATTTCCTTAATAGCCAAATTAATTTTGAAAATAAAATAAAAAGACAATAAAGTTTGTCTGCTGCGCTTAAAATGAGTGCGGGCAGTAGTGATTCTTTTTGGGGAACGAATAGTCCCCTCAATTCACTGAAAGAAGGAAGAAGAGTTCGAAGACTTCCTCTTGAAAAAAATCTGCAAGGGTCCGCTGAAGAGGCTAAGCAAAACATGCAGCCAACCTCCGTGGAGAAGACTAGGACAGTGGGAGCTGTCCGAGAATAGCTTGAAGCATCGGTTCTGAAAACTATCACTTCACCAGCTGCAACAGAAAAATACTAACGCTTACTTCAAGCCAAAGAAACGTACTTAGTGAGAGTCGTCAAGACTGTTTAACTTTAGCACCAAATCCCTCCACCAGTATGATGAAGACACCGCTTTCCGTAATGATAGCAAATGGCCTGAAGAATAAGCCACCAGTTAAAGTCAGAACAGCACCTAATATATACCATTCCCACGTTTAATATCGGGGGTATCATATGCTCAGCAAGTAATTAGCACTTCAAAAAACGAGACGATTTATATTCAGAGCAAGTGCATCACGTCTCGCTCAGCCCCATTGGACGCGAGTAAGCCTTAGATTAAATCCAATTCAGGTCTTCAGTGGTTTTTCGATAGGAGATAACAGGATGAGAGCTATCGTATGCAGCTTGAGCATATAAAGAGATATCCAAAAAGCGAATATCTAAAGGCGAGATCAGGTCATCATAAGTAATAGCTGCTTACTTCTGTAGGAATAATAACGGTCGAGATGTATCTACATCACACACCCGAAGTGTTACAATGCTTATTATTACAGGTATCAATGAGAAGAGTATTCACCTTGTACCATTCCCGTTAAAACAAAAAGCCTGTCGTGTTTTCTCCAGTACCGATGCTAGCGAGTCATGAAGTCCTCTTAAATTTCCTAGGGATATTTGCGAAGCTTCATTGCAATGTTTGCGCCAATGTCAACAAAATGGATACTAGACTGACTTCGGTACAAAGCAAAATGCCATACTTGCATCTTGTAGAAAATTTGATTGATTACTGCACCAAGAGAGTAAGAAAGACAGTTGAATAGAAGAGATCCCTCGAAAAAAAAGCAGAAGATACTTCTGGCAGCGTTCAACCTGCTGTCGAAGAGCAGCTAGTTTTTTTCTTGTTTCTGGGCAGAGGAGGAAAAATCCTCAGCACGGACGCTAAGGGTGTGACCAAACAGCTATAGCTACTAAGGTGACTGCAACTGTGCAAGAAGTAAAATCTCTTGCGACAAACGTTACAGCCTTACTTTGCCTACTTTAGACTAGGAGTTGAGTATCCAATTGGTAAAAAGAAGAAAACGACCAACAAGGACTTAGTACTTTTTCAAATATTTTGTGTCCGTTTAAAAAGGATGAGTATTTCGAGTTCCTTTTTTTTTCTTGCGTTAACGTATTTATTGTCTTAGTAGAACTTGATGACCTTTTAAAGGGGGCTACTATTATGTAATATTATGTATATAGGGCATGCCCTTGCACCTATTTGAATTCAAAGTAATAATTTTACAAAAGCTCTTGCTGCAATAATTCAATCAAAAACAACCGCGCTCCACTGAAATTGTGAAATACGCAACCAATGAATTCCCTTAAAAATTCCACGAAAACAACCTTTAAAAGGTGTGCGAAGAAAGTTTCATCCAACGATGGAAAAACAAAAACATTTGTTCGCTGACCTTCGTCCACTTATTTGTTTTTTTTTTTTTTTTAAGTAACCTAAGGTATTTTTCGCGGAAGGTACAACAAAACCGGGACCGTGATTTTTAGAGTAGGTATATATTATGCGCATAATATTTAAGCAAAAAAAAACATATTCCAAATTATGAATAATAATATTTATTCGTACGTGCATTACACTTCCGTACCTTGTCATTCACAAGAGAGAACAATAGAAAGGAGATGCTGTTTAATCTTTGCTTCAAATGGAGAACCTCTTTTACAAAAATGAAATTTTCTAGCCTATAATTAACATTAAAAATAGATTTCGATGACCTAAGTAAGTATTTGGCCCCGAATAGCAGCTACATATCTCCATGGAGATAAAGCTCGCTCACGCTTGGACCTTTCAAATTTCAATGACAGAGTAATTACCTGCCATTAACTTGTCACCTTTACCAGATGCTTGAATCATCCGAAAAACAAATTAACAAATATCAAAAATGGTAAGCTAAAAAGTGACAAATTTCTGTTGTTTCTGTATAAGTAAAATAGATGGACGTTATTGAATTTCTTTTATGTTTTCGCGGTCATGGGTTTCGATTTTTTCTACATTTTGGAAAACTTTGCCATGACAGTGCCATTACCCCACATTTGGAATTTGAAGAGGTGGGCGATCGCCGCCAATCGAATTAGCATATATTGACAACATTTTGTATTATTGAACATTGTGCGGCATCTAACTCGACCCGTTTTTCTTTGTTTTATTATTTATTTAGGGGTCATTAAACAAAATCTTGTGTCAGTAAATAGTTTGTAAGCTTAGCAACTGTTATTATTCGTGTCGTGTACACACTTTATGTACATACATATATCTGTCAAAAGATTTTATCTTTTTTCTCATTAAATCTCTGTGAAATCTTACAGAAGTGTACCCAACCGATATTGCGAAATTTTCTAACAAATTCAGTTGTTTTTCAACTGACGTTGCTTGCTTACCGATGCGACCTCTTTTGTTTTGCGAGAGGAAAGAAACCCTCCAGCCCCAGTTCACATAAAATGAAAAGGTGATTATGCGCGCGCACATAAGTAATATGCAAGAATAAAATTAACTTGTTAGTTACAGTTTCGTATAGCGAGTGCAGATAGATTTCTAAGATAACAAGATAAGGCAGTCACTAATGCATAAAAACAATCATATGTAGTACGTCTTTCTATATCACTACATACATATGTATGACCATATGTGTATGAAATAGAAAATTCTAACAACTTCCTCGAATATTACAAAAACTGAAAAATCTAGATTTGATTAGTTTTTTTTTTGTTTGTTTTTAGTAAAAAAATACATTTATGGATCGCACCTAAAAAACTATGCAGATTGAGAGATATTTTATGCCGGAAAACATTTTTAAAGTTCATCATCTAATTTGATTTCCTTTGCGTTTATATTTGTGGCATGTAGGTGGTGAAAAAATTCTACTTTCGTTTTCTTCACCCTGAAATGAAATTGAAACAAATCAAGATAAAATTTGCAAACTACTGCCATGAATAATTAAATAACCAGATGTCCAATTCTAGTTCGGTGACACTCAATTTTTACTCACTTATATCTGCTAGTGACAATGTACTAAGCTCAGAAAAACATAATCCAACAACAGCGGAAAATCTATTTTCCTACAAATTCAAGAATATTTTACCCTTCCACCCACATGAGGGTCAGGCGATATTTTATTTTTCAAAAAATGCTATTAGTATGGATAGTTGTTCTGCATCATCTCTTCATTCCAACGACATACATAAAGCATAATGGGTCTAACATGGAATTCTATATGATATGCTTAAGATTGATATCAATACTATGTAAACTTTCCGAACCGCCGAATTTGACCAGATCATGTCGGTATTTCCAGATCGAAGATGAATTAAAAAAACGATTTAAAAAAACATTTAGGTTCATATACTTTCGTAAAGAAGTGTAAATAATTTCGATGCTCAAATAGCATTTATAAACTTGAATTTCACAATCCCAGAAGTCGTGGGTTCGAATCGCCAGCTTAACTACGTGCTACACTTTTTTTATGTATCTAGCCACATTTCGCATTTTCTAGGACTTCGCATTAGTTATCTTCTTTCCCCCACAACAGCAACAAAAATCGGAATAGACTTTATGGGAGACAGAGCATTTGTAAGGTTTATAACAGGAAGGCTTTCACCATAAGCAAAAAGAAAATCAATCCAAAAACATCTGGAATAACAAAAAACAGACTCTTCAATATGGAACTCTTTCTAAAGATAATAAATTAAATTTAAGTTAATTTTTTGCAAAATTTCACAAATTTTAAGTGACATTTTTCAAGACTGCATACATACTAAAATAAAGAAACCACTACTATAGCACTTGGTTATCGATGAGCTTTGCAACCTACTCCGAAAGATCGGCCTTAAGGCCCAGGGATACGCTGATGACATTGTCATTTTTGTTAAAGGTAAGTTTGAATCAACTTTATCAGAGCTAACGCAAACTGCCTTTAACTTGTTACTAGATGGTGACAGAATACGGAACTATCAATAAACTTATACAAGACGGTGTTAGTCCCTTTCAGTAGAAACGGAGCCTTCAGTGCCCACCTTCTAGATTAAATGGACTTACGCAAGAATATTTCAATGAAGCCAAATATTTAAGAGTAATCCTTTAGATGACAAGCTGCCTGACCTTCGATTTTTTAGGTGGAAGTCTACGCTATAGAAGTTAGAGCTCTAGAAAGCCTAAACGGAGATCGCAAGAAAATTCAACATCTACATACATACATTTGCTCAGACAGCCAAGTTGAGCTTCTGACTCTGACCTCTCAAGACGTTGAATCGAAACTAGTATGAAACTTGCATCCAAAACTCCAACTGCAGTCTAGGAACAACAAAGTAGCCTTGCTTTCAATTCCTGGATACAAAGGAGTGGACGGAAATGAAAAAGCGGAAGATCTGGTTAAAAGCGGAGTCTATAGTCCATATACTAATCTCTACCCAACATTTGACCTACCAAAAAGCCACTTTAGGAGAGAAGTTCAAAAATGGGAAGACAGGCAACTGGTTCTCCTCTGGCGTAGCGTGCCCGGTATCAGGCAAGTGAAAGAATTCCTCACGTCCTCTCCATTCCAGACACGCAAACTTATTGGTCTTCTCAGACAATCGCTCAGACTGTTTATTAGCCCGGTCACTGGCCACTTTTCTTATTTTCTGAAAAATATAGGCAAACCAACAGCGAACTGTCGACTATGCGGAGAGGAAGATGAAACCTTGAATCGTATCATATGTAAGTGTCCTGCGCTTGCAGGTTTCAGGTTGCAAATCACTGGATAAGCATTTGTCTCTCCTAATAAGGTTTGCAAGCTAACTCCGAAGGCAATAATGGAGCTCGTAAAAAACTAGATTTTACTACCCATTCTGGGAGGACACAATAGATCAATGTGGTCGCGGTGCCCACAGAGTCCCAGTGGCCTAGTCGCCCCTTCGTAACCTTAACTTAACTTTATAATAAAGAAAGTTGCCCAACTGCAAAAAAAAAAAAACATTTGTTCCAATTAGGACCTTTCAAGTTTATAAAACAATTTTATACCGAGGATAAACAATTTCCAAGAATTAAGCAATATATGCTACAATTAGCATTGAATTTCATAATCAAGTTAGGGAACTTTCCAGATTGTGTCATTAAAAGAACTACTCAAACCTGTAGATTCAATAAATGTAAAAAAAAATCTGACTATAATCTAACAGGTAAATGATATGTATACCATTACAAAGTGTATAAAGTGTGGACTCTCGAATAAGAGAAGCTTTCGAGAGTTATAGGCATCAGATAAGCAAGAGGTTGGAGGTTATGTCAAAAACACCATTATATCTCTATGGGTGGGGGACCTTCTGGAACGACTCTGTGAAAGATTATACCATATTTGGTGGGACACTCTGTATAATCCTGTTGTACGCTACCTTGAATAAAATAAATGTAATTGAATCGAATATGTAAAGCTGTAGTGTCTTGAAAAAGTGACAACAAATTGGACTAACAGAACGGAACTGTCCGAAATCATTATCAAATACTGAATGTCTTAAAAAATCTTTCAAATAAACTAAATTTATCAATTATTGTGGTTCTTTTTATACCCTAGATGAAATTATAGGGTACCTATACTAAGTTTGTCACTCCGTTTGTAATATCCAGAAATATGACGGTAAAGCAAAATGTATTGGACATCCACTCATAATATTAAAAGTTATTTTGAGTTTTGCATGTCCGTCTGTTCGTCCTCACGATAACTCTGGAAGGCTTTCACTTAAGAGTGCTGAAATTTTGCACACGTGCTTTTTAAAAATAAAAAAAATAAAAGTAAATTTAAGTTCGAAAATGGGGTCAATGGGGCAACTCCTTCGTACAGTTGCCATACAAAAATTTCGATTTTCAATAAATATTTGATACATGTTGTTTTCATAGCAATACTAAACAAAGTTTCAAAAATGGACTAAATCGGGTACCCCTTCTTGGTGTTGCCATATACAAATTTTGGGTTTTTACATATACTGTGAAAACGATCAGTCCTAGACGTTCTTATTGTACTGATAAGTTCTTCAGAATATGAAATTTGTTATAATCATTTTTGCTTTTCGACGAATCGTTCAAGAGATATATGGGAAAAACCACTTCAAAAATCAAACTTGCACAGATGGGTGACCATATGAAATTACAAACGGGAATTCATCGTGGGCATCATAAGAATTGGTCTTAGACCAATTCTACCTTTTTTACTTGTTATAATAACGGGTAAGTAACGGCAAGTTTTTTTTTTTTTTTTTTTTTTATAAAAATTCCCTGAATGACATTATTTAGTATACCAAAATCGGCTTAGAATTACTTAATATACCCGTCTACCTACTTATTTAGTATATTTCAAATACTTTCACTAAAAATCCTCTTGACAACTGTGTAAAATAGAGCACCGAAAAGAAAGTAAAAATAAAGGAAGGAGCCTATAATGAAAACACTTTTACATGAAATCGCTTTTATTTTTACTTTTTTTCATTTATTTTATTTTTCCTTAAATTTTTTCTGCATAAAAATAACATAAATTCGTTTGAGTGAGATCTCAGTGCAACCTGACATTTTCTACCATCTTTGCTCATAGTATCTATAGGTATATACAATGGACTGAGAGTGATTAACAATTCATTTCCTTTCATTTGATGCTTTGCTTATAGTTTTTAACTTTTTCGTATGCACATACCTACATTCATACATACATATACCTATACCTACCTAAGTGTATTACTCTTTGAAAACATCTGACCTGAATACCAAGATTGCTCAGCACTTGTGAACTTTTGTAATTTCTCCCATCATTTCGACTGAATACCGATCCCGCAGTTGGTTGTATGATTTGGAGAAATTTCAATAAAGTTAATGATTTCAAGATTCGCGCTCGGAGGCAAGCACCGCACATTCATCGACAGGTTTTCAATTAAGTAGTACATATACTAATTTTTGTGAGATGCAACAACAACAAGAATTTAATGAAGATAAAGTGTTTAGTATAACACTTTTCCTCAACACATTTTTTTGTTGTTTGCTTTTGCGCATTCTATAAGCACACCTCTCTCTCTAAAGCATCACTAGTATCGATTTAGAGTCATCTCGCCACGTTACAAATGAATCTGTTGGAGAAGAGATTTAAAGTCGGTCGTATATATTTAACTTTGGATAGAATACTAGTTTTTATGCGTCTTTTTATAAGCGAAACAGTAAAGCTGTTTTCAGATAGATACCTATACGCATGCGTACAT
The DNA here is from genome assembly GCA_963924295.1 of Dioctria rufipes. Taxonomy (NCBI): domain Eukaryota; kingdom Metazoa; phylum Arthropoda; class Insecta; order Diptera; family Asilidae; genus Dioctria; species Dioctria rufipes. Next base: position 208,502,006 of record OZ002742.1, read on the forward strand.
CAGTCTCCCGGCCAGAGCCAGACTCAGTCAATATGTCCTAAATATCTTCTTCAATTTAATTCATCTCGGTGTCATCGAGCGTATCAGTTTCCACTACTTGGACGCAGCCGCCGCCGTTTTAATGCGCCTCTCTGTCAGGTAGAGTAAGTATATTACAATTTATAAGGACCGGTTTAAGCACTTGTGCATTGGATTGGATACATATACCGCACACACAAACGCACACCCATTCGCTGTTAATCCAGTGCGATACTACAGGTAAATTCATATGTATATAGTAAAACACACTACCCCGATCGTTGACATATCACAAGTAGGTATAAAGACGCAGACAAGGTTTGTGCGAGGCTTGGATGGAGTGAGCTGCTAGATAGCATGACGACCTCGATAAATATTTTGCTTTGCCGCACTAAATACAAGCATGTATAAATGCCTTAATACTGCAGATAATAAGCCTCAGCTTGGCTGGCAGCAATTTCACTATATTGCAGATAATATAGCATAGTATGGCTAATCCAATGTTTCTTATACCCACACCCACCAGCCCTGAAGCTATGTACAACTAGGTACTATAATACTATTTGTCCATACTCCAACAACATATTTGCATTCGTAGTAAATTAGTAATTTCTAAAAATATCTGAAGGTCAATTAAATCGAATCTCTTTTACCTGTTTTGTTGCTATAATCAATCTTAACATTTGAATTGAAAGTTGAGCTGACAAGATACTCTACTCTAGCGATCAGGTCTTCAGGAAGAAGCGCAGCCATACCGCAGATGATGGCTATTGGCTATAGATATGTATATACATAAGTGAAATGTGGCCACGCTTAAATTGACCGTTTTCTCAAATGATCGCCGCTTTACTTTCGAGGTTAGTGAAAAATTTAACAACTTTCAATTACCGGCCAATTACGGTGCCAAAAGTTAAAATTAATCTTTATGGGTTACTATGGCTTTGTTGGATGACCCAAAAAATAAAAAACTTCTGATTTTGCAATTAAGCGAGGTTCGGGTGTGGTTTTTATATAGTATTTTGTTGTATAATTAATTTCTTAACTTATTTGGTGACCCTCATGTACTTATGTTTCTATAAATATATTGGTAACCGCCTTGTGTAATGAAAAGGTTAAATTGTCTAACCCATTCTTGCCAGAATGTAGAGATATTTAATCTCATGCAAAGGTTTAGTTTTGCTGGTATTCAACCGAAATTTGATTATTAAAGAATAGATTGGGCATTATTCCACTTGCGGTCAGATTTTAGCTTTTGCAAATTTCACCATTTACATGTGGTTTTTTTTTTTGCTCTTGGGAAAATAATAAACATGGAATATATCCGATAGTTTTCTTCACTAGGGGTGCTTAGGCCTGTAAAAATGTAATGAGAATGTGCGCTAAGAATGACTAACCTGCAGATGCAAGACTTACTATGCTTACACTCAATTTTTTTTAGATGAATGGAGTAGGATCGGGATCTCTACCCTAGGGGTCCCTTATAACTACAAGTTCCATCGTTCACCCTTAAACTTTACGAGACTTTGTTTATAAATCCCAGCCAGACACTCTACATAAAGTTGGCCCAATCCTCCCTTTTCCTGCTTCATGCAGTTCATAAGGGTTCTCAGGGTTGATTTTGTCTCAATAGCTTTTTCATTGAGCTCGGATCGGGTTCTCTCACAATTCTTTTGTTACTGTAACCGCGGGATCATTCAACCAAAGATAATTAGGTTGGCAGTCGATCCAAGTCACAATATTAGAGATAAGGCGTTTTGGTGTAATTCGAGCGAGTTATTGCCTTTCATTTCAGCTTAAATTAATTTGACCTGGCATCCAGCTATAGAGCGAATATCCAAGATACACCAAGAAATTCCTTTTCTTCAGGATGGCCTTACACTCCAGTACCAATTTTAAGATTGTTAGACAGAAGCTTGGGTATTCGAACAGATTGCAACCTCCTTATGCTCTATTTAAGAGTTCAGAAGAGAGAATTTCATGAGAAATATCGTGTAAGCTTAGATGAAATAACCATTCCCGAAATTTGTTCAAGGTAACCAATTTGTGTTATTCCAATTAGATTACTAGACGCAATAAATTACAAAGAGATATATCATCTTATTGTAAAGAGACTTCTTATTAAATTTTTTAATATGCTTGTTATTAATTTCGTAATTTCTATGTGAAATCTCGATATTTTGGATTAATAAGTGAATAATTTTAATAATATGTGGAATATTTTTCTCAGTGTAGTGCCCAGCGTATCCACCATCCGTACCTGATGTAAGTATACTACAAAATAATTTTACGATAAGGACGCAAAACGTAAAGTTCTGCACAACAGGATAAATATTTTAGTTAGAAAGCATAATCTCGACTAGAAATCATCAATATCGCAATTCAAAATATGTTTTTATTCATTCCCACTTACTATATTAGACGATGCAACGCCCAATTCAAAGATGAAATGTTGTGACAACATCGGTCATAATCTATGCAAAACATATGTATAGCGAACGTCGTCGCTTATGACTCTCAGCAAGAATTTTTCCTAACAAACTCCGGATCAAGCTTTTAAAATTCTGCTACTGCCTCATTTTACTAGCCTTATTTCTAGTACTCAAGATTCCTACTGCTCACGCAAATTAAATACGGCATTTAATAACTGTACCAGGTTCAAATTTAGACTTCAGAGGTATAACCATTATCTCCTTGTCAGCATTTCCTTTTCTCAGGGATTGAACTAGTATATGCGTTGAAATTGGATAAAAATGTTAAGTTTAAATTAATTCCATACTGGAAGATGTAATGGCTATTATTGAGTAAAATTATAAAGGCTTAAGAATTATCTTCGTAATTCAATTAAAGGAAGTCGTATGCTGAGGGAAGAGCCTTCCTCGGTCAGCTATAAATATGTTCACCGACGGCTCTCTCAGTAATGAGGGAGCCATTGCTGATGTTTACTTCCTTGAACCTCACATTGGATTGACATTGGCGTACTCACTTGGAAGGCACATCACTGTGGGCCGTGCTTTTTTTCTGAACAAAACGTAGAGGGTATCATTTACACCTCTTCCTTTCTCTTCCTTTTTTTTTTATTTCAGTTGTTTATTTTTGTGATTTATTTTCATGTTTTTCTTTATTTTCTTTTTTTTTTTAAATCTATAACTTGTTTGACCTTTGTATTCTATTCAATCTTTACATAATCGCTACGAATTGAATTTAATTATTGCTATTAAATATTATACCTACTTGTAAAATTATAGATATAATAATTAACGGTGACATCACAACTACGTTCAATCATAAAAATCGTTATAAAAAATTTTAAACCACATCAAACTGATGCCATAAGTATTTTTAGCCTATGAATTTATAATGCCACACAATGTTTTCTTACTTTTTTTTAACTAATTTCCAACAGAAATTTTTTAGAGTGGTTATAAGCTTTTTGAATTGCTTCTTTTTTTATTCTGGCTTTTAAATTCTTTTCACAAATTCGTAATTTATGCCCAAAACAAATATTTTATTTCAAAACCAAATGCGAGAGTCTTCAAATGCTTAACAAAAGTCTATTAAGGCTTAAAAACAACAAAAGATAAAAATTTCACAAAATATCTTAGAAATGATTGTTGTCCGTTTTTTGTTGTCTGAATTTGGTGGTGGCAAGTTATATGGAGAGCGGAAAAATTTATATTAGTTTATTTGTACAAAATTTCAACTACAATATGCAGGCTGTAATCGAGAATCTTTATCACAGAATTACCTATTAATCTGGTATCAAACATTTCAGACATTTCTACTTCTGATTTACTTCTAATTTAAAAAGTTTAGCTTCAGGAAGAAATTTAATAAAATTTATTAAAAAAAAAACTTTTAAAATAAATAACTTTCGTAAATAAATTGATAAAAGTTTCATTGCAAAATAAGAAATGCTAGAACTCAAATTAAATCTTAAAAGTTTGGGCATACATAAAACATCCATCACAATTGTCTAACTGCAACTCATACCCAAACTTTCAAGATTTAATCTGAGTTCTAGCATTTCTTATTTTGCAATGGAACTTTTCTTGTGTAATATCACAGATTGTTATTATTTTTTACTTTTTAGTACAATTTATGTATGAAAGTTATTTTATTTTAAAAGTTTTTTGAATATTTTTTATTTTCCACTTTTTAGTCATTACATTTTCGCTAAAAACTCATATAACGGTACATGATCTATCTGACATATGCATATGTATTAATTCGCATCTACGTTCTCTTGCGAAAGCTGTGATGTATTTTTTTTCCTCTGTGGTGATAGTTTAGAATATTATCGCACTTTAACTTAAGTATACTTCCATGTAAAAGAATTTGGCATGAAAAAACTGGAAACATTTATTTCGCATCAAAACCCATATAACGATTAAATATAGAAAATTGACATGTTCGCATGAAATATATAAAGCATTATGCTAAAGCGTTTAAAAGAAAAATAAGCCTACCAACCTACACCTCCTCTGTACACAAATTCGAAAATCACGCATTTTAAGTTTCTTACTGAAAAAAAAACAAAATGCCATTTAATAGCACTCAACAAGAGTTTTAATTTGATATCACATACCGCCCAAATTCATAATTCTTGAGTTTTAACCACATTTGACAAATTTCTTAATGTAGTTGACAAAAGTGAGCTACAGCGCCAGCGCCACGAGCCAGTTACTGCTACACATTGAAAGCCCACTATTGATTAACAATGCATTTAATTTTTGACATGTCTGGCTACCTCGCGACATTGTGTTCCGGCCTTTAAGTGCGAAGTGAGCATACTGGATAGGAAAAGATCCTTTTGAACCAGCCTCAACCATCAGGTAGGACAAACTATATCTGATAATAAGAATGGCGTTAGAAGAATATGGGTCTCCTTTCGCATTGCCCATTTATCCGTCAACATTTTGAAATATTTTTGTGTTTTGTAAAATCACCATAACGTGAGAACCGAGTATCACGCTAAAAAAGTGCGATGCATAAAAAGAAATTAAGCGATAGACAGCACTTGCAAAAAAGTTTGCCTTTATGATAAATATAAAATCTCACGGAAATTCCGTTTTTTTTTTTTATTTTTTATTATTAAATCATTAAATGACTGATTGATAAAAACCTAATTAAGCAATTTTTATTTCTATTGTTATTTCAGATGTAAGCTGTAAAAATGCAAAATGGCTTTACGACTCCGTCGTGATGTACAAAAGGCTTCCTATTATGTCTGGTTTCTTGGAGCAGAAGAAGCAAGAGGTCTACGTGGTCCCAGAGTCATAAATCCTGTAGTTCCTTACTTAATTGAGCGATCACGAGATCAAGAGCCCCTCAAAGTCACTCTACAAGTATCCCACAAAGGAATTAAGATTTTACAGGTAAACAGAGAAAAGAATTGGTGTAATGCATACATATATATACTTCCACTTGTAACATCAAAATATATTTCAACGCGATCCTTATTGTTTCATATTTAGGGACAATCAAAACATTTCATCCCGCACAGTGCCATAACGAGTTCCGTTCAAATTGACGATATTGTAGCATGTGTGCTTTTGTTGTACAATCCAGCAACAAAATGTCCACTACATGTTCACGCCTATAGGTGCGACTCAGAAACAACAGCAGAAGCCTTACACCAGCAATTGCAAATATTAATTAATCGACCTGAAAACCAGAAACGATTTGCAGATCTAGAATCAAGGTAAGTTTAAGTATCAGAGCTATGTAAATGCATACAAATCTGCATATTGTATGTGCATATGTAACTCCACTCACTTGCGACATTCGATCGATTCGTGTTACATTAAATGAGAAGTGTTAAAAGTGAAAGTAAAAGTGCTTTGCCTACATTATCGAAAGACGGATATAATTAGCGCTGCTTAAGGAAATGCATATCCTCAAATAACGTCGTCGTCGTTAAATACCTAAAGCAACATTCCTTTGGCGTGATGTAACCGAAGAAGAAGTTTCAAGAAGTTGAAAAGTCGCGCGCGCAACTAATAGCATTTACCAACATTTTCCGTGATGTGCAGACGACCTTTTATCATGCTTCTGGGAGAGCTGTGAATTTTTATATTTTTTCCTCTCATTGATGATTGTTGTGTTATGGTTGGTTTTTCATACCGACACGAAAAAAATTACTAATAATAATTGATGGGATCGTACCAAGGACTGGTAAAAGGTTTATTACGTGATCGAGGATGGACGAATGGACGTGATTTTTTCGCATGGAATTTTTCTTGATTACGTGAATGTATATACATGGAAATGTTGGCGAAACTCAAAGAGTTGTCAACCTTTTGAACTGATTGAAAATATTTTTTCATAGTAGAATTACGTAACTAGGTACCAACGAGGAATTTATAATAGTTAGAAATATAGCTGTACGCCGATTAGATTATGAGCTACTATGTATTTACGCAAGGGTAAACATCTTTTCTTTTTTTAAACACTACGAAGATTGCTACTCAAGTCTTGCGATTAGACTGTTTCCAGCGAGATGTCGCTTTTGGAAATATAATTTTTTGATCCTTTGACATTTTTTATGTTTTGGACAGATCAAAGACGAATTACATTAAAAACTAGTTGGGATATTCAAAGCTGTACCTACATAGGTACTGCTTCGCGTTACCCAACAATTGACGTCATACCCCCTCCATTAAATTGACATATTTTCAACTAAAAAATGTGCAATGGCATCGGATCTGTGGAAGGACGAGCAGAAATTGATTTACTGCAGATATGTATAACAATTTTAGAACCATTTGATTTTCCCAATCACATATATCTAAAAAAGATGCATACGTAGGACAAGATACACCAATTAAAATATAAAATTATCTGCTCTCATTGAATTTGCAAGTCAAAACATATGTAGCTCTTAGGGAGCTTTAGGTGGAAGAGAGCAAATATGGGTAGTATTACCACTTTCAAGTCTCCTGATAAACATCATTCGAAATGATCCTTATAGATCGCTAGATATGGATATCGAATGTATCCCAAATTTGAAAATGTACGTTTGTGTGGTTCACAGAGAGATCTAGGATGATTTTACAAATATCAAGAAACTATAACTAAACAAAAACTGAATCGGATAGCACATCTGGCAGATAACGTGTGTAGGGCCTTCGGTGAGAAGAAAAAAATTGGTTTTAAACTTTGAATGATCCTCTGGATATACACAAGGTACAGCCGACCCATATTTACCTATGGAGCTGTAGTGTGTGGAAATCTAAAGATTTTTCCAATCATCGCAAGACAATAGACAAGGTACAGATAAGAGTCTCTATGCCTCTTCGAATACTTGCGGTCATTCTTAATTACAAAATAAAAGCCCTCCATGGAAACCCTTATGTTTGATATCGATAACTTACCTATCCAGAATGCACAGGTTTTAGGGAAGCAGACCGAAATAGGGATAAACGTTGTTTTTTTTTATTATCCAGCACTGTCTTAGCAGAGAGAGTTGGAAGCTTCTATAGTTTTTTTTTTAATTCTATGACTCAATTTTAATGTAGGGAGCTCAACCTGTCTTCCATCCATATATACAAGGAAGAAGCCAAAAATAATCTACATTTCTGATAATCATAGATTTGGATTGGATTATAATCAGTTTAAAACAAATGTATAGAACATATTTTGGTGCAGTAAAACAGGTAGAAACTGTTACTGTGATCCGGTCTGTGAAATTAGACGATAGAGTTGAGTTTACTATCTATGAACCGTTTAACCAATAACAAAATTTCACTTACTCTAATTAAAAACTTTTATCGATTGCAGACTTGGAATAACTCAAAATACTCTTGGCTCCAATACTGTTGAGCAAAAACGATTTCCGCCCCGACGTACAGAGTCTTCATCATCATCGTCACCGAAACGTTTTGAATCTTCTTTAGGTAGTGATACAGGTACAAGCACTAGAGAGTCTGAATGTAGCGAAGAAAACACATCATCGTCTCCAATGTCACCGGTTCATAAACAAAAAGGAGACCTCTTTGACTCGTTAGCAGCAGAGCTTCGAGCTAAACTAAATGGCAATGGGCCACCTTTACTACTGCCACCAAGAGATTATGATACTGTACATCGATCTAAAGGAAATTTAGCTGCTATCGAATTGAGAAGATGTCGAAATAGTTTAATAGTTGGTGCGACAACAGGACCAGCCAAACAGGTTTCTTCAAGAGGATCATCTGGTATTGGTTCAGATTTGGCACCTAGTCCTGAACGACAAGATGATCACAGTTCAAGTGGTATAATCTTTTTTTTTTATTTTCGCCATTGTATATGCTATTTCTACCCTTTCTTTCTAATTTCAGAAGAGGATAACTGGTCAAATGATGCAGAGAACTCAGTTGCAGCATTAAAAACAAATCAAGTTGAACCACTAATAGATAAAAGACGTCATGAGGAGAATTATCTAAGAGATTTGCCAGTACGAGACTATCCAAGGTCAACAAGTCGAGGTAGAGAGTCTTTCAAAAATAACACACAGGTCTGGTCAGTTGAAGATGATATTCGTCCTATTATTATGCGAACACCAGACTATGATGCCCGATTTAAAAGAGTTCTAGTAGATAAGCACTATAATGACGAAAGGATTACAGATATGGAAGAACCAGCTCAAGTTAATCGAATTGAAGATGAACCAATACCGCAAGGTCGACGTTTTTGTAAATATCCCGATGAAACAGATCACAAAAAGGTGGATAAGCTTGAAAAGTCACTTCATAGCAAACTTTCATTGCATCAACGACAACAATATGATCGATATGACTACGATTTTGATACAGAGGAAGAAGATTTCCATCAACATGAAAATTTAACCGATAGACAAAAATATCAAGAAGCGTACAGTAGAAAAGGAAAAACTAGGCAAATTCAGAGCTACGAAAGACCAAAGTATCTAGAAGAAGAAGGCCCCATTGATACCTCAACAAAACTTCAACGACGATATCATTTCTCTCCAGAACGACAACGCCAACAGCAGCCGCATCCACATGAAGTGTACAGAGCTCCAGTCCAGGGTGGTAAAGACAATCTTAAGTACAACGAAAAAAATCCCTATAAGAAACCTGATAGTTTACCATACAGGGAAAGTATAGAAAGAATGATGAAATCCCCAGTAATGCGCTACAAGTCATTTGATAACAATCAAGCGAGGCCTGATTATGAAAATAATAATGTTGCGCCTCGACCAAATTTCCGAAATCAATCCTATTCAGTTCAAGAGAAACGTTCACTTGGTGAAACAGATCGATACGACGGAGATTCACATTTCACAAACAATAAAAGTCAAGTAAACAATTCTTCGCCAGATTCTTCAAATACCTCTCCGAAAGATAGATTCCATGATGCTAAAGAGAAATTTCGAGCAATGGAAAAAATTAAGCTGTCTACGGAGCGGAACATACTAAAACCGCATGGCCCTAAGGAATTACATCGAAGAGGATCCCTAGAACCTCCAGATGGTGTTGATGTTCGATATGAGAATAATTGGAGTGATGAAGATCAATGTGTGACGAATAGAGAGCAGAGAGGTGGTATTATTCGACGTGAATATAGAAAAAACGAAAAGCGACCAGAAGATGTTTATCCAGGAATCAGTAACTCTAAAAGTTTATCGAATTTAGCAAAAGGATACCGACACAGTTACGCAGAGCCGCGACCATCTTTGCCCAGGAATAGTGGGCGAGTTGGATTGGCCGCTGTAAATCCATTTTAAAATGTTTTATTTTCGTTCAGACTCTGTCTGTGTCTCCCTCTCTCTCTCTGTATGTGTTTCTAACAAAATTCAGCTTCAGCTCATCATAGTTTCCTGGATCCAACCAGAGCCTAAATATTTACAAGGACCGTATTGTTCACAGAGCTCTTCTTCTGTATGTTAATATATTTCGTTGAGATTTTATTTATTAAAAATTTTAATGTGCCTTTATTGTAATTTTGTATTCCTTTTTAATAAATTTATGAATGTGTTGGCATGACAATAAAAGCAAATTTTGTCAAAGGATTAGAAATTTATGTATTTAGTTCTAAAATCCAAAATTGAAGACTTTGTGGATGTCTACCAAGTAGTTGATGGATATGCGATGCGACGGTTGGTTTTTTCCTGGTACCGACTTGACTATCAGACTCCCGAACCGAGAATCAACTATGATACTGGCGAAAAAACTGGTAGTTTTCCTGTTATCTATGACTTAATGCCTACTAACTATGCTAATATCAAAAGCTTAGCCTTTAGAAACCTAGAAAATCAAGGACGGTCCCTTCATTTTTCGAACATTTTGGGTTATGTTTTTATAACCAAGTCACCAACAATTTTTGGAATCCTTCAAACCGTATCAAATGAAACCCCCACAATACAAAAAGAAATGTTTTGGAGCTCAGCTCGTACAAAAAAAAATATCCATACTCTTTGACTGGCGAAATATTATGTTTATTATTCAGCAAATTCATGTTAGTTTATTTTGTGGTAGATGAAAAGGATAAATCCAAATGAACTATAGTGAAAACCGAAGGACGACAAATTTGTGGTGAAAATATGTGACAAAAATATACAATAAAAAATACGACAACGGATCAAAATAAGCCCCCTGCTCAATTAACCCGCAGCCATACTTTCAGCTCTCTGCATTAGTCGACAGAGGTGGTGAGAACGATTTAACTCGAATACGCTGAAACTAAAATTTTCCTTTAATTTCAATATTTCAATGATTGAGCCTTGAAATGCGTGCAACTTTCTACTTTTATTGCATTGTAGATATATTTTTTAATATTTCATGAAAGTGGCTTTCCAAAAATGGACTTCTTCATCGACGCAGATTTTCATTCTGGTTGGTGCTTCCAAAAACATATATATATTTTTTTCGAACTACGCTAAAAATTATCATTGGACAATTATTAGTAGACAACTGAGTTTCTACTTTCTACTAAATGCAAATGCGTACAAAATGCATAAAATCGGTTTCGTGGCATAGCTCAGTAAATAAAGCTTTTTCCCTAGTTGTTGGTAACAAATTTTATTTTATCTTTATATAATAACTAACTTAGTGCGATATTTTAGATTTGCAGATAAACTATAAGAAAAGTTTGTGCACATAAACTGTAAAAAAGTTTGTACACATAAACTGTAAGAAAAGTTTGCTTTACCTCCAGCTCAATTGGGTGTGAGGCCACAGCTATATTGCCCCCAAATATACAGAAAAGTGTCCGACTGCAGATACAGGGTCAAATGTTGACTTTCGAAATTAGTAAAATTGGGAACGTTTTCGAAAAAATCATATATAATGTGCTTTTATATTTTAAATCAGTTTTCTTATTCAACGATCTTGGACAAATTATATCGACCGTGATCATACTCAAGAGCTAACCCGTACGACCACCATCCATCAAACGCACGTATCAAGGTAACAAACGCTCAAAGAATGTACGTTGCAAAGTATACGGAAGACATTTCGGTTTCTGCTTTTTTGTTTTGGACACCAGTTGAAAAAAAAATTTGCAGTGGACAAGACTACTGAAGTACACGAAGCCAAAATATTATATCGCCTTAGCCTCAGAGGCTTGGGGCTCTATCCCCACCCACTCTGCTTATTACGAGAATAAGTACTTTGCAGATATATATAACATTAGTAAAATTTAAAAATAAAATGGAGATATGAGGGGAAATACCCCAAACATTAAAAGAAATTATTAAATTCTTCTTACTAAAAGGAAACCCAAATATGTAAAAAAATATTTAAATTTGATTAAAGCATTACCCTATATGCAAAGCTTTCTACACCCTGCATATTGATAAAAAGCTTTATTTAAGAACCAAAATGAAGTTCGCGCAATTCACATTGATTCGTATTATATGTAGTTACGTCCGTAAATAAGTTCTTCATCAGGTGGTGGGTTTCCTTAAAACTCTGGTGCTAGATAATAAGTTTCTTTCCTGTGATAAATTAATCAAAAGAAAAAAAAACAAAAAGTTTATCAAAATTTTTTTCCAAACATTCTTACTAAAGAAAGACAAAATAACGAAAAGCAAAAGGACACAACTTCTATATTTTATCCAATGTCAATGTTCTATGGAAAAAATCAATAACCAACGTCGTCATTCATTCTAAATTCTTCGATTCTTACCATGGCTGAAGGAACCTATGAATTTGAATGCATGCGAGCAGAATTATTAGGACTAGATAAACCTGATAAGGAACAATTTGAGCTCGAAGCTGAAAAATTAAGAGCTGAACAAGAGGAGCTAGCTGCTTTACAAACTGAGGTATGGATGAAAGTCTGTGTAGAAAATGTTTTTTTATTTTTCTTTTGTTCTTATTTAGAAACTCGAAACCGAAGATGACTCTACAATCAGAGCTGGAGGAAAACTTGACGAACTCAACAGTATTCTATCAGTAACTCAAAAGAAACTCAATCAATTTAAGGTGTTTTTTATTCAAATATATGAGATTACTGATTTTTTTTTTTTTTTTTTTTTTAATTCTTACAGAAAACGGCATGCGGTAGTCTTACTAACATTTTCAAAGGACAATCACTTGACGAAGATGAACGAAATTCATTAAAAGGCAAAGAAACAACAACCCAAGATGAAGAGAATGCGAAAGCCACCGATATAAATGATGCACTTTCGAGCCTAGAGAAAATGGAGAATGTTCAACAACAATCAGATGTTCAATTTGCGAAAAATGCTTCTTTAGATATTCAAAAGAAAATGTCTTCACACCTAGACAAGCTAGACTCTTTGATAGACAAGGCAGAGTCAGCAGAGATTTCTATGGCCTCACAAAATAAACAAATGAAGCGCTTTTTGAAGTAAAATTTTTCTTTTTAATGTTGAACACATACTTATTATTTTAGTATACATCATTTAAAATTAATTCGCAAGACTCACAATATTTTGAGTGCTACAAAGTTGTATGTGAAATATTCTTATGAGATACGATTATCACTGTTGAGTTTTCCAAGTTTGTTCAGCTATTGTGTAACAGAAATTATCATATAGAAATTGTTGTATTTATGTATATAAACGTGCAATAAAATTCGTTGCTTATTCCATTTAATGATATCTTTCTTCATTACAACACGAAAAGATACTTCGTATGCCTGAATAGCTTTAAACAGTTACATTATAACTTTGTCGCAACAGTATCAATTCGGTATTCACATTCTGGTGGTGTGACTACAACTACTGTAGCCACAATACCTCAATATGATGATATCAGATACCTATGCCTTTGTAATCTCACCTGTAAGAAATTTGTGGTCCATACACCCACGATCATAACAACAACTCAAGTTGTACTTTACATTCAAATAGTCACGCTGAAACTACAAACTGCAATCGACAACCTAACCAAAAAGGCAAAATTAGCCACGGTCCAGTACCCGAAGAACTACAACTATTGATGTACCGTTTCCTATTATGTAGTAAACTCACAACAGCATTAAAAGCAATCACTGTACACTGTATATAACGAGTTTTGGACTTCCAGTTATAACTTTACTGGTTTCTTCTCAACTTGGCTACGAATGGCTATAGCCGTGTTTAAATTGAAACTTCTACAGATGGCTTATGTCAGGAGTCTTTTTGCACACACCCCAGTTCACTGTAAGTGCGATCGTAACTTCTATGCGGAAGAGCCAATAGATAACTGAGATCCATTTTTAGAATTCAATTTTACTTTTGCTGGTTCTTATCGGAAATAGAATAGAATAGTTTGATATAATTAATGAGCCTATTTCATCTGTGAATCATGGGCAACCATAATTTTAAATCAGTACGTACGAATACACAGGATTTAAAATACTTATAGAAAATACAGCTTATGTTAACATCGACCGGTGTGCATAAATATGAGTACCATGGAAAAGAGCCACATTCAATATTAAGCAAATTCCCAATATATGTACCTATACAGGTTCTTTCCGAACAGACTATAAAAAATATACAAGCAATTAAAAAGAAAATTACAGATCGTCAGAGTAAGTAACATTAAACACAATATTTTAAATTGCAAAGTAGAGGACCTGTAGGACACTAGCAAGGCATTGGTATTTAAAGAGAAATTCCGTCAAATCGTATACCAGCATGGAATACTGTACCTTTTTGGAAGATTTAACGATAAGTATCATAGTAAAATATTTATCGTGATGCAAAGTACAGAATACTATTTCCCCTCTATCTGGCTTTTGTGTATTATAAAGACATTTGACGAATTCGACAGAGCATACATAACGCTACATAGGCGCGGAAGTGCTCTAAAAATAATACGAGTTGATAAAGGATCTCTATTCTAATTCAAAATGCAGAGTTTTTTACAATGACAGGCTTACAAACAGCTTTAATATAAATTCCAAAGATTTTCAAGGATATATGTATACTATCCTCGCTCCTATTTCTTACTGTCGTCAATGATATCCGCACTAATTCACTTCACAACAATCCACACGGCATACAATAGGGACTGATTAATCATCTTATCAATTTAGACTATGCTAGTGACAACTGCTTACTATCCCACCGCCACCAGAACTTTAGAAGCAATAATACAAAATCTTAGAGCAGAAATTAGTCTTATCTGGTTTGAGATTCATTCTAGTGAAAGCAAAAGAAATTCGGATTAATACAATGTTCCATATCTGGAACCCAAGTATATGTATAATGAGAACGTGGAAGTAGTGCAAGATTTCTATTCTGTCACCTCGGTAGCATAATTGATGAATCTGGTGGTACAGAAGACGTCAATTTCATTATAAATAAATTAAAATAAATCAACTCAAAAAAAAGTAAAAAAGTAAGTTCTACGGGTATCTCACTGACATGTATGTAAATGGACTGCTCATTGAACCAAAAATGCATGAAAGCAAATAGCACCACTTTCATAATCCTGTCTCTTTCCGTGAGAGCATACTTTCTCACTGAACTGTAGCGATTGCGAACAAGAAATTTCTCGAGTTTCAGCGGTATTTCCAACCAAATCCACCTTGTAAAAAACACTTGCTTCGACTCATAATTAACATTTAACAAGTCGCAAATACTTTTGTGGTGAATTCGATAAATCCCACTAATATGCATATAAGAAAATTCCTTAATAATTTAAATATAGCGTCAGTTTACAGTTGGTAGCATTGACAGTGAGCATACTTCCTGAAATCAAAACTGGTGCCACATGAAACAGGAGATCTACGACCCAAGTACTTATTTTTAAGGCAATATAACCCCTAAATGAAAGATTTAATTTCGGTGTAGAAAATACGAAAAACGAACAGAATAAATTTCCTTTTTTGAATATCTTCCAGAGTTAAGATAAACAAACACAAGGACCTCTACCCTCAAATTTAGGGCAAAACAAAAAAAAAACAAAAAACCTAAAAACAAGTGGCTATCAAGTTATATCTAAGGCTTAGGAGGGTATGTGGGCTTTTGGAGCACGACGTAATTCAAGTGCAAAATAATTTTATCTCTTCTATAAGTTATTTCAGGTAAATAAGTAGTAATCAGTTTTCTACTCATACACGGATATGTGGAGCCCTATTAACTTATTTTGGTCTCGTAAAAAAGTAGTAAAATTTAATTTTTGCTCTTTTTAATGTACTCGATTTATAGTAACCCGGTTTCTATGGCCGAATTATCTGTCAATTGGTTGCCTGCCTCGTTTGACGACAAATATCACAAATTTGTTCGTCTCAATTTCAATCGTCCTATTAAAATGAAAAAAATTTTCTATTTGGAAATTTGATTCCGTAAAATAATGAGCAAACAGAACAAATAAGATGCTGTTGCACTTTTCCGCACAACTTTTATTACATTTTGCAGGCCTGAGTGCAATCAAAGAAGACAACAAGCAAATTAAAAATAAATAAATTAAACTGATAGTTCTATTAAAATTATTTATTTATCAAGAATTTCTCGCACTTAATCCTTTAATCTGCACTTCTTTCATATATTTGAATATAGGACTCCGTCAGAGTTATCATCTGTGGAAGGATATCTGTAACATGTAAGTCCTGCATCTCATACCATTGTCCATTCGATTTATGAAGGATATGCGCTCTATATGTACCCTTTTTGGGTTCACCATCGTGTACAATATTCGCAACTAAACTGTATTTAGTACTCTTGTGAACTTTACGATTTTCAAGAGTTAAAATATCTCCAACATCTACGTTCCTGCAAAAGATTTTTTTTTTTTTTAATTTTGCTAATTTCGCTAATTTTCTTACTTGATAGGAAAGTTGACGATTGTAGGATTTTTTTCCAAAAAGAATGTATTTTTCGTAAATCGTTTTATATACAAAATAATAAAGTGAGGCAATTGAGTTATCTCGAAACGTTTCATAAAGTTATCCTTGTAAGTTTTGTACTCCTTTTCAGTAACAGCATTAAACTTTGATAGTAATTGATACAAGTTGACTTGTGGAATTATGTTTTCCCGAAACTCATCCGTAAACAATGGAGGTGGTGGCAAATCACAAGTTAAATACAAAAAATTAGAAAGTTCGCATTGTTCCTGATATTCTTCAGTAGCCAATAGTAGAGCTTTCTGTGTATCGTCCAAATCGGTTGGCGGTATTTTCCGTGTATAAATTTTCATTTGTCCAAGAAATGATTTGTAGATTATCGAAGAGTCTGGCCGCTTTGTTCCTCTCAAAGCTCTATGAAGAGTATGCAAAAACCATGATAAAAAATCTATGGGATCACCTTGTTCAGTAATTTGAAATTTTTTATTACTCCATAAAACAACTGCTTGCAACATTTCATGAGGTGACACATGGGCTTTAAAATTTCTAGGATTCCACATTTTTCGCATAAGTTCTCCAAATCTCTGGACAAGTATAAATATTGAATCTCCCGGTGGTCTTTTGATTTTAGAATAGTTTTCTTCTCGTAGAAAATAATCGCGTAATGGACCAACATGAGATAAAGCATGAAGTACAACATTACAATAGTCATTGGCTTTTATATTATTCAATCCAACAACACCAGGCAGATATAACGTTCCATCAACTGTTCTAGAATATTTAACCAGCGGACTATCTATATTTTTTATGTCGTTTTGTGTAAATGTTGGATTTAATACATATTTGATGTCGTCTAAAGATGAGTCAATTATCTCGTAATTATCTGGCAGACAATAGAATCTTAATGTTTGTAAATTAAGAAATACATGATGTGACTCTGAGACTGAATGTGTGTAAGCATGTGTATTCGTTCCTCTACCTTGAAAATATTTTCCACATACTAGACATGCGTAAACATTTATTCTCGTAAGGGAAATCGAACATAATTTCTCAAAATCAAAATCCAATAGAGGTCGATTTATTGTGTCCAAATATGGGCATACTCTGTATTTTGGATTAAATGCAGAAGGCGTATAGGAATCTGTAAATATATTTCAAATTAATTATTTACTAATAACTCAAAACGAGTGATCTTACTAACCGTCGTCATTTTCGAATAGCCGGGCTTTTTTAGCTATCGGTTCTGTAAAGAAATTTTTTATAGCTTGATCAAAAATAGTTATTTTACTTTAGAGGATCTGTAACTGCTACAAACTAGCCCACGATTGTTATTTAAAATAGTTTTCAATAATACATAGTTGCAACTCCATTAAACACTACTTTGGTCACTAGGCCTTTATTAACCGTATTCATCGCATAGAAATTATTTACCGTATACGAAAGTTATTAGAAAGCCGCAGTAAGCAGAGGAAAAACGGGCTTGTCTTGCTAAGAATCAGCTGTTGTGAATCTGTAAATATAGCAACGAACGCTTGCCTTTGGAACAGTCTCTGAAATTTGTTCGTGTGAATTAAATTCTGCAACTGACTGTTACTCTTTAGATATATGAACATTCAAATGGTAACTGTTATAGGATTTAGTAATAAAAAACATTATGCGAGAAGGCAGATTTGAGCCCATACCCTCAATCATATATTAGTGTGTTCTTACCAATCACCAATTTTTGTTACCTGTGGAGTGATTCTGTGGGTTTTGTCGAACTTGAATGTCAAAATAATCGACTAAATAAAATGAACTTTTCTACTGATTTTTTCGTGTTTTTATTCAGTTCAGCAAGCCTTGCATGACGTAGAATGAACTGAAAATGACACTTCACATTGCAAATTCAAAATAATGTTTGGAATTTAAGCACTTGTAATGCTCTAATTAGGTGTAGAATTTCCATTTACCAGTGTAAAATTTTTGTCACAACCTCTGGGAGCAGTTGACTAATTTGTCGTATATTTAGTCGTGTTTTTTTACGTTTGTTCATCGAAAATCTATTATAGTTCATTTTGTGGTAGATAATACTGAAGACACAAACTGAGTTGTGTTGAAAAAAAAAAGTAGACAAAATATGTCAAAATTCACGACTAAATAGAACGACAAAGAGCAGAGATTCAACCTCCTGGTGCTGGATTCCGCAACTGTGAAGAATTTGCAAGTGTACACGATTTGAAAAACTCACGTGAGCTAATTTCAAGCGATTCCGTAAGGATCTGTGTACACTTAAGTGCTGAATGAAAATTTTCTGTGCTGAATGTTGTTTGAGTGAGAAAATAGTCTGTTTGAAGAAGTTAAGTTTAGTTATAAGAAATGAGTTACATGAATTCACTAGTATTAAGGCGACTACGTCTTAGTGAATGGTAAAATATATAACATAACAAAAAATTTTGAAAATACCGTTTGACAAAAGCTCACAGGTACCTATTCAAAATTCACGACCAAAATGGCCATGAGAAAATATTAATTAAAGTGTACACAATTTTGACAGCAAAACTCATTTCCACTTTTGCGGAATCGGAACAAAGTGCTGTACACAAAAGTTTGTGTACACGCGAAAACTCATAGTTGCGGAATCCAGTGCCAGTCCCTGGTAAAGAATGACAATGAGAAAAGACGTTCATTCAGTACGTTGATGTCGAATGGATAACAAACTGTAAGATAAAGGATAAATTTTATCCACAGGGGTATCTTAAGAGAATATAGACTACAAATTTGCTTCCTACTCCTACTTTTTTTCAACACTTTTTTGAGTAGATATATTAAATTATAACTTAGATATGCAATTTTTGTTGTAAACTTATAACAACCAAACTTTGAAGGATAAAGTAAAAATAATGGTAATAATAGGTCTGCCAAATAGTATACTCTATATATATACGTCTAAATCTAAGGACAAAATATAAAGTGATTATTTTACTTCAGAGATCGTTCGAATTCAGTCTGCTCTTAAGATTGAAAAGATGAAATTACTTAATAACCAGATTTATCCCAGTTAAGTTCGAGGAACTCGAAGAACGTTTTACCAGCCAAGTTCAATTACATAATGCAATAGAAACCCTAATAGAAATGAATAACTCGATTGATGAATTACAGCTAAATTTAAAAAAATTATGCACTTCCGCCTGAAATTAGTTAACAAAGTCTGCATGTAGATTAGTAGATGCTGCCATAATAATAAGTCTGGCTGTCCCACTGAAAATTCCCAGTATTACCATTTCGTCTCCTAATGTGAATATATTTCCATGCAAACATAAAACAAGACAAACAGACAAATGCTATTTAGAGCACTCCTATGTAAAATAACATTTTAAGGCTGATTAAGAAAAAAATTTAGCTGAAACTGAAAGAATTCAATCTAGAAATAAAATAAATTGCCCTTAAGGTGTTAAACAATAATAAAATACTGATTCTTGCGCACTATTTTGGTAGTGTTGGCTGTAACAGCCAGCAGGGCTGAAGATTACCTAGGAAAGGATAGCTCAGACAAATCGCGTCAGATGATATCGCTAGTCGTGCAATTATTAGGTCTGTTTAATGAAGTCGAAAAAAGTTCACAGCAGAGCAAGTCAGTTCATTTTGAGTTAACTGTCAAATCAAAAGCAAAGCAGAAAAGAACAGGAACCTCATCTCCCAACGCACTACTAGCACAAACTACCTTGTGTTAGCGCTCTGGCTATAGACTGAATTTGCTGAAAATTGGATTAAATAAAAATTATAAAGCAGAGAGAAACTTATTTGAATTTATATTTGATCTGCACTGAAGGTGATGCAAGTCTTCATAGACATTATATAGATTATTGAATGGAAAAGTATTCATATCCAGTCGCTTTCGATAACCTTATAAAACTTTCAAAATCCCGGATGGTCGCTAATAATTGATGTTTTTAATTATATTTTACTTAAAGAAACATTCACGTAAAAACTTATTACAAATAGAATCAATTTTACCTGCTGGATATTCCCGTCCCATTTCTGCTTCAATTTCTTTCCATAAAAAACAAAACTACTTAGAATATATAGCTCTATATTCTAAGCAAAGCTACCACAAATTTTCTTCTTCTTCTTTAATATTGATTAAGACCTACGACTAAGAAATTAGGCCATTGCGTGTATAGGTCTGTTCGCGAATTCAGTTTTGGGACAATGCATTGCAATGAACGTCACGGCTTCCCCTCTTGCATGGATTTACCTAAGTTTTTAGTTGCACCATTCTTGCAAGGAAAATTGACAGCTGTCATAGGAAAGTTAATTTTTTTAATTTTCTGAAAAGTTTTTAAAGCGCAATCAAAATGTCGAATGAAGATAGTTTAACTATTTAATGCTCTCTGCAAGAGTGCAACAAGTTAAGAAAAATAAAACAATACTTAATTTGCACATGTTATTCCACACTTCTTCTTCTTGTTTTTCACGAAGTTACATGAGAAGCCTCCCCTTACTTTTTCATGCATTTTACATTCTTCCCCCATTGTTGATAATGGGCCCCTTCTTTAGTTTCTTACTCTGGGGTCTCACAAGTCTCCTTGCTTGACCCAATGGGGTATAACGCCAAAAAACATTGTATAATTTGCCCACTGACATGTGATTTTGCATTATGATATTGCATGTATCATTGACTTTCAGGACGATTAAATAGTAGTAATAGCTATTTGTTTATCTGTTAATTGTTATTATTATTTCCACAATATTGTTAGAAGTTATTCTTAATTTTTATACATATGCTCTGTGATGTACTTTCGTCCACTAATGTATATACATTTCTATAAAAAAGACAGAGAAGACAGTATTGTGCCTCCGATTTAATAATTTAATTCTCATTTGTGTCAATTTGTTATACCAATATTATTATTGATATCAATAATTGTAACTTCATTAAAAGCACAAACTCGGTGATCATATACAGAACTACTGCGAAGCAAAATTATTGAGATGACGCGTCTTGGCACAAGTGTAGCAAAATGCTCGTGTTTCTTGTTTACTACGTGTGGGCTGCCCTTTGATTAATGGGGTCTAGTTTAATTATTATTACCTAAAAATATTTCCTTTTGCATTTACTTGTCTTTAAATATAATTTATATTTTAACAAAATAATTATAACAACTTTAATGAATATGTCACCCTGTAACACAATCGATACTTTACAGTTTCGTCTATAACAGTACTTTTTGCATAGTACCGTAGTTCAAAAAGAAGTAAAAAAAGTGACAGCCAGACAGATCAGAACAGAAATATTTGGGTGCGGAGTTAAAGGGAGTTAACGTTTTAAGTTTTGTGGCCAATTTGGTTTATTTTTCTGCATAATTATGCTATCAAGTACGTTTTTAATTGATATACAAAATAAAGCTGACTTTCAAATGATTTTATATACTAATAGCACTTCAACAAGAAATGAAAATTTTGTGATTAGTCATTTCATTTTGTTATATTTTTCTGAGGTTAAAATAGTAACAGTTTACTTGGTTTTAGGGTAATTGGGGTGCACACAAACTGGTTTCAATTCAAGCTCAGAGCAATTTATCTCCAGCGCGTATTATTATTGAAAATTTTCTGCATTTTTTTTCCAGCTCCTCTAACTGCTGAACAATTAGAAAAATGGCGTAATGAATTTTATGCTGAGCCGAAAAATTTGCTCGCACAAAATGTATGTTCACGGGTTGATCCCTTTGAAGCATGTCTCTCCCGTAAGACCTTAGAGCAAACGAATCACGTATTTACGTATAAGGTTCAAATTTTAATTTTCAGCCTATAGAAACGTGTTATAACAATTTTTATTTGTAGGTTGAAAATGAAGGCAAGCCTATTACAAATCAGAAAAACTCGGGAAGATGTTGGCTTTTCGCGGCACTCAATGTTATCAGGATTCCGTTCATGAAGCAATACAACTTGGATGAATTCGAGTTTTCGCAAGGCTACCTTTTCTATTGGGACAAAATTGAGAGATGCAATTACTTCTTGAACAACATCGCAAAAACTTCTGCTAGAGGAGAAGATGTGGATGGAAGGCTTGTATCCTTCCTACTAAATGTAGAATTGCCTAGAATTTTCATAATAAATAAAAACAAATTATATATTGTTTAATTTTAGGATCCTACCTGCGATGGTGGCCAATGGGATATGATAGTTAATTTGATTAAAAAGCATGGATTGATGCCAAAAAAATGTTTCCCTGAGAGTTATAGTTGTGAAGCTAGCATGCGAATGAATGCTATACTAAAAAGCAAGGTAATAAATATGTAAGCAAGAAGAATAATTCAATTTTTAAAATCGAAAACTCTTTAGCTCAGAGAATATTCCAAAGTTATAAGGGAATTATACTCGAACAATCCCACTGATAGCACCATTTCATCAAAGATCCATGAACAAATGGCAGAAATATATAAAGTAGTAGGAATCTGCTTAGGAATCCCTGAAGAATCATTTAAGTGGGAATATTACGATAAGAGTAAAGCCTATAAATCAATTGGACCAATTAAACCTACAGATTTTTACATCGAACACATTAAACCCTACTTCAATGTGGAGGATAAGGTAAATTCTGTTCTCATTACTATTATTTCAGAGTAGGTATGAAGGATTTTGATTTGTTGTAAAGGTTTGTCTGGTTACTGATCCACGTCCTACAAATCATTACGGACAAGCTTATACTGTTGATTGCCTGGGAAACGTTGTAGGAGGACGTCCAGTATTATATAACAATCAACCAGTTGACCTTTTAATGGATCTTGTTACCACTAGCTTAATGAAAGGAGAGCCAGTTTGGTTTGGGTGTGAAGTAAGCAAGCGTTTTGCTGCTAAACAAGGAATAGAAGACTTGGAAGTGTAATTAATTTTGCTTGACTACTCATTACATTTCTACTACTATTTTTTTTTTTTTTGTAGGCATGACTTTAAATTAGTTTTTGATGTTGATATCCAAATTACTTTGAGTAAAGCCGATCGTCTTGTCTATGGGGAATCTGCAATGACACATGCCATGGTATTTACAGCAGTCTCAGTTGATGTAAGATTATTTTTTTTTTAATCTGTAAACTTATATAAAAAAAATTCTTTGTATTTGTACACAATTTAGGAACATGGTAAGGCGACAAAATTCCGAGTAGAAAATTCATGGGGAGAGGATCGTGGTGAAAAGGGATATCTAGTTATGTCGAGTGAATGGTTTAAGGAGTTTCTATTTGAAATAGTTGTAGATAAAAACATTGTGCCAAAGGAGGTATTGCAAGTATTCGAAATGGATCCAATTGTTCTTCCAGCCTGGGACCCAATGGGAACCCTTGCAAACTAACCTAATTTCCTCTTTTATTGTTTGAAACATTTTGTACTTCAATAATAGACCAAATTCAATAAAAGATACAATTTTAGCTTGTTTTTGTTGTTGTGAAATCATACATGATTATAGGAATCCAGCGTTTGCATCTCTAGTTAGTGCCTATATCGACTACAATGATGCTATTAGTTATCTGGAAGGACTTCCTAGTCAATGTGACAATAACTATGTAGACTAGAAACTGCCAAACTGACAAAGTATGGAAATGTTTTAGTCAACTTCTTCTAAATACAATAAAGTTAGACGATTTTAGGATGGTCTTTATCGATTGAAGAAATATTGTTCCAGTTTCATTGCGGTCCATTGTGATACTTATCTATCCTTGAGTGTATACAACTGGGTCGCTCAAAATATAGTTGAACTGAAAGGAGTTGGATTCTACTCAGTATCAATAGACAGATGAAATACATTTCTTGTCATAGATATCTAAGATTGTTTATTATCACATTCACCACTTTCATTTACATTTGGTGTTTTTAAAATTTTACGTTGCAAATAGGCGTACTGCAGTTTATTCCAAATTCCTTCGCACATATTTAGTAGTTTTTGGTCATTCTCTTTTTGTCTAATGGCAAAAGCATATTGTTCTCTGATAATATATTTAGCAAGACGTAACTTTCCCGTCTGAATTAATGATATACTATAGTAGAGTTTACATCTTGCTTGTAGAAAAGGATCGCCTAATTTTAAGCCTAAATTGAGCTGCTTTAATGAAATTTTCCCCGCTATCTCTGCCTGCAATATTTTTTTAGATAAAATTAAGTTATACAAGAGATAACTGCAATTTTGAAAAAGAAAATAGCTACATACGTGGCGTATAAAAGACTCTCCTAAAGCAGAAAAGCCTCCACCAAGTGTTGACAGCCATGATATAAGATTGTCTGTCTCAACTTTCTCCCACACAGTTCGGGATATAATTTCATTCCTAAGAATAAACTTTTATGGGTTAAATTCGTATTTTGGAAAGGGCGGATACACCTACCACTTATAATCTAAAGCCTCCTTTTTAGGGGGGACTAATTTAATTATAAAAGCTGTCCTCTTTGACAGAGGAAGGTTATCCAATAGATTTGTTCGGAAATTTGTCCAATGAGTAACTTCTTTCAAAAAGAAGAAAAGTTCAATCCCATTTACTTCCAAATCTACAGTTCTTCCTGCCAATGAGGTTATGACGCCGTCTTCTGGGTCTTCCTCGCGAATTCTGACGGCTTTCCGACTTATTTCAAGAAATTCTTTATTATTGAAGTAATTTACTATGCAAAAAACCACTGCGGTCATCGTTCATCAACTCAAATCAAATGTCAAAAGCACAAAACATAACATAACCCTAAAAACTACACACAACATGCATTGTAAAGGATGAAATGTTTTTTATCGCATCGCAGTAGCGTCGAGTGGGTACTCAGATGAGTTGTAATACACTTCTGAAGTGTGACCATTTACAGTGCGAGCGATACCAGATTTCTGTTTCCATTTCCAACAGATGTCGATTACTTCGCTTTTCTATTTCACGCACCCAAAATTCAATTTCAATTTTTTCGTGAAATTTTAGAGGAAAAATCGGTGATTTTTTCTCGTAAACATGGGTTTTGAGGGTTTAAAAATACTAAAAGATGCGGGAGATTCAAAAATGTTCGTGAAAACTACGTAAAAACGGATTTTAAATCCGAATAATTGTATGGAAACTAGCAACTATCAAAATCATTTTTGCGAATCACATCAAGAGAAAATTTTACAGGGAAAATGCTATGAAAAAGTCTCCCACAAGTGTTTTTCGGGGATTTTTTAAATTTCCGTCTTAAAATGGAATCGTCCCCGTAAAATGTAATAAAAATCGGCCAATTCGTATGCACTTTTAAAAAATTCCGGGAAAACTGATTTTCCTAATAAATCAAATAAATTTAATTATATTTCATGCAAAGGAGGTTTTTTATAAAACAGAAAGGGAATTTATTATTTCGTAAGTAATAACACTCGCTCAGATTTATTTGGTTAATTCTATTGTACGGCCAGCTGACAGAATTAATCCTGTCCTGAGGTGACCAAGAATGATGCATGCTCAATCAGATAAATCTGATTTCCAAAAAATCACTACAATGCTCTTATATCGCGAACTAGTGGATAATTTCAAATTCACTATTGTAATTTTGAATGATTTATGTAGGTACATATTTCTTATAATAGCAGCCTTATAGGGGCATATCGATTAACTTGCACTTAAGATTGCGCATTCTTTTGTAGTGAAGACAATCTTTGAATGCTCTCACCTTGTTCATTTTGGTCGACCCACACAATTTTACCTTCATTATAAATGCTGCAAAATTCTTGTACCATTATGTATAATGTACTTCGGATAATAACATCACTCCGGATTGAGAAAGTTCCATGATATAGATCTAGTATTAGAGCATAATAGGAAATAGTACAGACCAACCAATAGCAGGAACAAGACAAAATAGACATATCGTCTACACCTCTTTCTAGCGGAAAATCCTTAGTACTATCCTTTTGTATAGAACAATATTGTGGTTGCGAAAATGCTTCTTTGTTATCATGTCAGATGGCACCACTTGTACCATTTTCAACAGTTTTGCTCACGCTTAACGCTAAAAGCAAAGCTGTGCAACTGAAGTATGGACAAAGGGTTTATCCCGTTTATCCGTAAGAGCATAGCCAAACTAAAAACATACAAAGGCTGGGAAGTAAACAACACCTCGATAGAATATAAAATCCACGATAGCTGGATCTGATGTAGGGAAGGCCGCATGTTTTAGTCGGATGTTGCTAATCATGATAACGGGGAATTTTCTCAACACAGGGTCTAAGTAATTTGAGCTGGACTGAGTATTAATCCAAGTCAAACTAAACTTATGCTATTTACCATAAAAGTCAAAGCTCCGAACGATACTCTACCTAAGCTACCACTTCACTATCATCCAGCGCTAACGTACCTATCTGGTGTAACTGTCTGCTGTCCAAACTCGTAAATAACAATAAGATAGAAATAGCGGGTCAAGAAGGCAGCTACTTGTATAACTTTCTGCACTTAAAAAATAGCCTTCAAAGAAAATGAGATGAGACACTGAAAATTCTTTTTAAGTTGCACATAGCGACAATACGGCTAGTTCTCACAAGTAGTTTGTTGGTTATTTTGATTGATTTTTTTTTTTTTTGTAATGCCAATGACATTTCCTATCATTGCCACTGTTTTTTGTAATGACAATGAAATTTCATACTTTAAAAAAAAATTGTTTGATGTAATGTTGCAAGAGTACGTTTTACACTTTATTGATGGTGATTCGAAATTGTCCTACACTTGTGTTTCTTCTCGAGGATTAGTCTAAGACTAATTCCTAAAATATAAAAGGACTATGGACCTCGTTATTGGTTAGTCCTAACCGACACTGCAAACTAAACAAACACATGCATCGGATAGGTACCCAGCGGGAAATGTGGTCAGGCCAAGCTGTGTAGAAGCAATATTATCGACATAATGCTAAGAAACAATATTCCTAGTGATGCATCCATCCAACATTAATCGCGAGGAAGCTAGGGGTAAGGGATACCTTTGCGGCGCAGAATTGGTTGGTTTTCCAAAAAATTGTGAAATTATCTTTGAAATGTGAAGGGCCGAGGTACGCGCAGTTCAGTTTTTCTCAGTGTGCACGAAAGTCGTTAAGTGAAATTGATATTTTTTGTGATATAAGTGATATTGAAGGTAAATATAAATTAAAAGTAAATTAATAATAATTTGTTATAAATATAATTTCACAAGTTAGTTTCCGAGATATTTAACTGTGCATTTTAAAAAGGGACACCCAGTATAGAAGAATTCCATCTCGCATGCGGGTAACATGTCCACAAAAAAAGCTCTTTCAAAACATTCTGTGCTCTTCTCTGCCTTGCATTCTTCATTGATCTTAAAGAAGCTAGGAGGAAGCATTTCAAAACTTTTTTGAAGTTAATTGCTTCCCTCTTAGGACATGCAACCTGCAACGTTAAAAAGAAATGCAGTGGAATACGAAGAGTCATGTATAAACATCTTCTGGAGAAGGCTGATGCCTGATTATATGCTTCCATTTCCCGCTGGGTAGGTATAGCACCACTGATGTACTCGTATGTGGGCTATGCTATGTTTCGAAGAGGATGAAACATCCGAGTACGTCCTATGCGAATGCGAGTCCATTGCACATTGTAGATTCCGGCCTTTTGGCTCATACTTATTAAACAAACAGGAAAATATATATCTATACAGATAGCAAAGCGGAATTGAAAGCCATCTCAACAAAATAAGTAAGTCAAGACTAATTTAATGTGAGAATGCATTCAAGCATTAACAAACCTCGGTACAAATAACCACCTAACGCTTCAATGAGTGCCAGGACACTCGGGAATTGATGCCGACTTCGAAGAAATTTCACCTACTGATCTTGGGATTGTTTGATGAACTATAAAGAAAACGGCGTACAATAAGCATAATGAATGTCTGCAGTGCAAAGGCCACTCGCCCCGTTCAATTCCCCTAATTTAATTCCAATATGTACAACTGGATTTTTAAAACCACATAGGCATATTATGTCATAACCATCTGTGCAGGTATCCGAATCAATTGAATTGATTTTCATTTAGTCGATAATGGAAGGCGTAATGTACATACGAGTATGTATTGCCAATTATAACTCCTAGGAAAATATTGACAAATAATTATTGAACTTCCGCTGTTAGTGGAGCCTTAAATATTGGATTAGCCGAGTGAGAATGAGAATTCTGGGTGTGCCATCGCAAAACATTTTATTTCACATGCGTATATAACTTATGTATACACATGTACCATTTCCATAAAAGTGATATCTGAGTTTCTTCATAAAAATTGTTTTTATTTGTTTTAACTCATGAAAAATTTATTTTTTTATTTTTTGCCGAAATACGAAATAATTTGAAAGAAAACTTTGTTTAACTTATCAAGAAATTATCGACAATGATTAGTAGACAGTATAAAGATAAGATAAACATCTGCAGTAGTGTGAGGATGTTGGGAGTTAGGTGAATCATAGAAGTAACGTGGGAGAATATTTCATTTTAGATTTAGTCTAGTTCGTACTTTCTAAGTGATAATTGGCGGCCGTATTTTTTCAGACAATGCAGTTTTTAAGTGTTGGAATTTTGGTGCTTTCTTTAGTTTTTGTTTCAGTAAAAACTGGTAACTATTCACTTTTCTTTTAACATGGATTTTGTTATTTGAACCTATATGAACATTAGTGTGAATTTTTGTTCAGGCTTAATTGAATTTCTTATTAATTTCCAAGAACTAAACAAGATTGAGAGAATTAATATAGGTATTCGATTATCTATGAGATTATCTGAGAGTTCAGGTGAAGTCATCTATGTATGTATGTCGATAAATCGACACTCGAATTATCAAATTTATGACATCAATTTTAAAACTTGAGTTATTTAATATCTACGCATAATCTACGCAAATAAATTATTTGTAATTTAATAAA
Source organism: Dioctria rufipes (assembly GCA_963924295.1). Taxonomy (NCBI): domain Eukaryota; kingdom Metazoa; phylum Arthropoda; class Insecta; order Diptera; family Asilidae; genus Dioctria; species Dioctria rufipes. The sequence continues at coordinate 208,531,136 of OZ002742.1, forward strand.
AATTCAGTATACCTACTTACATAAATATGAATTGTTGGATTTGAAAAGTTAATTTTATCGCAATTTATTGAACCTTATCAACTATTTTATTTGTCGTATGTGGAAATATAGACTTTGCTTGTCAGAGATTATTCTAAGAATCGCCCTTGTTGGATATTGATAAGATATTTACAAAATTGTCCAACATATAAAATGCTTCAGGTGTTAACACAACGATATAAATTTGCATAATCTTATTGGTGTTAATTATGAAAGAAACATACCAATAACATTTTGTAAATAAAGAATACTGGTGATTCTAGTGTACCCAAAGCTTGCCTTAAGAGCGTAACTTTAAGATTCTAGTTTGAGTGAGACGGAGAGTAATTACATGAAGTGTGAGTGAGACAGATAGTGACGCTAGCGAGTCAAATCATCGAGCTTTTACAAATGTGCACCGTCTACTCTCCACAGAGGGCCGACTTCCAAACCAAGTATATGGTGAAGGAAGATGTTATGGAAGTATGTTGAGAGTGATTGGACAGGACGTGAAGTCCAAACTGCCAGCCTAAGCTGACAGATCACTCGATGACAGCGATAGCACAGGGCGGCATGCTAGCACCTCGGCTAAGGGTGGCGGAGAGTGTGGGGAGGTTCCCGAAAATACCTGCCGCTGTCACCACCCATAATCAAAAAAATCTTCATGCCTACTTGAACGAGCCAGCACACACTCGGTCCTGAAGGGACCCTTACGTCACTTACCTATGCTCCATTGAAGGCGCAGATGGGGCTTGGCAGGAAGGCATGCCATCTGCGCCTTCAATGGAGCATAGGTAAGTGACGTAAGGGTCCCTTCAGGACCGAGTGTGTGCTGGCTCGTTCAAGTAGGCATGAAGATTTTTTTGATTATGGGTGGTGACAGCGGCAGGTATTTTCGGGAACCTCCCCACACTCTCCGCCACCCTTAGCCGAGGTGCTAGCATGCCGCCCTGTGCTATCGCTGTCATCGAGTGATCTGTCAGCTTAGGCTGGCAGTTTGGACTTCACGTCCTGACCAATCACTCTCAACATACTTCCATAACAAAGAAGTTCCTTTTCTTACGAGGACGTAATACTTCAAGCAGTTGAAGAAGACGCAAGCACTTCGGTCCGTGTAATCCAGGAAATCACAGGAGTGCCCAAAAGTATAGCTCACCGAATTTTACAAAAACATGAGCTCCAGAATTACGGAACCAGTTGAACAACGGAAGATTTGCCGGTCTGATAACCCGATCCTTTTAAGAAGATGTCAAACTTATATTGCAGCTTAAGGAAGGCAGTTTGAACATCTTTTGTAAATAATAAATCTTAGCATCTCTAACTCATACTTCATGTAATGACTCTCCGTCTCACTCGAACTAGAATCTTAAAGTTACGCTCTTAAGGCAAGCTTTGGGTACACTAGAATCATTTTTAGTAGGTGAAAAGAAATTTTTCGAAACTGGGTTTCTCGAAGAATACAATTTTTTTTTCCGTAATCTAAGAAATATTGTAGCAAGTGTTATACCATTTTAGAATCCTTATTAAATGCGTCTACCTTTAAAGTTACTTGCCAAACTGGCGTAGTACCTACATTTTTTTTTCATTACAGTCAGTTAAAGTTGGGTGAAATATTAATTTTCTATTCTTGGTTCGGCAAAATGTGACATTTTCTTCCAAGCTGGAACAGTTGGCTTAGAATTTAAAGCAACAGGTTACATAAGTACTATTCGGGATTACATAAGAAAAATAAAATTGAAAAAAAGTAAAGATTTGTAGCAACAGGAGCTAAAAAACCATCACAGGGTGTACATTTTCTCGAAAACAAAAGAAATGTTTATAATTTGAAAAATACATGACTTAGATTTTTTTTTTATTTTTCTGGTAACTGTTATGATTTGGTCTATCACCCGATTCCGCTTTACGTCGTCTTCCGGGTACCCTGTATATATATTTATTTTTATTAATATTGGATAAAACAATTTGAATGGTAAAGTTGAAACATAAAATATGTATCTATGCATAAAAAAGAAAGTAAATTAGTAATAATCACAATAATTAATTGAGGAAGAGACGAAATAACAGAATAGCAGAAAAATTAAGTAATTACGTTTTATACGAATATTTACCAAATATTTCTCAAATGAGAGATAGCGTGCATAGGTTCAATTAAATTTGAGACCGTGGATATACTGAATACTGAGTCTGGAAGTGTATTCATATAGGGATGAGTTTTGCATTATAGTGATCTTTAAGCCATATTTGATTCGCTGAATCGTAGAAAGCTATGCAGAAAACTACCCAGACTGCAATTGAGGGATAGGTATCAATCTGTGTACATGCGGTCTTCGTTTTACGTCGTTTAACAATTTATAGCGGTAACCGTTTCACGTCAAAGCGAATTCGAAATTAGGTCGCCTGAAGGAAAAAACTTAATTTCTTTAACCGAACGAGCCATTGAAAAATAAAGCTATGTATAAAAAATAAATAGAAATATCTGGGGTATAGTTTATAAAAAATATGTAGTGCTCATTACATGTACAAAAGTCTTTATAGAACTGAAGTCGACCAAAATATGGTTTTCTAAATATCTTGGTCGAACAGTACTCGACTTAAGTCACTTTCCAAAGAACGGAACCTGACGTAAGTTCGGTTCCCGTACTGCAATGATCTATCTTGGGTCGTCTGTTGCTTGCTCGTTTTATTAATGATTTATTTTATTGTGTTAAAGTACAGCAAACTGCACCTTAATGCCGATATAATGCTCAATTGTCCATTGGCAGATTCAACATTATATTCTGGAAGACAACTTAATGAGTTGTTAGCAGTCTGGATTGCGCCCAAAACATAGTCGCGAAACCGGTTTTGCTACTATTTTTTTACACGGTGTTCCCTAAGTGGAGAGTTTAATAATAAATGCAATTTGAACTTAAATTTGAGTTAAACTCGACTCCTGTTGCATTAGAAATATTAATATCGCGTTTCACACACCTTAATTTCGCTTTGCTTGGATTATCTTTGGACACCTATTTTAAAAGGAGAATTTTATAACCTTCCTTCTATCGTACAGATTCTTTACTTGAGTAGTATGATTCAACCCTTGGATGTAAACAGAGGATGTAAACTTCTTATTACACGATTTATAACTTCTATATTTTCCTTTTACTACAGTTTCTTGCATAGCTTTAATTTAAATATGTTTGCTAATAAAAGATTGTAAACTTCGAAGCAGATAAACTAGAAATATGTAAATGTGTAATAACGTATATCTGAAGTACTTTAGAATTATTGCTAAACTGAGTTAAATTGGTTTTATTTGAAACTTTTAGAATTAACGTCATGTGTACAATGTAATTCCGCTCAGGATGAAATTTGTGCAACAAATCCAGATCAATTTTTGGCTAAATCTTGCAGCAAACCCAATTCGAAGTGCTATTCAAGAATCGTAGGTAAGATAAAAGAAATAAAAAATATTTTCAAATGTAAAACCAACAAACAAATTATAAACCAACTAAAATTAGATGGCAAAACGGTACGAGGTTGTTCATTGGACTTAGATGAAAAGATAATAAATAACTGTCACACTGATTGCGCAATATGTGATTATTACGAAGGTTGCAATAACCAGGTATGCACTGAAATTGTATTCACCACTTATTACAATGAATATTATTTATTTAATTTTTATTGTAAATATGACTAATTTTGTTTTATTTTATTTATTATACAGATTTTCCCAAGCCATCGAACTCAGTGTATACAATGTAAAGGTGGACATAATGACACTTGCGCTGTCGATACATATAAAACACCTGTAGTTTGTCCAATTTACAAGTTTGGAGACAGATGTATAATCCGAAAATCTGGTAAGTGTAAAGTTACAATGTATTTATAAATTTATCGCTATACGTTAAGGCCATTTCGATTATTCACTTGGTGAGTCAATAATCCATAAATTTAAACATTTCTTAATACTTACACAGTGTAAGGGCGTGAAATGTTAGGTCTTCAGGTGAATAGTCGAAAGTGCCATTAATAATCATGTTAGACTAATTAATAAATTCATTTAATTTGGTGCGTGCACAATTCCATTCCATTCAGTTATTTGAATAAGAATACGTGATATATGAATTCTTTAATATGTATAATATGTTAAAACTAGATAAGACTTGTTTGTATAGAATATAAATTGGTCGCAGCTCTCTACACTGTTACACTGCTTCTTCAGAAATGGCAGCATAGGTAAAAAATATAACTATTTTTCTCATTTTTATTCACATCCCTAGCACAGTCTAAGGAAATTTCAACTGCTAGGGCTGCATTGCGGCTGCGAGCGAAGTAAGTAGATATCTAGGAGTGTATTTAACAACACTTCATTTTCTGTTGTCCAATATCCGTTTTCCTTTCTAATGAACGATGAAATATTCTGACCTTTACAGCTAGGACTTTCTGGATTCTGGACGCTTTGACGCTTTTATATTCGGCTCCATGAGAATAATTTTGCCGATCTTATCGCTTCTTTGAAAGCTTGAATTTTCTATTATTTTTTGCTTATAGGGTAAGATTCCATGAGTACCCCACCTAACAAATTGTTAACAGCATACATTGCAGTATCCACTCTGATAATAGACGGAGTTATACATTATATGACTATCTTACTAACTTTTTTATGTTTATAAATTATTTTGTAGCTATTATTTTCAACCTTATACACAATTTTGCAGAAGAAGGCACACAAGAGTCTTTCTCACATTTCATAAATTTACAAGTCTAAAATCAGGTCCAGATTAGAATATAATTTCCATATTTATGGGCGGACCTGAACACACTACATTGTCCGTGTTAAACAAATCAACACACTTCCTTTTATTAGCGATGACATTATAATTTCAAATACCAGTTCGCTGGAGCACTGGCGGAATGTTGGATGGCTTTCATTTTCTTATTGATACTTATTGCTTAAACCTTAGTTCCTTGTAGAATCTTTCATGTGCGTACAAGCCTATGAAACCCTTGCTCCATGATATTTCGTTAATCTTTCATAAGTTGAATACAGGATGGATGTGGGAACAGTTTACCATTATCTAATTTTTCCTTCCAGTTATGAGCCACAGATTTTCAAATGAGGTTTGCTTGTTAATTCAATATAATCCCAATTTCCCTACACAGTTTATCATAGATTCCTGTCCTTTTCTCTTTTGTGTAGAGCTTGTATTATTTGTGTACGTTAGATGATGAAATCATAGGGTATACTAAGTTTTTCATTCCGTTTGTAACACATAAAACTAAAGATGGTAGAACAAAATGGATTGGGCACCCACGCATAATATTACAGTTATATTGATTTTTGCATGTCTGTCTGCACGATAACTCGAGAACGCGTGCACTTAGAGAGTTGAAATTTTGTAAAAGTAAATATAAGTTCGAAAATTGGGAAAATCGGGTAACTCCTTCGTAGGGTTGCCATACAAAAAATTCGTTTTTCACTGTATAATTGGACACTGTCTGAGAACGCGTCAACGTAGAGAGCTGAAATTTTATACACGGTGTGGGTTGCCATACAAAAAATTCGTTTTTAACTATATATTTGGACACTGCCTGAGAACGCGTCGAGAGAGCTGAAATTTGGTAAATGGTATTTTTATAGTAATAGAAAAAAAAATCAAAATGGACTAAATTGGGCAACCCCTTTTTGGTGTTGTCATAAAAAAAATTAGTTATATTCATTTTTTCTGTCCGAACAACTGTTCTGGAAATATGTGTGAAAAACTACTTAAAACATCAAACTTGCACAGATGGGTGACCATACGAAATTACATACGGGCATTTATCTAAACCCTAGGGTATCATAAAAACTAGTCTTAAACAAATTCTAGCTTTTTTTCTTGTTTATTGTATATAATCGCATCGTCAGTGAAATTAAATAAATAAAGGCTTGGATACATGCCCTAAGTTCCAAAATCTGTTGTTATCTATTTGAGCAAACAATTTTACATTTAATATTTAATTAAACATTTTCCTTATATTTAATCTTTAACATTTTAGGAAATAAGGACGAATTTATTAGAGGTTGCTTATCATCATATGAAGACAAATGTAAGGACCAAAAACAGTGCTATCTCTGCGAGGGTCACGGTTGTAATAAGTTAAAGGCAGATAGTCCTGATATTCCGACGGCCAAAGATTCAGCCGCTTGGATAGTTGGAAATACTGTTCTCATGCTTATTTTAAATGTAATTTTATTGCGATCCTAAGATATCCGCAAAATACTGTTGATGCATTTATTATAGGTAATACGTCTAATAGTATTGAAAATATTATAAATATGTATAAGTGAACTACTTGAATACAATACAATTAAATAAGTATTTACGTCAAGCCTTAAATAATTTTTTAAAAATTTCAGACAAAATATAGAATAAACTGTTTACCAGGTAAAACCTAACATGTACCTATGCCACTTTCAATAAATTTTAATATTTGTTTTTTCATTTTAACTTTAAACTGAAAATTTAAAAATATTTTTAAATAAACTCTTTCGATCCCTTTTTTTCATTGATTTGCGGGTTGTTACGTTAGAAGAAGGGAAATATTTGAATTCATACATACATTCTTTGAAAATAATTATACATACATATTTAAATAACACAACGACTAGAAACATATGTAGGCACCTACATATATAAACTCCTAATGAAATATTTAAATTTTTTGTTGAAATGATGACTGGCAACTTCAAACCCAGGGCCTGTATTCTTTTCTTTTTAGGAATAGTAAAATGGAGAAATGAAATTGAAACTCTTATTTTTGAAAGAGATTTATTGCGTATGATTTAAAACAGCTGGAACCTATAAGGATTGAAGGTAATCAGAATTATAAGAAATAAAGTTAATAACTTTGTAAACTATGTAAACTGTTGAAACGGTGCAAAAAGAAAACATTGAAGCGCCTTATATCATTGACCCCCAAACACTTAGAATAGGTATTTTACCGATAAACCGATCTTGACAGTATCCGCTTCGGGCAAAGCAAATCGCGTCAAATTCAATGCATCTAAGACCCAAAGCTGTCTCATCCATTTAGAACAAGATCACCTTTTAATCACTCTGTTTCTTTTGATGGAGCATTAATTTCCGATTCACCGTCACTGGGTTACCTAATGGCAAGATTCGTTTAATATTAATATTATTAATATTCTTCATTATCCTTTTTCTGGTAAAGGGTATAATTGTTGTCTTGCTGGGCTTGACTGATAGCTTGTGTACAACACACTAGTCTTGAATAAAACTTACGGTTTCCTGAAGCATTTTTATAGAGCAAGCGCTCATATTTACCTTTGATAATGATAACAAGATCATCAGCATAACATTACGATTCAATGCCTTGGTTGCTTAGTTGAACTTATAGATCGTCGACTACTATGGACCACAGCAGTGGAGACAGTACTCCTCCTTGGGGTGGCGTGAATCCCCAGTGTCTCGCCAAACAGCTGCGTCCTGATTATCCTGTTTGAGGAAAGCATTGCCTGAATTCATCTGTTGTATGTTGGATTCACCCCATCTCTGACCAATGCAGGCATTATTGACTTAATAGGGGTGTTATCAAACGCACCTTCGATGTCTAAAAAAGAACATAGGACTATTATTTCTCTGTTGTTAATAACTTTTTCTATACCATTTGTCAGGTTTAGTAAAGCTAGCTCTGTTGATTTTCCTTTTTGGTAGGCAAACTGATTTGGACTTAGTGTATGCTCATTAAGCGCTCATCTCTAATATGCTTTTTCACTATTTTCTCCATTGCCATAAGAACAAAAGAAGTAAGGCTTTTGGGGCGATACGACCTGGGCTGGGATTCTGATTAAAGTTTATTAAATTACATTATCCTCTGATATATTTGTAATTGAATTGAATTTCTGTAAATAGTGTCTCGGAAATTAAAGTGATATTCGGTTAAAAATTGCCATTTGAAAGATATTACTAAAGGGCGCTACTTGGTTTCGTTTTTAGATAAACTAAATCCGTCAACAATTTTTAAATGATAATATTTCGCTATAAAATACATTTTCTTTATCGCAATGCCTTTTGTTCTATAAGTATATCATTTTTCTTATATCTTTATAATTTTTAATACATTTGATTTGAATTTTTATTATTAGTTCATCTTCATAAACGTGTTTTTGTTCCTTATTTTATATGATTTTCCTTTTTATTCATATTACTCTTTATGTAAATTTAATTTCAATTTTATATTGCTGAATTAATAGTTATTATTGTTTTAAGTGCTTTCTTATTATTTGTACTTCATAATATAATCTCTTCTTATATAACATTACTTGACCTAAAATATCCATTCGAACACTAGAGGAATAACAGCCCCCTTGTAATAAATTTCGTTCAGCATTACTATTTAATTTAGGTAACTTTAAAAAGTGCAATCTCTACAGAGTCAGTCCTATTACTTCCACTTTTTTAATTAAATTTATTAATTTTTTATTAATAATTGTTTCACACAATCTTCTGTACAGAAAATACTGAAAATTTCTTGTGTGCGTAACCATCCATAAATCGTAAACGTGTTGAAATATTTACTGTGACCAGAAGGCCAGAAGGAACCCTTGCATTCTCGTACTGCATAAAATATGATTTTTCTTTCGTTGAAATAATGTAGAACCATAACAGAAGGGAAACATATTCCATTTCCTCTTTGTAACCGCAATAATACTTTCTGCACATAATATTATTTAGATGCAATACATATGTGTATGTAATACCGTCATGTCATATGTAGATAATTAGATCATATCTTCACTTCAATGCACAAGCTTAAATGTATTCGAAATTTTCGAAACATGTATTTACAAGAAAAATTATCCTCCAAAATATGTTTCCAAGTATTGCCATCCATAAATATACGTTTGTGCTTGGAACCGAAAGATTTTGTACATCCGTTAAAGAAAGAGGTGCTAAAATTAAAGTAAACAACAAAATTTTGGTTGAGGGGAGATTAAAAAAAACGTGTCGGTTATGGTTGTACATTCCCGATAATTTGATTTGGAACTGAACTGTACCGTCAGAGATGGCAATACAAAATTTTGTAATTTCACTGCCGTTTTGGAAAATTACTGTTTTTATATAAAAAGTACAAAATTATTTTATTAGAAAAATAATATTTTATTTGTAAGTAAAGAAAGACGAGGGTGAATTAGGATTTACTTCCAGACAGCGACTTTCAATTTAACTTAGAAAAAAAATTCTTAACTTGTGCAAATCTTTAAAATCATCCGAATTCATTAGTCTGCTGCAATACTGTGGGAGCAGTATTTATTGGCACTCCATTTCGTAAAAAAAAATTAAGAAGAATTACTTGCACTTTAAATACCATTAAATTCTAAGATAAATGATGAGCTATGAATTAAAATAAAATCTTAAATATCTCAGTTGATCATGAGCATAGTGAAAGTAAACTTTGGCCCTGTATTTAGTGCAGAATATGTAAACAAAGTAGAAATATACACAATGGAAATTTAAAAGTATTTTTGTAATTTTAACAGCTCTGCATTTCTAGTTCATGCGGCTCTTCACATAAAAATAAATCTTACATCTGCTCTTTTTGCTAAGAATGTCTCACATAAATTAGAGATGTAGTAAAAACAATGAGTGAAAAAAGCATTCAGATTTATGTACAAATTATATTATTAAATTATTATGACGATTTCATAGGAATTAAAATTTTTCATTACAATTACAATTGTTCGATAATTGAAATTTAAGTTTTAAATACGATTATACAATATTTTGGAAAGAAATTTGTTGATTATCAAATATCATTAAATTTAATTTAATAATGTATTTAATTACTTCTACTTCAGTTAAGCGGGACGAATGGGCCATTTATAGGCTTATTGTATACCTACCTACTACAAAAGAAATTATTAACTATTTTAACAATTACTTTCAAAAATATATGAAATAATTAAAATCATGTTTAGTTTGATCAAATGGAAATATTTTTTTCCGGTGTATCAAAAGCTACAAAATAATAGTGATTTTGGAATAAATAACCACATTTCGACAATTGCGCCGTTTTATTTGGTATAAGTCCACTTTGAGGGAAAAAAAAAGTTAAATTATATTGAGAATGAGATGTTGTCTCTCTAAAACTACAACTACCTACTTTTTTCAACAGTGGACTTATACCACTTTCAAATAAAACGGCTCAAAACAGCTGTATCCCGTCAGCATTTTTATTTGTGTCTCCGTAACCGTATTCCATAACCTTTCGACTTGAAACAAGTTTCCTGTAAAAGATAACATAATCCCCTTCCCTTATGTGCATATCCACAAAATCCCCCATCTTTCAATTTACAGCGCAATAGACTTACAATATGAAAAATTTCAACTTTTTTCTCAAAACTTAAATTTTCCGCAGTTTCACGCGGAATATAGCGTTATTACTATGCTAATTTTAATGCACGTCGGAATAGCCCCTACTATCCCCTCGTACAAAATTCAAAAATAGTTTCAAAAAAACTTCTGAGAAATTTTTGTATGAAAGCATTATGTAAATTAAAGCTGCAGATAAGCGTACAACAACCACTTTATTGCACTACTTTTCTTTACATATTATGAATTTAAATATTTTCAATATGTCCTCCATTACTATTAAGGCACGCCACTGTCCTCCGTCTTAATTCTTTTTTGATATTCGTCGACCTTACTGCGTCTATAAGTTTCTTTGCAGCATCTCCGACCTACGGCAAGGCATTTCTTAGTAGCAAAGGGTAGTTCAAACAAAGAAAAACAAAAAACTAATTGAAAAATAAAAAAAGAAACTTAGATATGACTTCCTAAAACTTAAATAATACTATTATAAAGAGAGTCAAACATAATAAATAGAATCAAAAAGATAAAAAAATAAAATAATAAATGCAAAAAAAAAAATAATTAAAAACAAGTTGAAAACATAAAAAATTAATAATCAACTTAAGCCAAAGATAAAGAATAAAACAACGGAATTGTTGACAATCAACGTTCAGGGAGCCAAAGCTGCTGAAGCTCATAATATATTTTACTTATAGCAGCATTAACATAATCGCAACACTTCATATTAGAGTTGATAATTATCTCTTATCTAACTCTATTCACTACTGAAAGAATAGTTCCGTTAAGCTCAGCAACTGGGAGTCCATCTCTATAAAGATTCTTATTCTTATTGGAGAATCAAATATTGTGATTTGGACGGATTCTGCTTTAACCATTTCCGTATATTTTTCAGATCGTTATTTAGGCGAGAAAAGCAATTCCATACTAGCCCAATTGGCCTGTCTAGGTATATGCACGGTTTTAAACTTTTCTTTTGTGGTAATTCAAAAATTGAAATCTTCAAAAATCTAATGAGCAATTTATCGAAGGTATAGGGATCAATGCAGTCATATAGATTGGACAATTGCTTTTTTTAAACATAAGTAAAGCCTATTGTACACATGTAATTTAATTGTTTTGATAGATACAGTAATTGTCATTTTCATGATCTTCTATCGTACAAAATTTGATAGCTAATCAAATTCATTGCAGATATTACAGTGACTGAAGACTATTCTTATAATAAGAAGTCCACCTCATATTGGCCATCATCAAAATGTATTCATACGATTCTTATAAATCAATATTGCGACAACTTACCAATTTTAGTATCTGCAATTACTCCTCACATTTTATGTTTTTTATATGCACACACACGATACAAAAGCCAATATTAGTTATTAAAGGAAAGACTATAATACATATCGTAGTTCGTAATGCACATAGTTTCGCTTATTAATTGATTGATAGATCTTGAGCGATCATCAAAATTATTGTGAACGGGTTTAAGTGGTCTAAGTAATTTGAATCTATTTTAGTAAATTTATATATTTTCAAAATTGTTGATAAGCTTAATCTCATCTCCATCTATAAATCGCATCATTATTGCACAACAAGTAATTAATTGTTTCTTCTTTTTCAATGTTTACTACCTTTTATTAAAAGTTTCCTATTGTAAAGATAGGGGGAAAAATTAAGTAGTAGAGCAAAAGTGTGAATGGAGATCGATAGAGGAGGGGTGAGAGAGTATTAGTACAATTTTGGATTTAATTTATTGCAGATCTCCCAACTACTTCCCGCAGAATCTCAGTCCTGTAGTTACTGAACTTCACAGTGACAATTTGCTCCACGCCAAAATTATTCGTTCATTCTCCTACGCATTTTAAAGTAATCAATGTTATTAGTCGGCGAAATGTCTACTCCCAAGTCCCAACTGTGAGATTACCTTACACACTTTTTCCTTTAAAAAATTGTATTTCGAATTCATCCGTAGCTCTTCAGTCTTCACATGTGACGGAACTGGGAGCTTCTACATAGTGGGATTATAATTAAGAAAATAATAACGTCGCACAAAGTATTTAAAGATGATATCATTAAAATAATAAAGCGCGTTTACACCAAATCAGTTCCTTTTGTCCTGACTGTAGAACAAAATAAAATCTGCCGAAAATAGGGATTTGTTATTACGAAATGGTTGGCATATGTGTATGTCGTGGATTTATGGATGAGCTCAAATATAACCTCTTACTCGATGAGGACATTTGGAGGTGGCGTCACAACCCATAAAATGGCTTTATAGCTGAAAAGTATCATCTTTCAAATAAATTCTTTCAATATTTCAGCCACAGCTGATGTTATTAAACCGTGTATGTTCTGTTCTGTTAGTCGGGAAAATAAGGAATTAACCTGAAAAGAAGTACATGCACAGGTTTGCGAATCGTATCCTTATTTATACTTTTCATTTCGATTTCAGTCAGTCGTGAGCTGTTAAGCAGCCTAAATTGTATTTGTGAGTTTTATAACATTAAGTTACTTAAAAATCGAAAATAAATTATTGAAATGATTTATTAAAAAAGAAAAATTGTTAAATTTTATACAGTGTTTGTGGTTTATTCACTGTTCAAAACGGACAACATCTGAAAGCATGGGCCATGCAAAAGATATTAGCCGTAAAAAACGACAAGTGATTTTAGCCTAATTGAAACCTGAGATATTTTCTCATCGAGATATAGCGAAGAGAGAAAAAATCTCGGCGTCCACAGTCGACAGAGTGGCAAAAGATTTTCGGTCGAGGTCTCACCGCTAATAATACGCGGGCAAATTGTCATAGAATTAGGAAAACGAGGAAGATAACGGATAGGAAAATTATCCATAAAGCTGTACTTAAACGTAGAGCATCCGCTCGTTTTCTAATAAGAGATCTAAAGCAGTAAGGACGTAGACGTCCCGCAAAAAAGCCTAAGCTGACGAAACGAATGAAGAAGAGGCGATTGTTATGGGCTCAACTTCACCGGCATCTTACAGTTGATTACTGGAAAAAGGTTAAATTGGTTTTTTTTATTACACTTTATTTCCCCGTAGTTTTCTTAAACCTTTTAGAAAGAAACGAAATTTTTTAAACCCATAGGTGATATTCAGTGATGAATGCCGCTTAGAGGCAGTGACGGAATCTTCCCACTTTGTGAGAAGAAGACCTGAAGAGAGATGTAAAGACGACTGCATAGTAAAACCTGTCAAATATACACCGGGGATAATGATTTAGAGCTGCTCAACGGAGATGTCCCCGGCCGTATATATTTTATTGAAGGAACGATGAGCCAGGACCAGGACAAATATAAATTGGTCCTTTCCGCTGTCCTGTTTCCATATATCCATTCTCTACAATACACTAAATTGTACTACACTTTTATGTAAGATGGAGCTCCTTTCCATACAGCAAAATCTATTTGAAACTTCCTCACAAACAAAAATTTTACTATCCTTCCTGGCCCAATAATTCTCCTGACTTAAACCCAATAGAAAATTACTAATATTCTTTAAAAAAATATATATAGAAAAAATTTGGATAATTGCGAAGATATAAAAAAAATTATAAATGCCTGTATTTGCAGTATGCCGGCACGCATAGAAAGTGTGATAAAATTTAAGGGAAATGTAAGAAATTATTAGTCAAATCTTATATTAAAAAAGAAAAGAAGGGTTAAATTAATAAAGAAAAGAGTTAATTAAAAAAAAAACCCAATGTCTTTTATAATAAATTTTTCATATATATAAAACATTTTCTTAATATTGAAGGTCCGTCTAATTCATTGAACAGGTAACTGTACATGAAATGGGTTTCGAATCGGTTTCTCATAAACTCTGCGATTTCTTCCCTTTCGCAAAGCTGAAAAAACGGAAAATTTTCAACAAATGAGGAGGTCATCGACGTCGATAGCCGATATTTTGCAGACCTTGAAAAATCATATATTTTGGACGTGATGGGAAAATTTAAAATCGCTGAACCAATTGTTAAAAATAAAAATGCAAAATATTGCGTTCTTCTTGCTTTTTCAAGGGATTTTTCAAAGTTTCCTCGTATCTTGCAAGATAAATTGTTTTGAAAAGGAATGAGAAGGCGGATATCATCGTTATAGTGGAGATGAAGATTAACCGATAGTAATGTATCGTCGTGAAGACGTCCTGTGGCTAAGTTGGTAAAGATGGTAACAAGTAACCTACTGGGAAGCACAGCTATTGAAAATGAAGGAGGAGAAACAAACAACAAGGAAAATTTTCAAATTTGTTCGGCTGTGTTCTATCTTTGTTATTAGGTTATCTTTGGTAGCAGCAAAGTGTGAAACTAACTAAAGTTAAAACTTAAGTTTTCAATAATAAGCAGACAAAAGAATTTTTTTTTTTCATAATTCTCAAATAAATGTAACCGCAGAAATATTATACAATGACAAAAGGAGAAGAAATTAATAAAAAATAAAAATAAAATAAAACAATAAATGAACATGACCAATAATTAAAAAAGCGCTATGTCTCTTGCTACAAAAACAACAATTTAAATTCATTTTCAACTCAATTAAAAGAAGATAATTATCTTAAATCAAAGGGCTTGAGAATAACTCTCATATGTGATGCCATTTTGTTTTCAGTTCTTATTCTATTCTTAGGGTGAAATAAATATCTATCGATCTGTATCTGTACCTAATTTGCTTATTTATCCGAAGAATTTTTCAATGCTTGGCATCAAATTCATGATATAAAACAGAAGTGTGCATTTTTATAAGGTACCCCCCGATTGGTAATCTATACAGAGGGATCATCATTTTAATTTTTTTTTATTTGCATATAAATTCGGAAAGAAAAATTCGAGATACTGTAAACAAAGACAAAAAGGCAGACTCCTTCCAATAGGAGTGTCATAGAAAAGTTCAGCCTCTTTCTACAAGCCAATCGAATCCCATCGAGCAATGTGACTTATTTACCAACAAATCTGTTTCTGAAAATAATTAGGCAACTCTCTTCACTGATCGTGTATGTAGTGTCTATGTTTCCTTTGGCTCATTAACTTCGACTTATGGGATGATCACAGTAGAGCAGAGCATCTCTTGTACAAACCCCAGAAGAAGTTAATTAGAGAAGACGGGAATCGGGTTCGTGAAGTGATAGTTTGTTTTGAATATGAAAATCATATGTACCCGGTACGGGATCAGGACCGATCAGTGATCGTATTTCGGGCTGCTGAGAAGCCAATAGGAATGATTTTTTATTGTGCTATTCTCTCCGACAATTTCCAGATGTGCGCTCTTTATCTATTTTTAAATTATTATATTTTCAAGTGTAGGTATATAGGTGTAAATATGTTCATATATACATATATGTCTATAATATGTAAAGGAACGGCTCCCGATTTTGCACCTTGTTGATTTTTGGAGGAGGCCTATACGTCAGAAGAGGAATATCTGCGCTGCCGGTTGAAAGTTTAATTATCGTTAAAGAGGTTATTGTGCTGATGTGCAGTGTCTAAGAAGTGCTAGTGAAAGTGTGAAACAATAAGGTGATGATCAAGAATTCACCACTTGGGAAATTTTCAACATATTATTTAGCAGATCTGTTGATTTTTTAATGTCACTATATAAAATACAGTTAACAAATAATTAGTTAAACGGTGATGATAAGAGTTGTAAAACGATCACAGTAAATTTCACTGATCGTGCATCGTTTTGTGACTCCTATAGTCAATTAATTTAAATTATAAGTGTTACTATATAGCGGTATTATATATACATATACATCATACATATCTATGTAAAATGCACCACGCTGTCTATAGCAGACAAACTGACGGGATTTCAACGACAATGTCACTTGCAGATAATGGATTAAGTGTTTTAAGTGATTGCTATTATAATGCTGAGTATTGGAATAGTTCATATGTAAATGGTGTTAACCCCATGAAACAAATCGAAGGTATGAAAAAAAAGCAAAATTTTTTATTAAAGATTATTCTAAAAATTTGGGGATAACTACTCTAGAAAGTTAATAAAATTTGTAATTTTTCGTTTTCTATAGATGAATATGATTGATAAGTACAGTAATCATAACACTACTAAAAAACGCAAAACTAAATTACTTTACTTTATGAATTATTTCTAAATATTGGCCTGATGATAAAATAACAACACAACAAGCATTTTTCTAACAATTTTTACTAGATCAGTAAAAATTAGAGCTTATCATGTATTCAAAATTCAACAAAAATAATTTAACTCACATCGGTCCATCATATCAGGAGGCCCAGCCTAAAACGATACATATCCATTTACGAAAAAACTTCTTATCGATTTGATCTTGTCGTAACGGCTAAAATCCATCTAAATATTAGCCAATAGTAAACAAGATCTGCAATCTTAATAAGTATTTCTAACTGAGAAGATTTTGCGCATTCAAACAATAGTACGCTAACCTAAAACAAACCAAGCCGGAAAATTATACAGCGAATTAGACAAAAAAGCCATAAACACATATAAAAGCTTACGAAATAGCAAAAAGAAAAATATAAAATAAAAAGAAAAAGAGAAAAATATACAAAATAATATAAAATAGGTTGCCTGAATCCCCCATATAGCTAAGCTAATCTGAACTTACATAATCGACACACTTAATATTAATCCCTACGAAATACTACAAGGCAGTGGAAGGAGGCCTGAGAAAGTATATATTTGTCTGACAAGAAACTTTGCATTAGCTGAACAACAGTAGAGGAGAACCCAAAGTAGGTACATATAATTTCTGTAAAAGCTTCATCTGATTGACTTGGTCGAAGGCCTTGGAAAAGTACTGAAGGGCAAAGATACTGATAAAACTGCCATCGAAAACAGCTTGTAAGTCGTTAGTAACTTTTAACAAAGCTGTCATAAATGTGTTTGGAAAAGAATCCCGACTGCCATTTGTATAAAAGTGCTTTGTCTTCTACATATCAATTTAGGCATCTGAGAGAACATTAGCCTTTCCAGAACGGGCGAAAAACCAGTCAAATCGGTATGAGAAAAGTTTTTGGTTGCAGTTTTCCATCTATTTGGAAAAATACAACGAGTGAAAGACGAATTAAACACAAAAACTATGATTAATAATCAAAGGCAGAAGAATTTTAAGAAAGCCAGAGTGTATTTCTTCGGAATCCATTGAATCAGAACGTATCGATCGAGTATCAATGATGAATTTATATGAGCTAACTCACCGGAAAGATTATAAAACCGTTGAAATTGATATATTTAATTCGGTATGGTAAGGAGCCGAATCATCTTGATACAGGGCTTTGCACTGTATTGTGTAAAATCTTCTAGTTACTGAAGTTACTGTATCTTTTAGTTAGTGCACATACTGTAGGAATATTGTGCCTTATTCAAGGATTGTGCAGCTTCAGAGAGTCTTCACTTAATTTCACCCCTCCTTTAGATATATAGCATCCCCAGAACATTATGGATGGAATAAATCTCTGATGAAAAACCATATATATTTGTGAATAATGTGTATTCCTTTTACGACACACTCTGACGTCTCCATAGGATCCTTTCAGATTGAATTTGCATTTATATTTAGAATACCATGTTTTGGTCTATGATTTGCTTTAATCTAAGTGTTATCTTTACTGGGGGTTTTTTTTGTGATCTCAAACCTTCGCGAAGAAAAACATTTCTTACCGTTTTTGTCGTTACATCAACTCCAGTGGCGGATACATCGGGGGGCGATCGGGGCGATCGCCCCCCCCCCCCCCCCTTGAGCTCTAATAATAATAAATCAAAATTTATATTCTAATCCAATGAAATAGAAAATACAAAAAAAAAAAATAAAAAAGACCGTTTCTAAACCGGCATTAAAAAAATATAAAATAATTTCTCCCTTCATTTCTCCAGAGTTTCCCTTCATTTTGCATTTAATTAAATTTTTAAATTATATTACATTTGTATATAAATTTTAAAATTTTCAAGATATACAGAGAAAACAAGATCTGAACAGCTCAAATTACACTACAGTGAATAACAATTTCTCGAAATTTAAATTTGGAACTCCTAATATTTAGCAAAATACTTAATTAAATTACTTTTCTTTGAATATGCTTTCTTTGTGTACCATGAAAATTTAAAAATTTTTATACAAATGTAATTTGATTAAATGGAAGACTCTAGATAGTTATTTGATATATTTATTGTTTTTTCCTTTTTAGTCATAAATTATTCTCGAAAAATGTAAAATTATCACTAATGAATTTTCAGTACAAGCATTGTTGCACTTTTTTGTGATCGAAAGCTCAGAAAAGCTGGGTATTTTGATGAAAAGTAGTATGTTGGGAAAATTATCATAGCCGGGGTAATTAATCTCAGATTCAGTTGTCCTGCAAATATATAATTTAAGGAAAATAGGATAATATAATATATATATTAACCCTACCTAATTAGCATTCCTCGCAAATTTCTTCTACCATTTAAGTTGCAAGAAATTGCAGTCCAGCCCAAGAAATTATGGTGTTTGAGCGAAATGCAAGCGACCTATGTATGAAAAACACCAGCAGTAAGACAAGCATGAAGTGTATAATGTCAAGTTTATGTGGAATTAAATTTTACTATGCTTACGGGATCAAAAACTTATATTATATAGATAAAAGCACTCTGGCGATATCTGAATGCTAATGAAATTTTCATGCCAAAACGAAATGAGAAAGCTATACAGATCAGTCCACAGCTGATGGCAAGTGCGGTTATAGAGGGCGATGGGGGCGATCGCCCCCCCTAGAGCAAACGTCTGGATCCGCCCTTGATCAACTCCTATACAAATTTCTAATTGAATTAAACAATTTAACACTAAATAACAAAATTGTCAAAATCGTTGCAATGGGAACCATTTTTTTTTATAATTTCAGAATATTTACCGTTAATGAAACCGTTCAAATACAATAGTGATAAGAAATATTTGATTTCAACACAGAAATAAGACAAATAAGTTCATCAGCAAAAATATTTAGAACTAGGGAGAGCCCGCCTGTGTTGCCCGGCGATAATATAGATGCCTAATGGGTGGGGTGGGGGTTGAGAGAGGTTGGGTGATTAGAGATACATAATATGTAAGCTATCATCTGACTTAATCGCGCGATTACGTACTCGAGGGTTTCACTACTGTATCTGTATGCGGATGGGAGTGTGTGTGCTTGTGTGTGTGAATGCGTGCATGTGTGCGCGTGTATACGTTCATATTTGTGTAGCTCTCTACGTCAACGTGTTCCCAGGCAGTGCCCAAATATATAGTAAAAAACGAAATTTTTGTATGGCAACCCGAACGAAGGAGTTGCCCGATTGGTCCCATTTTCGAATTTAAACTTCCCTTTTTTTAAAAAAGGCTCGTGTACATAAGTTCAGATATCTACGTCTACGCGTCAGGCAAAGTCCAAATATATAGTGAAAAACTAAAGTTTTGTATTGCAACACCAAGAAATGGTTGCAAGATTCGCTCCACTTTGCACCTATATTTGCAATATTTATGAAAACGCCGTGTGCAAAACATGAGCTTCCACATCGACGCCTTCTCAGGCAGTTTCCAAGTATAGTAAAAAACTAAAGTTTTGTATGGCAACAGCAAAAAGAAGTCGCGCGGTTTAACTTAGAAGGACTATACAATGTAGAGTCACCTCTTTAACGAATAGGTAGCTTAAAGAGCTAAATTTCTTTTGGATAAGAGTCTATTAAACATCATAAGCAGATTTAATTTACGCAAAAATTAATTAAAGATGAGATGCAGATTTTGATTAACAACAGCCTTGAAGTGGGTAAAAGGCTTCAATATGTAGCGAGTCTTCGAGCCAAAATATCATCTTTATCCATATGCAAGTGGATTTCATTAAAAACACCGACATTTCTCAATATATGTATACAATAAGAAAATTATTTTAATTATATTGAAAATTTTGAATGATCTTCTATATTATCACCACCCGTTTTTTTTTTTATATATTATTATAATGATCGTGAAAAGAACGGAACTAGATTGAGGAAATAAATAAAGTTTACCCTGAGCTGGTTTCTTTCAGGGTTGATCACTTTTATTTTAAACCCTATATGAGATCGACTAGTTATAAAGCAGTACCAATTATTTGCTGTTAAATAATTCAATATCATCTGTATATTTTTTTTTCTCAATTGCCTTGGCCTAGCATCCAACCTGGGTCGGAGTCATGTCTTAACCATCTGTAAGCTACTTCGTCCTCTTAATATATCTTCCCTTAAATGATATTTATATTTTTTGTATAAAAAAATTAAAAAAATTTCAGAGTATATAATTATGAGTTCTAACTACTATAACTTCTTAATAATGAACCGATCAATTGCATAACATCATATGACATTGAGAATAGAGTTCCAAGCTCCTAATTTTAAAGAAGAACTAATCTATTAATAAAAGTGGCACACTTTGGTTCTTTTAAAAAACTCAAAAAGATTTATATGTGCAGAGAAAAAAACTAAAGTTTTGTATGGCAACAGCAAAAAGAAGTCGCGCGGTTTGGTCCATTTTTGAACTTGTATTTGAAATTTTCATGAAAACGCAGTGTACAAAATTTGAGCTTCTCAAATATATAGTTTAAAACGAAATTTTTGTATGGAGATCCTACGAAGGAGTTGCCCGATTGGTCTCATTTTTGAACTTAAATTTAATTTTTTTTTAAAAAAACGCCATATATAAAATTTCCACATCAACGCGTTCTCAGGTAGTTTCCAAATATGTGGTGAAACATCAAAGTTTTATATGGCAACACCAAGAAGGGGTTGCCGATTCCATTTTTTCTTTTCTTAAAGCCTTATTCGGACTATTACGAACATTTAAAAAAAAAAATTAACCAAATCGGTCCAGCCGTTCTGAAGTGATGCGATTACCAACGAACAGCATTTCATTTTTATTAGGGCTCCGTACCCAAAGGGTAACAACGGGAACCATATTACTAAGACTTCGCTGTACGTCCGTCACCAGGTTGTATCTCATGAACCGTAATAGTTAGACAGTTGAAATTTTCACAGAGTGTGTATTTCTATTGCCATTATAATAAATAATAAAAATAAAATAAAATTAAAAATTAAAGGGGGCCCCATACAAGAAACGTGATTTCTTCGGCATTTTTTTCCTCGTTTTATTCTCATTCATTATTATTATCATAAGTAGGCATCTTTTTTCAAATGACAGCATTATTATTATTTTTTCAAATAACAGCATTATTTTTTCACATGACATCTATTGCCTATTCTCATTTGAAAAAATAAATAAAAAGTACACAGTGTTAAATTTTGTACGATGGTACGGAACCTTTCGTGCGCGGGGCCGACTCGCACTTGACCGGTTATTTATATAGATAAAACCTTTTGCCTGAAATTTTTTACAGCAGTGCACACTATTTAAGGAGTCGATAGCTAAGGTTGAGTGAGATTAGCGTCGGAGATAGAACAAGTAGTTTTGAGGATAGGGGGTTTTGCGATTTGGGTAGAGCTTTAGCATTATTAACTGGTATTTTTCATTATTAATTTAGAATCTCTAAGAAATACATATACATCTCATTTTATTATATTATATTAATTTTAGATTAATTTGTAGATTTTTTTATTACTTACATAAATTATTAGATGGTGTAAAACTGCTACCAGTTTCCATTCGCTTGTGTACATCCTCGAGAGTCAGGGGTAAGGTAGACAGGGGTAAGGTAGACAGACAATATAAATCTATGGCATAACCTCAAAGGAAAGACATCCAACGGTTCAGCAAAAGTTATTTGAAAAAAGTCCAAATACCTACTTTTCGTCAGTCAAAGTTCCTTCATTTCTACACGACCAACTAGATGATCTCCTACAATTCTGCCTACAAGTTTATGCTGAATTGTTGTTGGAACGCTGATCACCTCACCGTGTGCAGTGCGGATGATTTTCATATGCATATATATTATATAACATATTAATTACTTGTAATTATTTGTAATTACTTATTATTTTTGGTGAACGTACTTTCGTCGGATCAGAAAATCAAAGCTCCCGCCGATTTCTTAAAATCCAATTGCAAAATTCAATCCAAGGTCGCCTTTTGAAACAAGGCCTGTATCAAAGACTCTATAATACCAAGATGTTGCAGGCATATGGTGTAGCCTGCCTTTAGAACTCAATTTTCTAAAACAGAATTGAATATCTGAAACTCCACAGTGTTTCACACCCAACAAATCTTAGGGAAGCCCTCAATTTTTTCATAGAAATTTACTGATATTTTCTCATTAGAATTTGTATACATTTGTGGCGGCCGTCAGCCGGCCACATGGAAAGTGTTGTATCTGAAAATAACTCCACTAAATGAATAAAAATTCTACCGAAACATTTACTGTATATTTCTAAGAATGAATGCTTATTGCTTAACTAGCGTATACGCCTCCCAAGCACCTGTTGACGAACAAATGTATACAAATTCTGAAGAAAATATATCCACTAAATTTCATGGAAAAAATTGAGACCTTCTCTACATCAGGTAGAGTTCGAGACATCGTTGATTTTATATTGGAGCAAGGCATTATGCCGTCGGTCCCCAATACTGCATACAAATTCGAAAGAAAATATTTCCAGTAAATTTCTAAGAAAAAATTGAGGGTTTCTCTTCATCAGGTGCAGGCTGTGGCGCTGATGATTAGTGGAGGCCGTGTACAATGCGAAGTTTTAATAATTTCTCAACAGGGGTGGATTTCACATTATTTTTCACTGAGGCCGAGCTACAACAACAAGAAGAATTTTATTGCCTGAATTATTAACAATCTTATGTACTAGATGAATCATACATTATTGAGTTAGATGTTTTTTTACATGTTAGAGATACATTTACCAAAAACCTATATTAATTACTATTATTTTTGAGCAGTTGAGTTTAGTATGTTACTTTAATGTTTAGCTTTTAGGCCGAGCTACATAATGTGCCTGCAATATCTTTGTATTATAGAATCTTTACCTGTATCCTTTGAATATGGTTATGGATGCAGTTGGATCCTATGAAGTACAATTTCCCATAGCTGGAATAATAATAAATTTCTTACCGTTGTTGCGGACAAATTCATCTCTCATGCAATTTCCTTTATGTTGATGTTTGGATATTTAAAATTTCTTCTTCACTAATACCCCTTGCCGCCCATGTTGTGCCGTCATATCCTATGGATTGGTTTAACTCTCTCAACATTCTAAAAGCCCGCGGAAATGTTTAACTATGCGGAACTCACCGATCCCGAAAACGATGCCCATATTCCTCTACTACATGCACATTAATTTCGACTGCTCAACCATAAACAAACAGCCATGCCATGGAAACAGTGATGCCAGATTATGCCATGGGCTAACCGCCCAAATGAAGAAAAAAGATCGCCCAAAAGTCTCCGAAATGTTTGTTTTTAATAAGGGAGAAATTCTGATAAAGATTTGATTACTTTTTATCGATTTAATCGATTGTCGAGTGATTGTCTTTACAAAAAAAATTGCCGTCAAATCAAAATCAAAAAATTGGCGATCCAGGTACGAATTTTCGTTTTAAAAAATTTATAAAAAATAGAAATATTCAATTTTTTAAAACTGCTTTCACTGCAATTAGTTGATAACTAAGCTCCCTTAAATGAAAAAAAAAACATTGTCAATTTAAAAAGCTATTATTGAAACGTTTTAGTGACAGTCCACCCACCACACCAACAGCCAAAAAATCAATATTTTCGATTTGAGCGGCTGTAAACATTACTGAGCACTTTCACATCAAAAACAAGGACCGAAAAACTCAATTTATTCCACTTTAAAACAAGCGTTTTGGTCTAATGATTTAAAATCATGGGAAATAGGATAAACTTAGAATCTTACTCAGAAAATGGCATATTTATTTCAGATTTTTAAGAAACACACAACTTTTATGTTTTATCAGCCGAATTTTTCAGCCGATAAAACATAAAATTTGTTTTTTTCTTAAAAATCGAAAATTTCTCAGTAAAAAACTTAGATTATACGGGTCTAGAAATACATAATCCCCTCTTCTAACCATGCATTGTTATACTCTGAACATTTTTTATTAACAATGTTTATTTCTATCTAGCGGGAGAAAGCTGGGCGAGGAGGGGCTAAAGTTTGATCTAGTACAGAACTGAATTCCTTAGATTCTGAGAAGAAGCTTGAGTGCCCATACTCCATACTCGGAGGCTTAACATAATACTCACTTTTTTAGTAGTATTTCCCTCTTTTTTATTCGAACTGAGGTACTAAATTTTTTGCACCTTAGATCGGCTCTAGTTCGGTAGAGCTCTGTCCGATCTGAAAACGGGGTTTATTGTTCGCCTCAACTCATTACCAGTTACAATTCGTAGAAAAAAAATTTTTTTCTCTGCATAGTTTTAGGGTGGGGATAGGAACCCCCGGCGGGGGGCCGGGTGGTTCGAATAGCGCATGATGCATATCAAATTAAAGGTCTTACCAAGTACTATCGACTGGTGTATATTTTTCCCGATTCAGAAAATCTTCTCGGGACATTTTTGTCACCGAAAAACCCATTTTCATACACTTGGGTCATGTACACCTCAGCTACTGCATTTCACTTATATTCTTGCAGTGCTTCCTTCCATGGCCATTGGTGCTCTATCGTAAACATTTTTCTCATACGAAGTCATTTTCCTCGACGCACCAATTCCGTACAATCACGAGAAGTAGAAAAGTCCACTTTTTCACCCAATAAAGTCGCTCAAGCTACATCCGATCTCCAAAGCTTTCCCCGCTAGACAGAAATAAACATTGTTAATAAAATATTTTCAGAGTATCACAATGCATCGTTTAAGACATCTCCTATATCTGGAGGTGTCGGGCCTAAAGTTGTATGAAAAGTGGGCATTCCCTCTCAAGGTTCTTTTAATTCTATAGCCAATTTAATGGCAGTTAAAATTAAAAACTCTTCCTTATAAACTGTCCCTCTTCTCGGTCTAATAAATAATAAACTTCAGAAAATTGAATCTATCTCGGTTCAAATGTTACGATTCAAATGTTTCTTATTATAACTTAGTCGAAAATAATCTTCCTTTAACAATGCCTTAAAATAGGTTCGCAGGCACCTGCTAAATTTAAGAAGATTGACTGATCCGTTATTTTTCCCACAGAAAATTGGTGTACTGATTATCAGAAAATTAGATGTATCTTAAAGCTGGTTGCACTTAGGTAAGGTTAAATTAAAGGATATTTCTTAGAGAGTCTAAATTAATAATGATAATACAATAATAACTTAGAAGGACTATACAATGTAGAGTCACCTCTTTAACGAATAGGTAGCTTAAAGAGCTAAATTTCTTTTGGATAAGAGTCTATTAAACATCATAAGCAGATTTAATTTACGCAAAAATTAATTAAAGATGAGATGCAGATTTTGATTAACAACAGCCTTGAAGTGGGTAAAAGGCTTCAATATGTAGCGAGTCTTCGAGCCAAAATATCATCTTTATCCATATGCAAGTGGATTTCATTAAAAACACCGACATTTCTCAATATATGTATACAATAAGAAAATTATTTTAATTATATTGAAAATTTTGAATGATCTTCTATATTATCACCACCCGTTTTTTTTTTATATATTATTATAATGATCGTGAAAAGAACGGAACTAGATTGAGGAAATAAATAAAGTTTACCCTGAGCTGGTTTCTTTCAGGGTTGATCACTTTTATTTTAAACCCTATATGAGATCGACTAGTTATAAAGCAGTACCAATTATTTGCTGTTAAATAATTCAATATCATCTGTATATTTTTTTTCTCAATTGCCTTGGCCTAGCATCCAACCTGGGTCGGAGTCATGTCTTAACCATCTGTAAGCTACTTCGTCCTCTTAATATATCTTCCCTTAAATGATATTTATATTTTTTGTATAAAAAAATTAAAAAAAATTTCAGAGTATATAATTATGAGTTCTAACTACTATAACTTCTTAATAATGAACCGATCAATTGCATAACATCATATGACATTGAGAATAGAGTTCCAAGCTCCTAATTTTAAAGAAGAACTAATCTATTAATAAAAGTGGCACACTTTGGTTCTTTTAAAAAACTCAAAAAGATTTATATGTGCAGAGAAAAGTGACAAACAAATTCCAATGTCTTGTTAGTGACAATTGATGGCATTCCGACCTATCACGGGTCATTTGGAGACTAAATACAAAGGAGTAGTACCACCACCAAAATTTGTTTTTCTTCAGGAGACTGGTTTTTCAGTGTATTTGACTGAAAATAGCGTGAAAGACTATCAATTTAAAGGCCATCGGAGATTCTTTTCATAATTAGATTTTGGCATGTAAAATGTAGAAAAAAATTTACATAAGTATTACAAATAGAAGGCCTCCCTCTCCACATTGGTAAGTTAAATTTTTATTTATTAAATCTGAATAATTTGTACGGGAAAACTTGTTTTACACACGCGATACACAGGCATTATTAAATTTTTCTATTTATGATATCAAATGCAATGTGGCTTAATCCCAGCCCAGCATAGGTAATTTCGTTGCATTTTCTCAAACAAATTAATTATGGGAATGTTCTGTGTCACTCGGGAGCGATTTATGCGATTTAATGCGCTATTTTGTTCATACATCATTTTTAGGGGAAGCGCAGACAGCATGCACTTGGTTCTTCTTGCTTGGCGTTTGTAGGCATAAATTTCACTTCAGTTCATATACAAAAAGCGGCAATCACTCAAGGCGGAATTAATGAGCTTCTGAAGTGCTGCTATCATGATAATATGAAATGCATAAAATCCCCATGTGTGTGGCTAGTTCTGAGTGAGTTCATATTCTTTCAGGGGTGACGAGGGTATCAAATAAATTACTAAAAACAGAGTTAAGTAATACGCCACTTAAGAATTCAGTAATGACTTGTTTAATGTAATAAAGAAAAATAAAGGCGATTGTGTTAGAAGAGATTCATCTTGGAGAACAATCGTTAGATTATTGTTGATTTTTGTGAATTTATCGGGTTTCTTGTCATTACGCAAGTAAACAATTGACTTTATTTACTTTTTTCAAGTTCACCAATATTCTTCTTAAATAATAATATAGTAAAATATAGTCATGCCCTTTAGACATATTATAATCAATGTATTTGAAATAAGCATTACCAAAACATATAAAAAATATCGAAAATAAAAATGATTCTGTAACAGTTGCGTCAAGACTGTCCAAGCAAAGTAGATTAAATTTCTTCCAGTATAGCAGAAAAACAATGGGATTCCTCCAAAGAACGTTAAGAAGAGCAAACCTAACCGTTTATGCTCACCAGGTATATAGGAGGCCAATCATACTCTAAAATAGGTCTTCCAAACGTATAATAGAAAGAATTATTTACTAGCCTTGTTCACGATGTAGTCAATATTATCCTTAAATGAAAAACGAGAATTAGTTAAACGACTACTACCACGTTTAATCAATGAATCACAGTCTACAGAATAATCCAAATGCAAGGAATACCTATGATGGTGGACACTTATTAGAATTCAAAGTTAAAATATTGGTAGAGTGCGAAGTGTGAAAAATTGCTGGATCAGAGTTTATAAAAGTGCAATTTTCATCTCAAATCAAATGAAAAACTGTTAGCAAAATCCGCTTAATGGTAGAGAATATATATAATATATATAATATTATTGTCCTTGAAATGAGTCAACATCATTGATATAAATAATGAAAAAGAAAGAGGGAAGGTTGAAATGCCTACTTTTTGGAATACCGTAGGTGTTTTTGATTTGAGTTGAAACAACTTATCGAAGAGAACATGCTATGTATAGTCAGACAAGGTCTCTAAAACATCATCTTTCCATTTATTGTGACTCCCAACACACCCCACCAACTAAAAACGTCATAGTTTCTTCTCCACATCACCCCAACCTCATTCGATAATTCTGCATTTTTTAGACCCAGTAGATTTCCCCTTGAAGATCACCTTTATGTTCCCACAACTGATTATCCTGAAGGCATGTTCAAGCCATCTAGGTCTGCTACATATTCTATGAAGTTTACTATTTACTGGAGTAGAATTTATCCATAGCATGTGACGGCAATGAAAAATAAAATAACATCTAGTTTATGGTTTTGGAAACAAACAAAAAATTTCCACTAATTAATAGATCATCATTTGAATTTCGGTCACAGAGGTGACCAACTATGGCGATAGATCACGTAGGAGAGGGCACTATAACCTGTAAAACTCAGTCATTCCTGACTGTCGGGTGGGCGATGAGCCTTTGAATTGTCGTCATCATGTGAAGAGCCATCATCCGCGTTTCGTCAAACTCCTCCATGGCTTGAATTTTTCAGCTGCAAAAAGCGAATATAATTTTCTGGGATGCTTCTTCTACGTCTTCCATGATATATCTGTCCTTTTCTGGACTTTATAGAATCACACAAGGATAACATATTTCAAATTTATGTGACTCTCTATTAACTTGCGGCACGTATTTAAATACAAATACAAGTTCCTTCTTTTTAAGTAAGCGCCGATTTATGTTCGCGATTATGTGGCGCATAGAATTCTCTCTCAATTTGTCCTGCAGGACCCACATAATTTTGTTTAGAGTAACGTACCGAAGATCGAATTCAATTATGAATTCGTTTGTGATAAAACCAGAAGTGGGATATTGTAATTCCCTTATTTGTTTAACCTGTTGAGTACGGTCTACGATTGTTAGTTGTGCAGGAAGCTTAGTATAACTTGATTTGTACGTTTCATATTCCCTACGGAATTTTCATAGTTATTCGCAAATATCACATTTCAGTATATTATATATACATCTTGGGGTTTGGCATCTTTCGTCCCTCTGCTTCGAGATTAAAAAAATTAATGTTTTCCCGATTGGGGATCTAAGGAAACAGTGCACTGTGTGTTGCGCATTTAATCTAGGTTAGCGAGTGCCATTTTGATACAAAAATTGAAAAGATAGTTTCCATATTTATTTAAAGTAATTCTCAGAAGTATTTTCAATATGAAAATGTCTTCTTAAAGTGACCCAAACGCGATTGATAAAAACAAATGTAAGTCTGCAGTTGAGGTTGTTCCCATTCAAGAAATATTTAGGATTGACAAAGATATAAATTTTATATATATTTTTTAAATCGCTTGCAACTTCAACAGCGTCCGGAGGTGGAAGGACTTTTACAATTAAGAGTATTTCTAGGAAATGTTACAGTAAGCACTCTTTTTGTGCCCCACGGGTATTTCATCATAAACGCTTGATTGCAAAAGCGATTTACTGTTTAAAAAATATTTTGATTTAGGCCTGAATTCAAGCTAACTTCTAGGAATAGAAATGGAATAACAGACTTATTGTTTTTAAATTCAAAAGTTATGGGATTTGCATTTTTCGATAAAAAATTAACATTCGAAATTAGAGTAAAATGGTCGAAGTATTAAATTCAAAAATAGAATGACTTATGGAAAATATTAAGTACCATCGAAGATTTTGTATCCAGCAAGTCGAAAGTTTTTGTTGAAAGCTTTAAAATAAAAATATTGAATTTTTGAAAGCAGATATCGGCTCTGGTTAAAAATGAAGAATTCAAAGAGAAATGATATTAATATTTATCAATAAAATAAAAGTAGGTAGGTAGTTAACCTGACAGCACGAAGGTGGTGTTAAATTAATTGGAGGTAACTAGAAATGAGAAACAAAACAAAAAACAATTTGTTCTTCAGTTAGTGAATGATCAACGACAGTACTAACCAGGCGCAAAAAAAAAAGAACTTTATTGAACTCATTATAACGTGCAATGTTTTTTGAATGTTTGAGTAAATTCTATTGTACGTATGACTAATGATTATTCTAGCAAAAACTAAGCTCCATTTTTTTTTTATAATCACCCAAGTGGAACATCTATTCCAAAGTTATTCTGATTTTAAATTATATTAACAGCTGCCGCAAAAAGTATATCATCCGATTTTCTTTGCCTATAATTTTAGAATTAAAAAAAAACGATTGGCTCTTTTTTTTTCAAATTTTATGGTGGCCAAATTGGGTGATCTGGATGGCAATGCTACATTGTCAAAACTATTAAGCGTCCGGAAAAACTTCTTTTAAAGAGTCATTGATTCACACGATGTTTGTGATGTGGCACTATCTTATTAGAACCCAAGTCCAATTCGTCCTTGTTGACAGTATTCGAGACGTCTGTGAGATTGTTTATTGGCAATAACTGGTGACTCACTTGAATATTGTACGAAAACATCTTTAAATTTAAGGTCAAGATTCGTTGGAAAACCCGCTTTGATATTTTCAGTCGAACGGTTACTATGTGCTCTTCCAGAGTTTTGTCTATCTCTTATTGTGTCACTTTAAGTCAAGCCACTAAACGTCGAATTATTATTAGTTTTTAATGGGTGCCGAACGGTATGAAACTTTGACAAAATTTGCGTTTCTTTAAGACCATTGAAAAATTATTACAAAAAACACAAATGCACAGTTCTCGAAATTCCACTCACATTAGTCGCCAGTTGAAAAAAATTATAACTTTTTGCTTAGAAGCTTTCCGCTGTGGTGGTAAAAAAAAGCTACGTGTTGTCTTAATAAAATGTCTCTATCTTTTCACTAAAAATCTGGACCACAATTCCCAAGCGGATCAATGGTCTGGTATCACTCGTCTGGACGAATTTAAGAAAAATGGCATGGTGGGTGTAGGAGTCTATGGGCCGAATGGTAAGTTGCACAAGATCCTTTGATCCTATCCAACTGTTTTTCAAGCTGGAATCTACGCTATAGGGATGTCCTAGATACAGGGGCGCGCCGAGCTGTTAGGCCGCCTGCGTGCAAAATAATTTCCTGCCGCTCCTCGTCCTTTCTGTAATTTTTTTTTCTATAATCCAAAATAAAAATAACATTTTAATTAAAGTAAAAATTTAACTAACTACGGAAGAACACACATAGCACATGCAATAGTTTATGAAAATTATACTTTATTAATCACAAAACACAGTAGTTTAGGAAAGTTATAGTTTAGTATACACAAAAAATAGAAAGTTTATGAAATTAATAGTTTACTACTCACAAAAAAGAGACTTTTCTTGCCTTGTGCAAAGCAAATTGTGAAATTAAGTCATGCATATCTAAATTATCTAGGATTTCATGTTCAATTGAAATTATTGATATATTACTTAGACATTCCTGGAGCATAGATGATCTTAAATAATTTTTAATTATCTTTAATTTTGAAAACGATCTTTCACCTGTTGAAACTGAGATTGGTAATGTTAATAAAATTCTGGTCACAAGTATTTCTTCTGTTTCATCTTTAATATTATACATAAATCCAAACATATCATTATACAATTTTAGCGCTTCGAATCTTGTTGTAATTGATACTAATGCTTGGTCTATAATGCAGAAATAAAAGTTAATTTTAAAATTTGCTTTTGGATCTAATATTGGTTCATCCTTGCCTTCATAATCAAAATTTGTGGGTTTTTTTCTTATTCTTAAACTTGCAACTTCTGGAAATTTAGGTTCTCTGTGTAATTTTTGGGCTAATTCACTAGCTGATGTAAGCATTTTTTCAAATCCATTATCAATACGACAATTTTTAAAAAACTCTATTAAATCATCTAACGCGGTAACGCTTCTCTTGATATCGGTGTTTGGGTTCTGTAATATTTGACTAACAACATTAATTTTCATCAAAATTTCATACCAAATAACAATGGAACATAAATAACGATAACATGATATTTTTAGTGAAAGTGAATTTGCCACATGTCTGGTTTTAAAGTCAATCAGTTGATCATTTGATATTTCAAGAAGAGATTTATAAATTTGTTCAGTATGATACCTTAGTGGTTGGATGGCATCAAGTCTACTTGACCACCTTGTATCGCTCAGTGGTTTTAATTTTAAATTCGTTAAATATTTTACTATTATCGCCCATCTTTTAGTTGACGCCGAAAAAAATACATATATTTCTTGTACTAAATCAAAAAATGTTACTGTTTCATGTGAAATATGTGCCGCATCATTAACAACTAAATTTAAGCTATGAGCAGAACATGGTACAAAAAATGCTCGCGGATTTATATTTAAAATTCTTTTTTGTAAGCCATTATGCTTTCCTCGCATATTGGCACCATTGTCATATCCCTGTCCACGCATATTATGAATATTTAAATTGAGATTTGAAAGTTCTTTTGAAACAAATTCGGTTAACCCCTCGCCGGTAGTATTTGTTATTGGATAGAAACCCAAGAAATGTTCACGTAATTCAATTTTTTTTTATTCCAAATTCACAATTCTTATTACAATAGTTAATTGCTCGGTATGACTCACATCTGGTGTGCAATCCAAAATAATTGAAAAATATTTTGCTTTTCTAATTAAATCTAATATAGCGTTTTTAATACTTGTGCTAATAATATTGATAATTTCGTTTTGTATTTTATCCCCCAAATAATGAGGCATATATTTCAAATTGTTCCGAGACTTTTCAATCCGTTGTACATGCTCTTGCATAATAGGGTCAAATCTAGCAACCATTTCTACTGCTTTCAAAAAGTTTCCATTGTTATTTGCATATAATTGATTTGACTTTCCTCTGATGGCAAGACATTGTCTAGAAAGATATTGAATAATTGATATTATTCGTTGAATTACTTCATACCAATACTTTCGTTCGGCTTGTAATAGTCTTTGGTTCGCAGCATCAACTGTAGTATTATTTTTTAATGATTTATTTAACAATATCCATTTTTTTATATTTTCATTATGAAACTGACTTTTTTCATGTCGAGACAAAGTTAACGATAAATGTTGCCAATCAGAAAAACCAGATGAATCGGCTAGACTGCTTTTATCACCGAAACCAAATATCCTACAACAAAAACAATACACAGAATTTTTTTTAATGGAATACACAAGCCATTCGCGTTGTGTTTCTTCTCCGTTCGGTAATTGTCTTAAGTAATATTTTTTTGAAAATTTACGCCCACTTGACAACGGAAAATCGAAATTTTTTACTTGATGCGGTCCTTTTTCAACAAGGTTTCGTGCGGTAATACTTGATATATTATTTGCCCACATACCTGGATCGTCCAATATTATATTTGTTTCAAAATTTTCGCCAGATGAATTTTCAGGCCGAATTTCTGTACAAATTTCATATTCATTCGCATCGCTAGAATTTTCATTATCGTCAATAGAGTTTTCTTTTTCATTATTTACAACAGATATTTCATCACTTTCACTATCTATGATAACGTTATTTTCTATTTCTATAGTTCGTATTTGATTGCTTGACGACGCTGTTGGTGTATTTTGAAAATATTTTGAAAGCGAAGTCTTCAAACTATGGATAGATTTCACTTTATTTAAACGCTGCTTTTTATATTGCGCTCCAGATAAACGTTTAGTTTTTCTTCCGGTCATATCTAAGGGTGCAAATCATACAAATAATAAATATCTAACGTTCATCATAACAATATTGGTTAACAAAAATATAGAAAACATTGCATTATACTTACCAAATTCTATAATATTATTCTGCTTTCTAATCTAACAAATCTATGAATTAATACCGATAAAATAATAAAACAAATTTAAATTACTTTTGTATTAGGTCGCAAACTTGAAATGTTGATTTGGTTCAAAAATTAAAACACTAAATGACTTTGATAAGATAATGACAGTGACAGATATATGAAAATTAAGCTGGAGTGCGTTCAATTAAGCTGGAGTGTGCCCAATGGGTCGTTTTTTTTTTTTTTTAATTTTACAAAATGAAAATTTTTTTTTGTAGTTTTTGCAAATGGTTTTTATTTTAAATTTGCCGCTCTTTTCAAACGGCCGCCTGCGTGCAACGCACGCGTTGAACGCCCGCTTGGAGCGCCCCTGCCTAGATATCAAGGGCATGCAGGTAATGATACTGTTGACTACCTGGCAAGAAAAGGAACAGAATTCCATTTACCGGACCCGAACCTCTCTGCGGCAAAGAGATGCTTATAGCAGGAGTATTAATATCCAAAGCAGAAGAAGCTCACTAGCTACAATAGGAGAGAGGCTTTAAAAAAGCCATGAACTGTGCTAAACACCAGATGGAGAAGAACATGCTTAACATGTAGACCCACAGCTGAGACAACTTAAATCTAGAAGTGAAAAGATCACAAAAAAAGTGGTCGAATTAAAATGAGCTAATGTCCTATACATTCTCTCTCGCTCTCTCTTGCTGTATTATGCCACATAAATTTTTCGCAATGGTATCTTTCTTTTGTTGAATAAAAAGTTAAAGAGCTTTGAAAAAGTGATCCGGGCTTAGATTTTATTATCTAGTTCTAAGTTGTCTCCGCCCACAGACTGTAAGTGCCAATTCTGCAACGAATAGGTAGAATTTGCAGAGCATGTAATCTGCGCATGAGCCAAAGACTCCAATGCCTGGGTAAGGGATTCATAACCCAATAACATGAACTAATAATCTCCTTAAAAAGGGCGACCACGGTAGGGGCATAGCACACAAGATAATAATAGGGTAACTCTAAGCTATTCAGTATATCACTGTGTCATTATAATTCTATTTCGTTCCATATATGTATATAACAGATATTTACTTGAAATTCATTATATTCATCTAACGGTATATATTAACCTCATTCGATTTAAATAGGAACCATTTCAGTATGTACCTGGAAAAAATGTAGGCTACCATGGCAGACTATTCTATGGTATTTTTATTAATTTAAAATTTAAATTTCATATTATACGAGTAGTTATGCTTTCTCGTACAAATAAACTGATTGTTTTTATTATTTTACTCTTAAAACCTGATACATTATCATCCCGCTTTATTCATATATCTAAAGCGGATAGCATTATTCTTCCTATTCAACTTCCTGCACACCTCTCAGCGGTTACATACTGTTAATTCAATGTTTACAGACCTCTGTATTCAATAAATATTAATTGTTCAAATCGAATATGAAATTCCTTACCACACAATATCCGGAAGGCTAAATCAGGCATTCTTATGTAAATTTTATGATATACCTAAGTAGCTTTTTTTTCCTTAAAATGAACCGCAAGCGCAGATAATGTCTATCGTTGTTATATGTATAAAATATTTATTCTTTTTTTTCTGTCAAGTTTTTTCTTTCTTAGTTCGTTCATCCCATTTGATTCTTTTTTTACATAATATGATTTGCTCATTTCCAGTTTTTTGTATTTACCTATAACATTTAATTTAGTTTACCCTTTATTTTTTCTTTAGTTCACCCTTTATTTTTCTTTTGTTATCTTAAATTCCAGTTAAACTGATGCTAAGTAAAAGATTTGTAAATATTATAGTATCGATTCCAAATAAACGAATACAAATACATTCTGTTGTAAGTATTTAAGTATGGTTCAAACATTCCAGAATGCAGAGTTTGTATTATCATTTTCAAAAATACTATTACTAAATATCTAAAAATTATACTTAAAAATTAATTAATTTTGTAATATTTTTCATTAGTATTCTCGAGGTGAAGAAATAAAAACCCGCTTGTCCACTCCAACTTCTGTTTTCAGAAAACTTTATTTTGATTTCTTTTCACAACAAAAATTAAAATTTTGTTTTTGTTTAAATAACCGTGACAATTTGAAAAAAAAATTTTGAATATTTATTGAAATTTACTTTTCAGCTTGTATACAAACCGCAGGTA
Organism: Dioctria rufipes; assembly: GCA_963924295.1. NCBI lineage: Eukaryota > Metazoa > Arthropoda > Insecta > Diptera > Asilidae > Dioctria > Dioctria rufipes. The sequence continues at coordinate 208,567,210 of OZ002742.1, forward strand.
AGGATCGTTCATGCTATAAACCCCTGGAACATATAGAAATGACAATGAAATGCCACAATGATGATCAATCGTATTGCAATAGAGAGCAAAATGGAGACAACTTGAATAGAAGTTCAACAATCAAAAGAATAAAACCTAAAAAGGATATTGATAAAAATGTATTTATATAATTGAGCATTTATTATTGTTTTTTTTTTTTACATATATTTTTAAATCCTTTTCTAACAGGAAGAAACAGTTCATGCATCTCTAGCACAAGCCGTTGTAGTTCTTGAGACAAAACAACTTTGGGACAAATTTCATGAACAAGGAACAGAAATGATTGTAACAAAAACTGGCCGTCGTATGTTTCCAACATTTCAAGTTCGAATTGGCGGACTTGATCCTCAAGCCATGTATATAATGATGATGGATTTTGTTCCGGTCGATGATAAACGTTATCGTTATGCATTCCATAGGTGAAATTAAAATTATTAAAATTTTATTTTAATTTCAAAATGAAAAAAAAAATAAAATAAGTTTAATAAATTTATATAAATAAAATATCACACATTTAGTTCAAGTTGGGTTGTAGCTGGTAAAGCTGATCCAATTTCACCACCACGTATTCATGTTCATCCAGATTCACCAGCACCAGGAGGTACATGGATGAAACAGGTTATATCGTTCGACAAGTTGAAGCTAACTAATCATCAGCTCGATGAAAATGGACACGTAAATCATTTATGCTTAACTCTATATAAATGTTGCGCGGTTATTTTAATTTTGAATTTATTTTTAGATAATACTAAATTCTATGCACAGGTATCAACCGAGATTTCATATAGTCTATCTACCGACCAAAAATACATCATCACTAGACGAACAAGAGCACACACGTCACTTTCGCACGTTTATATTCCCAGAAACTTCATTTACGGCAGTCACTGCCTATCAAAATCAACGGGTGAGATGATATTATAAAAGATTAGGATATACTATAGAGCACCTACATATATACAATCTCCTCCCGCCATTAAAATGATCTACTCTTACATTGTGACATAAAATGACATCTAATGAGATAAATTGGTCGTGTTGTGAAATGATATATGTATGTTTGTATGTAGATATATATGTACGTTTATTTATGTACATATTCTCAACTCATATTGTGGAGAGGAGCTTTTATAGATAGTTCTATAGCTGAAAATAATCGCCTTCCTCCTTCAAAGAGCATTGGAGAAAAATGCAATTTATGACTTTTCGTCGAAATAAATCTGTGTCGCGTCGGTCGACTTGAGAAACTATACGACAAAAATCGCCTAGAATAGAGGTCCGTCACCGCAGTCTCTAAAGTCAACATATAAACTACAATAATAAAAAAAACTAAAAATGTCATCATATCAACGACGACTCAGCGGAATTATTTACGATATTAAAGTTTTAATTATATGTTTCTTAAGTCGTATATACACATTCATACATACATATGTATGCAGTCACATTTTGACATTGTTCGCAACATTTTTAACACGAGCATTATAATAAACTGCGAAAATGTCTACATGCATACATATATCATTAAATATGGCTTGGATTTTTTTTTTTGTTTATCGTGAATTTTTTTGAAACATTATTTAGAATCACATATGCACTACATATTTACCCCGGTAACCTGATTCATGTTATATTCATCATGAAATTCTACATTTGAATTATTACAGGTAACTCAACTGAAAATCGTCAGCAATCCATTCGCAAAGGGGTTCCGCGACAGCGATGCCAATGATGAGTAAGTAATAATTCTGTTTTTATGATTTCATTATTGTTTTAATTTTAATGAGGGCATTAAAAATTTCATTGAAATTATTTATATGATGTCAACATAGTTATAGACATTTTCATGCAAATGATTTTAGTTGTTTCTGCAGAGCTATCTTAACATGGGTCATTCTTTATTATGTTTTATAGATTTCCTCCAAAAATTTGTTGAAATAATTTTTCTATTATATAATTCTTATGTGTAAGTGAAGCGAAGAAGTGATTTTTGTTGTCATAACAATTATACTAGTTTCCAAGTTGGAAAAATGTTTGAAGCTTTCATTTCAAATTCTGCTCATATGCGCAGTAAAAAATTATAACACTGTTTAAGTGGAACACTTAACCCTTCCTTACTAACTTTTCAGAGTAAATTCACATCATTTAAACTATTTAAGGTAAATTGTTATTACGCCAAGTAAGGGCAAAAATTTCTTTAAAAAATAAAAACTAATATCATTACAAGAGTCGATCATAATCTTATTAGGGGCAATTGTCTATGGCGAAAATAGAAAGGATATCATACAGGGTCTCTCAGAGCTCGCGCCTTTCCTCTATAACCAGGATTCCTCATTCAAAGAGAAGCAAAAAATTGTATGGGAGGATGGGCGTCATAGGCATGGGGGTGTGGATGATAGGGGAATTCCATGATGTTGGGTATTTTTACTCCTAACACCTTGTAACTTTCAGACGACAGTAAACCGTCTAAAGTGTCTAAGCTTTTCAACGAATGTTGAACCATCATCAAACAATGCCATCTGAGCTGAAAATTATATTCATACGATGTATAACAAGGAAGTTACGAAGTGTTAGGAAAAAGAATACCCAACATCACAAGATTTCCATACCACCCACACCCTGCATTTTCCACCCCTCCTCACAACAGTTTTTTGCTTCATATTGAGTGAAGAATCCTGGATACAAAAGAAAGGCGCGATCCTTGGGGCACCCTGTACAAATACACAATCAAAGTAATAAGCTTATTGCAGTTGGTGGTTCTCAGAGCAACTTTTTATAATTCATAAATTTTTTTAGTAAGCTCTTAAAATGTTACTGTTGTATTCAAAACGTAATGTCCAAAATCTGATATTAATGGTCCTCGTAGCAATCGCAACAGTTTAGGTATCAAAATTCAACAAAAAATTATGCTAATTGAATGCATAGAGATTTCAGGAAATTCTACCATTCGTAGGATAATATAATCTTTAAATAATAACAAGTAAAAAAGCTAGAATTGGTCTAACAATAAGACTAATTCTTATGTTACCTTAGATCAGGGGTGGCCAAGCTTTTGGTCACTATGGGCGACCTGTTTTTTAAAATTATAGCCGGCGGTCTACCAAAATCGTATGTGTTAAGTGATCATAACAAAAGTGGTAATTCAAAGCCAATAATAAGGTTAAATTTAAAATAAACATAAAACTAATACATATTCAATTTAAAGTTATTTTAATAAGAGAAAATAATGATTTATTCTCACAATCTAAATTGTTTATAAATAAAACAATACAATCTTTTATTTTCTTATTATTAATGCGAACAATGTTATTGTAATTACATATTAATTATTATTTTTCATGTCATATTAGAGGACGCGCTGCAAACATGGCAGTGTAAATTTTCGGAAAACTTTTCATATTGAGGTTCATATACATATTATTGCTATTCGTAAGCATGGTACCAAATTGTCATTTGTGAAATGGGAGCAATATTTTGTTTTGTTGCATTCATGGTAGAAAACGTTGTTTCGCAGAAGTACTAGAACCGAAAATGGTTGTTAAATATACTGCACATCTCCATAAAAATAGATATTTTTTCTTCACAAAGTAAATTCCAATTACTGTTTTGAGACGATTTAAGTTAAGAGTTTCATTCTCAACTGGTATTTCGTCCACATCTTATTAGCATATTGATCGTATTCAGATGAGTTTTTATCGGTAGACTTAGCTGCCATATTTTCGATGTTTTTTTTAAATCTCTCCTTAATTTAGTTATGTAAGTTTCCCCTTGAATGCATTCACGTCGCTAACCATTTCAGTCAATGTTTAGTTTTTTCCCGGAAGTTGCAAATTTAATTCATTTAGCTTTCCTGTAATATCAGAGAGAGAAACAACATCATGCATCCACTTATCATCTTCCAATTAAAGATATGATTTATTAACAGTTGCCATAAATTCTTTTATTTCAGTCAAAAGATCCAAGAATGTTTTTAAAAAATTAGCACGTCCGTGGCCGCTTTACGTCAGTGTATAATAGTATCTTCCCGAGATCTGTGAATCTGAATCCTCTAGTAATGCTCTGAATCTCCGTCTTTGAAAACTGCTTCCACCGTTCCACGAATATAACTATTTTGAATGCGAAATGTATCACATTCTCTGAATTTAATACTTTTTAGCACAATGCCTGCTGATGGTAGTTGGTAAAACTTGGAATATTATCATCACTTTTACAAAGAGCTATAATCAATTTGGTTTCCCAACCCTAGAAGAAGCTGAATCGGTCGTAATCGATACCAGTTTATGTATTGCATATTCTTTTTAGTAATGAAAGCCTTAAACAAATAATATATATTTTGATCTCTCGACCATAGGCAGGTGAACGACTAGTGAACCGCGGCTGACGCTTTGGCCACCCCTGACCTAGATGAATGCGTGTGTGAAATATCGTATGGTCCCCCATCTGTGCAATTTTTATTTTTGAAGTGATTTTTCGCATGTATTTCTAGAACGGTTCGTCGGACAAAAAAAAATATTATAACCAGTCTTTAGCATAATAAAAATGTCTAGAACTGATCGTTTTCACAGTATACGTAAAAAACCTAAACTTTTATATGGCAACCCCAAGAAGAAGGGGTTCCCCGATTTAGTCCATTTTTGAAGTTTTTTTGCTATTACTATAAAAAAAACCATGTACCAAATTTCAGCTCTCTATGTTGTCGCGTTCTCAGGCAGTGTCCAAATATAAAGTGGAAAACGAAATTTTTGTATGGCAGCCCCACGAAAGAGTTGCCCGATATGTCTCATTTTCGAACTTAATTTTACTTTTTTTTTAAACTCCATGTACAAAATTTCAGCTTTCTAAGTGAACGCGTTCTCGAGTTATCGTGCGCACAGACAGACGGAAATTGGACAGACGGACGGACACGCAAAAATCAAAAGAACTTTTAATATTATGTGGGTGTCCAATCCATTTTTCTCTACCATCATTATAGATTATATTATATATAGATATATATAGATTATAGATTTCATCTAGGGTATAATAAGTCATCGAAGCATGAACAGTTTGATTTTCGAAAGGTATCCCGATGAGATACGGAAGAAGGTGAAGTGGGGAAAAGGTTAGATGGAGAAGAAGGTGTGTTGGAGGATAAAATCATAGAACGTCATAGAAGGTTAGAAGGAGAAAGGAGGAAGAAGAGAAAATGAGGTGGAGTAAAAAAAGGCAAAGGTGGTTGAGCAAGTATGATAGAGAAAAAAGTGTGACGAGAACATAACCAAGATATGAAGAAAAGTGAAAACGAAATAGATTAAAGCTTGCTTTAATCGTCGTGAAATGAAAAACATGTATACACACATACATACATGGTGTATAAAATCACCTAATACCTGTGATACACATACGGTAAATTTAACTGGTTAATTAAAACAAAGTTTATAGTAGGTTGTAAACCACAGTCTGAGAAGCCCCTAGTTAGGCTTAAAATATCCAATATTTGAAGATGTAAGGGTAGATATGTGAGAGGGGGAGGGAAAATTTCCGACTTTTGTGCTTGGTTGTCATCTCGTTTTATTTATTTATTTTCGTTTGTTGCCGATCCTGTTTGCTTTATATTAGAACAAAAGACGCCGTTCGAATATAAATATTTGTCAGAGTCAACAAATATCCCAAATTCAAAGTTTACCAAGCTGAGATAAAAAAATATTTGGCAATTTAAGTATATCTAACAGGATGCCATACACATCCAAACCAAAAATTAGCCAAAACTGACAGTTACAAATTAACAGAAATCTGTTCAAAGCCTTAAGGGGATGGCTTCATGCGAAAATAGCAAACTAATGCCGATGGATCTTTGCATAAATAAGCTAAATAAAAGTAAGTCAAATGTCATGGTACCTATGTACCTATATGGAGTAAAAAGTATGCTCGCACAACGTCAAATTTCCAAGGAAATGTATGGGAAAACATTTTTAATTTTTTTATTTTTTGCAACCCTGTACTCATAATTAACCATTTTAAAAGATTTCCTTTGTTTAATTTCTATTAAATATGCACTTACAAACTTAACTCGATTTATTTGCTTACGATTTCTTAACAGTAGCAGTAAAAATGTTGGCAGCTGATGACGCAATAAAAAAATAAAAAGTGCTTCTGTCATACTGAGATGGAACATAAATGATACAATTGCAAGGAAATAGAAAAGCTGTGTAAAGCATCTAGAATTAACCATAATCAAAAATCGTCTGCTTCTGCAACATGTACAGGTTTTCTTGTTGTTCACAAGTACACGCGATTGTGTATCTTTTAGTTTATATGATTTTTGCTATAATATATGTATGTACTACTTTACTACTTATTTACTTGTTGTTTCAAAATTAAATTTTCTAATAAGGAATAAACTTATATTTCTTAGTACCTACCTACCAATCTTACCTTTTCAAAAAATGTACCAGCTCTCATCATTAATTATATTCGCTTGCCTTCACATTTGATTCTAAAATTAACTTAATTATGAAGAAATGAATTTTTGTAAGGGTGTGTATACTCATCGTAGTACACATATATAGTAAAAAAATATTTTTCTTTATTTTATACTTAAATAATGTTTCTATAACGCAACTTTAAAAACAATTCCTAGTCTATGCTGCTCTATTTCTGGAAATAATGAAACCATTTCTATTGTGAAACCAACAAAATTGAACATTCAAAATTCCAAAATATACCTACAATATTTTTTAAGACGAACGTTCACATATTTATTTTCTCGGAAAAAGAAAGAATTTTGATTAATTACATAAACAGACCACAATTATCTCTTCCACGTGCTCATACGTCACCGTAAGTTTTTTAATAAATACCGCTCTGAACTATTGAAAGTGTGGGCTACTTAACGTAATCTGAAGCAGCATTGAAACAAGATTTGTAAACAAACACTTTGATTCAATTGTCGTTCGTAACAACCACTTTTTATTTTTATTTTAGCCTTTCTGGGTTGATCAAAGCTCAATTTTGAGAGAGAGAAACAAAAAAGAAATGTTTACTTAACTGTGGATGAGACACAGCTCCTTCTTTCTTTCTGGCGGTGTTTACTTTCATAAAGTATGCATCTTTCAATGAGCCTACAAATATACAATATCTAGGCATATGTACATACCCAGTTATATATTTATCATATCTATCAGATCGCACTTATAATTTTGGATCGAGAATAATAATTTATTATGTGAATTCATTTTCAGATCTCAAGAGATGATGTCTTCGATGAGCATAAATCAGCAGAATCACTCACGTTTAAAACAGCAACAACAGAAAGGGTTAGCCAAAGATCAGATTAGAAGTAAGTGAATTTTGTAATTATAATTTTTTATGATCATTATAAATCTTTAAGTACATATTATTTATGTAGATGATAGTCATAATGTCGCAATACCACCACCACCATCATCATCATCATCATCATCAATAACATCAACAGAAGCATTTATTTCAAGAAATGAAACAATCAGTTCACAAACATCGGCCGGTATATATCCATCGATTGGACAACCATATTCTTCGGAAAGTAGTAATTTTGGACCTATTTATCATCATCACAATCATTTGACACATGGAGGATATGGAAATCCGTATGAGAAAATTAAAGTTTCCAGTCATATGAGACAGGCAAATCCATATACCAGTTATCAAACATTCTATGGATCGGCAGCCCATCAAATGGTCAGGCCCAGTAATTATATTGATCTAGTCCCAAGGTGATATGCTATGGTCGAGCAGAAAACGAGTTTTGTATTAATTTATGTTTAATATGTACATAGTACCTATACATACATATATATATAAATATACACACTATTAATTAAAGTAAATAAATGTGCCAAATGTAATAACTGTAAAAAAGCTGTATTTTTTTGCTTTGTTCAGATTTTGAATTAAAATTTTACAATTATATAACTGCGTTTATAAATATAAAAAGATTTTATGCATTCTATAGTAGATACATATATATATACATAGTAAAAGTAAATAAAAACTATATTAAGCATTTTTATTTACATTTAACAAAATTCAGTGCCAGCCTTTAATAGTCAGTTTTATATTTTATACGTGGAAGCAGAGAGGAAAAATACAAAATAATATAATACACGACAAATGAAATGAAAGTTTTCTTGTGGTTTCAAGATTTTTCCCAGCTTCTAAGATAAGGTTAGATTAGATTCAAAGAGGAATGTAAAGGTGTTAGCTTTGCATTCACTGTGACCTGAAAGATTTATTACAAGTAAACGTTTTTATTTATTCCCATTCTTGGCTTTAAGCTGTTGGTGAAAAGTCACGGATCTTTTTGGAATTGAGGTCCCATACACGGCTTGTGAGAGAAAGTGCGTGCTTGAGGTGAAACAATTGTTAAGAAATTTCAGAGCAAGTACTCTGATGTTTCATAAACATCCTGGCAGAAGTGACAAAATTGAGTTCCAGTGTAGCTAATCTTATTAAGGTAACATAAATGGCAGTGCTCTGAGAAGAGCTCTGAAATTATTTTAATCTCTGATTTCTAAGAAGAAGGAGTTCTTCTGGATTTTTTCGCCAGAGCTGTTGATGAAAATTGTTTGCTGCCGTAGTTTTGCAGCCCGTGCCATTCCATCTATGGTATCTCTCAGAGAAGTTGAATTAAAGTGGCACGGAATGGCTCTGATGTCACAAAGGGTGATTCCGCTCTTTTTTTAGATAGGCTGTCAGAATTTCCATTTGCCTCTTGGATGATATTCATGTCTTGTAGTTCCGTACCCACATGATGATAGCATTTCTCATTGCCAGTGTTTTGAGGATTTTTAGCCACTCCAAACTATCTTTGAGTATCCTAGAAAATATTGATGGTTGAGCCATTATAGATCTTTTAATGCAGACATATTCCTGTGTAGCCAATTATTTTGCTTGCAATATAGCTGGTCTAGATGAGAAGTACTATCACAATAAATGTGCAAGAATACAAAATCATTCCAAAGAAAGGTGGGAATCGCAATTCTAAGAAAATTACGCTGAACAGCTCCGATGCTATTTGCGTGCATCACATATAGTAGACAGGAGACCAAACAGGGCTTGCATACTCTTAAATGAGCCTGACGCTGATACGCTATATGGAAAATTTGTAACGTAAGACACGTTTAATTCTTTAAACCATAATGTAACAAAAATTAAAATCGAAGAAAAAGCAAACATTGAGCCACATATTTAAGCCCTTAGTTATATTACGTGGTTTTAAAGAATACACATATATGATAAGAGTATAATCAAAATACAAATGAATTCCTTTGTAACTAAGAATATTATTTATATTATTATTTAGGAGGTCGAGAGACAAGAAAAGCGCCTCTCATCTAGTCGATGTAACGACTAGAATCATCTTTAGAATTAATTCCTAATTGGCCTCAGACTACCACCCATACTGGAGGTATCTGATAAAATCTATAGAACTTTTAGAAGCCATTTTTATTACATTTATTAGCAATGGGAACATCCATCCTTAGACAAATACTTAGACTTAACGGCATATTGGGCTATTTAGTTATTCTCCATATAAAAAACGAAAGCCGACAGCTCTTATTGTCGACTTAGCTCATCTTTTGAGGATTGTATCGCAAAGGACAATAACCAGTGAATGAGCCTTAGTTCTGGCTTGGTGAGCATTTGCATAACACTCCTGAAAACTACATATGTTCATCGATAAGGGAAAAGTGTTTGAGAGCTGAGCTCAGTTGCTAAAGAATTATTGGGCGGTCTCAAAAAATGGAATTGTAAATAATTGAATGAAACGGCTAGCAGAGCTCCTCAGAAATTCAATTCTAGACGTCATAACGTAAGATAAGGAAGAAATTATTGATCCCTGTTGACTTGAGGTTGAAGATGAAAATCTCTGAAGAATATGATTTCGTTTCGTTTAGAACCAATTGAAGGATAATAATGATGAGAGCAATAGCCGCTAACACGGTAGGTGGTAGCCGAGAGGGATAATGTAGTCATGTCACAATTGAGCATATTGCACCTTCATAGAAAGTTTGTTTTCTTGCAGTCAAGTGGCGTGTGAAAGAAGCTTCTACAAACTGAAGTTTTTGAAAGAAAAAATCCGGAGTACATTCAATGAATGTACTTTTATACGCTCATTATAATGGCCTATGTTACGAACTAGAACTTCTGTCGACACATATTTTTTTATGTAAAAATAACAGTAGAACCGAGCCTTGAAGAGAGCTGGGACTGCGAGGAAGAATGAGAGAGGCCTGCCTGAGGCTTGTAAAATATAAACTCGTATACTCTCTTAATGCACTAGAAATCGTTGATAGAGTAGAATAGAACAGTCCTCTTCATAGACCCTTCTCTTGTAGAAGTATCTGTTTAGGCATTAACCTTTCGTGCTGTTAGTATAATGTTTCATATAAGTATATATATATTTTGTTGTTGTCAAAGCTTAGGAGATGATGCCTATGATGCCGTTGCACAGCCCTGACAGGAGCCTTGAAAGGAACAATGGGTAGGCAATTGAGGATTATGCCTAAGTTTTGTAAAAGAAAATTGATTTGAAAACTTTTCTTTTGATTCTTTTAAAATTTATTCATGAACGCTCCACAGCATCCGACTACGGCAAGAATTTTAGTGAGACTGAGATTTGACTCAACAGACATAGAAAATCCTGATGCAACCGTTGTGCTTGTCGTGTGTGGAAGCGGATCACAAATTCTCAATGCACTAGGCAAGCGCTATGCATGTAATTTTTATGTGTCGCCGCATTGGGGATTTTCTCTCTCACTGCGCATGTTAATTTACTATTTTTAGCGTCAACTCTGTTATGTACATATCAAATAAAAAACGATTTAATTTTATAGCCTATTTCATTTTCTAAATCATATAGTACACAAATACGAGAAAAACTTCTATAGAAAATGCACTTCATAGGCTTGAAAAAATAATTAGCATAAAAAGGCATTAGCATAGAAGACCCAGGTTGTGCATCTAACATCCTGGTCACTTATGAGTTTAAATGACGGGCTATGATTGAAACGCTCCTAGGATCAACTGCACAAAATTGGCTAACAGATTCATGATTGAAGGCGGTCACTCTAACCAGGATCAATAGCGAAAATTATGCTAGTCCGTCCGAGTACCAGCATTCTACACGCATTACATTTTGTTTTCCTCGTTTTTTGCGAAATTGTCCCTCGAAATCATAAGAAATCCAGATTTGCCTCATTTAAAAACTTGGCTCAATCCAAATTTCGTTATAAAACAGACCAAACATGAACTATTAGTAGTTTTGAAATTTTAAAAATATTCGAGTTAAATATAATTTATCGTTGTTCAGGTACTGTCTATGCTAAAAATGATTGTTAAATAAAAAGTTTTTTCTTGAATCAAATTTATCATCACGAAGATCATATGACGAAAAGTTCAATGTCATCAAACGATAAAAAGAGTGATTAGGACTCTTCGGGAGCCCCGACCAAAGTGGCTCAAGATGGATACATTACCGCTCATTGAGGCGTTTAAAGGCTGTCAGAGTGATTGACAGAAGTATCTTATGTCAAAGAATTCAGAACCGGCGGTTTGTTATTAATTAGTATTTGAATAAAAAGACAAGATTTTCTCCCTTCATTAATATTCGCTTGAAAGTATGACCAAATATGCTTGTAGGGTAGACTCACTTAAATAAGGTGACCGATTAGCCCATAAATGGATTCACCATTCTAAAGTAGTTAGGTATAGGAACAATGAAGGCCAATGTACTTTCACTGGCCTTAAATAAGATTTTTTTTAATTACTTATTTTCCAAACGAAAGTGAAAATTGTATTTAGCAAAAAACTACATAAATCTAATTTGTGTCACTTTAACGTAAACATGAAAATATATATATTTACGAGCAGAAGGCATATGCTTAAGTCTAAAGTAGAAAAACATATCATGTATATATAGGTCACGATTGATACTATCCTGACCTAATAGAGACAAACAAAAAAAAAACGCACAAGAAATTATGTTCTGTACTTAACCCTTAAATGATCTCCAACATAGTACAGGCAAACACATTTTTTAAGTTAAAGATTTAAAAAGTATGCGCACATGGGTACAGAACACTTAAGAAGCGCGCACAGTTAATGTATCATTCAGGACATTTAGGATTATTGCAGACCTCACACACTCGCTGAACCTAACACCACAGAGTGTCTATGTCACATCGAGCACTAGAGGACTAATTTCTCAGGGTTCCGTGACAAATGACCCAAAAATAAACACAAACAAATTGTGATATATGGGTTTAAAAATGGGGAAAGTATATTCAACTCGAGCACATAAAGGAAGCGGACTGTAATTAATAGAATCGATGGATGCGATTGTCGAGTGACATTTCTTCTTCTGTTTTTTCCAATTGCAGTAGTATCGACATTATGAAAATGCATTTATTATTGCTTTTCGTGCCATCAGGAAGTGCCGAATATAAACAGATTTTGATGACAGAAACATGGTTATGTCATTAAGGAAGTTACGAAGTTTTGAAAATATTATATAGGTATACGAGTTTTTCTTTATACATATATAAACAATATTTTTAAGGAAATAGCATTTACAAATATGTTTTTAGTGTAAAAAAGTAAATGGTGGAGTTTTTATACCCTAGATGATGAAATCAGAGGGTATACTAAATGTGCCATTCCGTTTGTAACACATAGACATAATACGCGCATTCATTATCATAAGATTTGGTGCTAGACCAAACATGGTCAATGTTCCGATGAAATAACTAGTCTGATCCCTTGTAGAATGATTCCTGCATGCAATACTCACACTGCAAATCGCGCACATCCTTTTACCCTTCACAATATTTTTGGCTGTAAAGTACAATTCCGCGATGCTTTTTATCCCGAACTATACGAATGTGGAACAGTCCACCAACTTCGGTCTTTCCTCCGGCATACAATGTGCGAAGATTTAAGAGTGACATACATCGGGACTTCCGCTACTCCTCACTTTACCTAACTCCTTTCCATTTTTCCTTCCGGCCATGTTGTGCCTTACATCACAGAGTATCCCCTGAGCTTGGCTTAATAATATACTAATGAATAAAATAGTAATGAAAATATTACTGGTTAAAAGTAAATAAATTGCCGCTTAACACAGACAAAATTAAAGTTATTATTTTTGGAAAGCAACGCTATAACGATTTCCAATATAGTACAATGAAATTGAACCCCTAAGAACGTAAACCAGGTTAAGTAATTTATTTAATAAGTTTAGAAAGGGGCTTTCTAAATTAAGATTCTTGCGAAACGTAATAACCGGTCGACTTATGAAAACTGTATCTCTATAATACAATCGGCAACTCCTGTATAGAAGCAAATAATGGAATTGGAAGTGAATTTGAATCGAATTGAAGTGAATATAACGTGTTATCTTAGAATAAATGTAAGAAATGTATATTTGAATGTTCAATCAATTGTAACTGACTTGATATCTTATAGGATGAATTCTATATTAGAACTAGATTAGATTTTTCCATGTAATGAGTAGGTATAAGTAATATAATGTCACATCACTTCACACACAAACTTACCTTTTGTGAAATGTAGAACTGGGCCGCGTTCAACATTTTGCTCTAAATCTTATTTAAGCTATTTTCTGCAAAGTCAGAGCTATTCGTTGACAGTTCTCGAGAAAATAATCTGAGCTAATTTAAAAGAGCTGGAGAAAAATTTTTATATGTGCTAATTGTCAGATTTTTACACGGGTTTTTATTTGTGAAGTGACAATAAATTTGTAAAAAGATGGAAAATTAGAATGCAGGTATTGTTTTGTTTCGAGGAGTAAGAAAATGCCAGACCGCAGGCACCCTTTTTGTTGATGACCACAAGTCAAACTTGACGTTAGAGCTGAGTGAAAATTACAAGGAAAAAAGTATAATTTTACGAGTATATGTATTGCCACCAAATACCACTCATATGATGCAGTCAGATGACGTCAGTTAGAAAAAAACGTTCGAGAATAACAGTCAAGAATGTTGGCCAACTTATAACAAAAATAAGCTTTCTGTCCTCTAATGGAAACTGCAATCTTGCGAAATTTAAAAATCTGGAAACACCATAAAAATACTTCAATACTTCAGGAAATGTGGGCTTTACCCTTACGACCCCAAAACAGTGGTTTCAGTGAATGGTTGAAAAATGTGGTTGAAAATTTTCCAGCTACTCGAAATGCTGATATACTAACTAAAATGCAAGAATCAGTTCCAGTACAGAAGTTTCGATGCCGCATAGAGAAGACTAATGAAAAAGAACAAAGTCTAAAATAAGTCATTTAAGAAGAAGAAGAAGAAGCAATATTTTAATTGAATTATAAAGCGAAGTTGAAGATGGCGATTTAAAAAAATTGGTTGGGTTTCTTGCACTAGGTAGTTGGTGGTACTACCCCAAGTGCACTCCAATGTTTTCATTATCTTACGAGGAGAAGGCAAAGACTTCGAGTGCTGGATACATTAACAACAAAACTAATATCCGATAACTTTTTTGAGACTATTATATTTTTTTTTAGTTATCTACTTTATAATATTTTTAAAATTACTTAGGTATTTTTTTTTATTATTACCAAGTTTGAGGTATTTGCCTGTATAAAGTCTTTAGTCTTTTTAAGAGAAAAGTGCCTTAAAATGCGTTCATAATTCTTTCAATTTATAAAATGTATAAAGTTTTATGAAAAAGCTCATTTGTGTTTATTTTTAACAAAAAATGGATAAAATATTTCTTCCAAAAAGCCTGTATCCGGACACTGAAACTGTAGTGTTGGTGTCCGAATACTAGCTAAAAGTGAACTTTTTTTTCAAGCCCCAAAACTATAAAAAAATATTATTAAGTGACCTAAAATATTTACTTGCTAAATGTAAACTTAAATAATAATAAAAAAATAAAATATATTGCACATTCTTAATAGCAATAATATGATTGAGCAAGAAAGTAAGATGAAAAGTTAAGTGTCCGGGTACTAGTACATTTACCGTAACACAATATGATACTGATCTTAGATTAATCAATAAGCTGGGCTTGGCTGAGACTTCATCCCGTCGTTTCTGTCAGGATACTCACGAAACCTTGAAGCACTTGCTCTGCAACTGCGAAGCATTGCTCAGGCGGAGATTCCTCCACCTCGAACATGCTTTTCCTCCACCAACTTACGTGTGGAACCACAATCCCAGAATGGTTCCAAACGTTATTAACAGCTGAACATAGAAGGAGAGTAAATGTAACGGGGACTCACAATAGATCTTTCAGGTCGCAGTGACAGCGGGGCTAACGCCTACGCACCCCTTCACAAATCTTATCTAAATGTTACTTTAAGATCCTTTCTGTTACTAATTGGCGAGAATGACCTTCGATAGAGAGACGATGTGAAGGATAAAGCTAAGATCCTTCGCGATTGGTTATATTCAGAGAATAGGATGACTTTGAAAAGTTTCTTGGGAGAAAAAAAATATAGAACTCGTGCTGACGAAGGGTCAAAGTATACTCAACAGTATTTCTGCATCGGAAATAGGAAGTTAAATGCAATAAAGGAGAAACACTTTCCAAGAGTCTACATAAGTGTTGAGAAATTAAAAATTAATGCATATGATGACATCACTTAAGTACGCGCGCGCCTCCAAAGACTCTTCTGAGGCACTCTTAAAATAGAAGAAAGTAATACCGTGAACTGTTAACAGATTTGTAAAAGGCGTTTATGCTCCAAGTTCATTTGCGTGTTGGAGATAGTCATAAATTTAACATTTATAAATTTCGTATGTAAGGGCGAGACCATAATTGATGCCTGTATTGACAGACAAGGCGACTACATTTCATACTTCTTTCATAGCACCGCGCATTTTTCTTAAAAATTTTATGATGCACAGAAAATGTACATGCAAGAAGAGAGAACTCCTGTGCCATATGCGGGACATGAAGCGCAACACAGTTTGATTACGTACTGGTTGAAATTAGAAAAGATTTCCTTCTTTTTGGGTTTATAATATGCACACGAAATATAAAAGCATTTTATGTTTACAAAATTATTGTCTTCTGCTAACTTATATGGTTGACTACGTGGTGTTTCAGCACGGAAGAATTGCGAATAAGTCAAGCGTCGTTATCGGGTGGGATTTTGTAGTCAATTGAATTGCGACACAAAATTGAGTTCAGGTGTCTGTATTTTATACCTTACGATCGATGACGTACTTTTTTTTCTTCGTTAGATTCTTGTTAATAAACATATTCCGGTTAATTACTAAGGTCCAACCAAGTGGTTCGATTAATATTACATTCGGGTGATGCCAAGTTCTAACCGTTTTTTTATAGCGAAAAAAAAATTAATGCTCAGACGGTTTAAATTTAAATTTTTGTTGTACGCTTTTCAACCATTGGCAGTACAGGCTAGATGCAAACAGATCCCAGTCATTGCCACCTTTCGTAATTAATTTTTTAGGAATTTAATTAGTACGATTACCGAAGGATTTTTAATTACATTGGAAATTCAATTACAATTTTAATTGTAAATTGACAATTAAAACAAAATATGGAACACCGGTATCAGTCGAGCATCTTCATTTATAAGAATATTTCTTCTTTACATTCTTGGTCCCATCTTTGAAAGTATCTCTTTTATTATAAGCAACACCGTACCAACATAATCAGAAGATGATCGTAAGGACGAGACCATAATTGATGCCTGTATTGACAGACAAGGCGACTACATTTCTTACGTCTTTCATAGCACCGCGCAATTTTTTTAAAACACCCCATAAAGGTGGTAATACAATGTTTCGGACACAACAATTACGACGACACTCTCGTCTTAAATGTCGCCGCATTAACCCAATGATAGCGACATTCTTATATTCGTTGACATCAATATATGTACGTGCAAAAATTATTTGTTGAGGTTTATTAACAAAATAGGAAACATATAAAAAAAAAAGTTGTAACAGTGTAATAAACAATGATTAACGCTGAGTTTATGTGGATTAAAAAATATCACCTACCTCTTATTTTCAACTTCTCTCCAATTTCTTTCCATTTTTGTTTTTTTATTTATGTATTTTGATATTATGGATTTCTTTTGTCATAAAAATAATTCCTTTCCCTCACTAAATTAATTAATTTCTCTTCGAAAGACATTTTTTGCTCGTTACTCTGAACAGTCATAATCAAATTACGACGCCAACGGCGACAAAGGTTCAATTATTTCCAACTCTGCTTATGGAGACATATTCGGTCTGCGCCATTGGGTATAGCATCATGGTACTGCCATACTTACTGCAAAAAATAGCGCTCTAAGGCCCTCCTGAAGCGCTTCCTTGGAAGCTCGTAGCGCTTATTTTCCCTATCCCAATTCATTGCTTTTTAACATAGGCATGTCCGCAGAGATAAGCGCTTCAATGCTGTTCTTAAGAAGAGCTCTAGGTGCTTTTTGGATAAACATCATATTGCCTTTTGCTTAATCTCATAAGAGGACTTTAAGACTGCGCTTCCTTAGAACATAAGTAAAGTGCTTGCACGTGCTCATGATTATTTGTGATCTTAAATTATATTAAATAACCCAATATGTATTCTCAATTTTCTTCTCACTTTGTAACAAGAACTTAAGCAGATTACTCCTAATCGCTCTGAAGTTCACATTGAAAATGAGAAAAGCTAACTTCGTACAATAGTGGAAAAACCCACAGTTTAGATTCGTGGAAAATTAGATGAGATCACCCCTTGTTGCACTTCAATCTGCTGAAGCTAATCAAATAATCTTCTATAGAGCTTCCAAGTGATGGCTCTAGAAGCACTTGAGTTACTTTCTTGCGCCTTTTCTTATTTTTCTGGGTAGACCAGTGAATATGCTTCTAAAGAGCTGCCAAGTGATAGGTAAGGTCAAGATTTAATGTGTCATCGTAAATGTTGTGTCGATCTTGACTTCCTTGTTATACAAGCTATTAAGGTGAATATGATAGTAAACCATCTAAGCTTTCCAACGTATGTCGGACTATCACTTCACTCCTCATGTAGCTAGTTGTAGGAAGTCAAAGGCAAACAATTTGAAAAATTCCTAATTTGTTAAAATTTAACGATTTTTTCCGCCAAAAGTCCTGAAACCGTTATATCTTTTTGCAAGATTTGGTAACCTCAGAATGCTACCTTTCATTTGATCCTTCACATATACCTACATCTACATGCAACCCTTTTTGAGGTAAACCTGTTTTCGTGATGTAGGTACCTATAATTTCATTAATTTTATTAGGCGCGATTTCTATCGTCAGTAGCGAAATTAATGAGTCAGAAAAACTAGCTTATCTAAAAAACGGCTGCATATAGGTAGGTACATGTGAAGGATCAAACGAAAGGTATCATTCTGAACTTTCCAAATCTCCCAAGAATATGTAACAGTTATCAGGCATTTTAGCGGGGTAAAAGTTAAAATAGGTTGTATAACAACGAAGTTACGGGGTGTTTTGTGAAAAACTGGCATATTTTGTTAATCATTTGTAATCCCCCCCCCCCCACCTCTCTCGCCGTACATTTTTTTGTATGTTTAGATGTACCTACTCCCAATAAAAATGAAAAAGTTCAGTCCAAAACGACTGACAACTCCCTAAACAGCACCAGTAATTGGTAAACATATTGGAAAGCGTCTGTAAATGCGGTAGGCAAGAAAGTGACGTTGTTTTTTATTTTATAACGGGAACGTATAGAAACAGAAAAATTAAAAATGCTTTAATGCACCATGAAGCTTTATCTTAATTGTTCAGGTGACACCAAGGAACTTGGGAACATAAAAACAAAGAGCTTTCCATGACGATAGCGACAGACCGAAACTGTCCATGCAACATTCATTGTAATTATTATTTTATACATATGTATTTTCATATAGGTATATGTAGATAAAATTAGTAAAATGTGTTGTATAAAAATAAAGATTCACATTAAACAGCAAAATAACTTACCCAAAACCTGATTTTCCTCGAATATTACAGCACTAATCGGATTCAAAACCACTATATGTACCTACTTGATCTATTCATCACAAACTATGAATCAAACTTTAAAAAACGAATTTAAAATTACTTTAAATTTTAAATGAATGACACACACATATCGAAAAATAATTGAACAAATGGCTATAAAAGAAATTAAATGCACTTTCACATCGAAACCGAAAAACTCAATTATTCCACTGTACGACAAGCTTTTGCGCCAATGATTAATAAAATAATGGAACATAGGATATACTCATAATTTTACTAATGAAATAGTATATTTATCTCAGATTTTTAAGAAAACCGAAAAACAACTTTTATATTTTTTCGGCAGTCAAACCCTTAAAGCGCGGGAGAAATGACAACAGGCTGGTCGCTATTTTAAAATTTTGCTTGATTTCTGACATTTCATTGTGACAAATCCTTTAAATTATCATAGGCAACGCCAAGAAATATTATCTGAAAATAAGGGGGCGCTAAAAATTTGTTTATTTTACATAACAATTTGGATTATAAAGAATGTCCCCCTTCAAAATTTCACGGTTTCACTACTGCCATGACGAAACGAATCCAAACAAAGCACACTAAACAATTTCGCCGAGTGGCTAGGTCTTTTACCCGATATGCCGTTAGTTATTTATTCAATACATACACCGAAAAGAAAAGCGGGACTCGATACTCGATAACTACTCGTCAACTAAAATAGCCTGGCGCCCTCTAAGTTCAACACTAGCGCTACCAGTTTCGATACTGCTCGTCAATTAAATTACCCTGGCGCCCTCATTCGGACAATTTTCGAAACTCCAACAATTTTTGCTGGAAATCCATCTATATATCACTCAAATAGAAATTTGTTTCGCATAGGTCTACATATCATGAAGAACAAGATTTGGACTTTGACAATTAATAGTGTTTTGCTTGCTGCAAGAGCGTTTAGAACTTTTAGAATTATAAGCAATGGCCGAATTACCAGGTAAAAAAGCACTGGAAGTAATGAAGAGCATGGATAAAATAGTTGAATTCAAAAAACCTGAACTTCCAAGGAAAAAAGTAAAAATGAAAATTTTGAGTGAAGAGCAGTACATTGATGTACGTATTACATTTTTTGTTTGTTTTCGGCATAAATACAGATTTAATTTTTGCTTTTCTTATAGGAATTAGCTAATATAATTCAAAGAGACTTCTTTCCTGATTTGGAAAAATTGAAAGCACAAAATGATTATTTAGATGCGTTAGAGAGAAACGATGTTATTAAACTTCGTGAATTATTTGCAAAGTATAGTGGGAATAGGCCACGAACAAGGAGTGGGGGTATGTAAAAGTTCTTTGAACTTGTTAAGATCTTTAAACAACTATAATTTCATTACAGCTCAGAGTCCAGCTACCTTTGAAACGCCTCAGAGCTCTGTATCATACACGCCAAGAGCTAAACAACCGTCATTAGTTCCAGAAGAAGATATTTCTAAGGATATCGGCGGTAAATCAAAATCTATTTCTGATGGGCATAGTTTGGACTCCTTTTTGAGCACATACACTAGCGAGGACAATTACAGTTTTCAGGAAATAATTGATACTGCTGATCAGAAGCTTCGGCAAAAGTTTTCAGTTTTGTTTAATGAAGAGTCTGTTTCGGCAGACAAATTAACGCGCGCCTTGACACTTCCTAGCCTAGAAGATCAATTTGCACCTCCGGATCCTGAAAGAAAGGTACCATCGTAAATGAACATTTTAGTAGTAAATTCTATTATTGACGGTAAAATAGTGCTTGCAGAGAGATGATTTTATTTTTATTTATTTGTCGCAGCACATTAATCCCTTTTATAGCAGCTGTAGAGTTACACATACTACAAATTGGTTTAACTTATTCTCTAATACTGCATCATTACAGAAAAGAACCTGTAAAATTTTTTTATAATAATATCTATTGACTGAGATACAGCAAGCACTAACAAGAGTTCCGCGCTTAAAACTTTATTAATAAAATTGAAATTTATTAAACAAATCAAAATCTGCACATGATGTGCCCTCTAAAGGTGAATCCAGAGGAACTATAACAGACTCTAGCCAAAACTTGAACCCAACCGTAATTGTCATCTGGGCAGCCTTGACCAGAATTCCAATCTCCTTACCCGACATATTTCAAATAATTTTTGGAAAGGTAGCTCCCGGAATTTACCGGTCGTTTCTGTAGTGGCTTGCAGGTTAAAGGCCATTTGCTTTGATAATAAGAGATTTTCTCAAGTATTACTATTTAAAGTTAAATATAATCTATGGCTATGCACACACAAACAATTGCGTTTAAGTGTGCCATACCAACTGAAACATGAAAACTTTAACTGAATCCATTCATTGGATATTTGCAAGGAGAGGGTTTCTTAAAGCTTAAAAAACGCATTTACAATGAGTTAGAAATTCTCGTTTTGGGATGGTCACCTTTTGCTGTGATGAAACCATTTTGGATCACAAAAATTTTAAGTTTCAGAAGTTTTTATCTATTTTTTTCTGACGGTCCCACGAAATCCTACATAGAACATTGTGTTGTGCAAAGTGTGTTTCTCCTTTCTCCTTTACTTTCATTTTATTAATGATGCGGCGTAAATATTTCGTTACCTTTCATTACATTTCTTTCTACGTGGCTCGTCTTCCAATACATTTTCCTTTTCTGCATTTCTCTTCAGTGGTTACATAATCAGGATCTTCCGATTATTCATTGGTTGCAATACTCGTACTTGGTGAGGAATGTGGTACAGTTAAACCTTTTTCTTTTTGTTTCATCCAATCTAAAGTTCTTTATTTATCAAGGCCATAAAAACCAATTTTCGTGCTTCATTCATAATTAGATTCCCACGAATCAGCACTAAACAAAACAACTTTGATAAACTCTACATCTAAAAAAACTGAATCAAAGAGGTAAAAAAATAATGTCATCCGCCAAAGATTAGTGAAAAATGTTAAATCGTGATAGACTTACTACGAATCAGCACTAAACAAAACGACTTTGGTAAACTTTACATCTAAAAAAAACTGAATTAAAGAGGTAAAAAAATAATGTCATCCGCCGAAGATTAGTGAAAAATTGTTAAATCGTGATAGGCTTACTATTGAACAATACTTTATGTTATTTGCAGTATGCAAAACTAAGTAAAAAAATCGTAGGCGCTAAAAACGTTTTTATTTAATACTTTCTAATTTTGTATAGAGTTTATGTGAATTGTGACAGCTCTTAATGGCTCTTTCCTATCAAAGGCTATTTACTATTCTATGAGGAAAAATACTAAAAAATTTGACTCACCTACAGAAGTTGGTGTTGTGATATCTCCAAGTGGGTGGCAACGTCCCCATTCAATGCTTTCTGAGTTACTGTTAACATAATTTTCTGCTTCCGTGTTAAATTTTAAAACTTTTTATATTACTTACTTTTCGAACATGCTTACCGGAGTAAGTTTTGTAAAACCTTCTACAAATTCTTGAACTTGCTACTTGGTTTAGCTTAGTCTGCTTATGTAATACTTTTCTTAAGATAGCTCAACTGTGCCACTACTCACTTAATTAATTAATACATTCCGCCGTACTTATTGTCAATGCTAGAGAGCCAGGTTAAGCTTAATTCATACTTGTATTTGTCTTAATTTTAGCTAAAACTAATTCAAAATTCGAGAAACAAAAACAACCAATTGAAATATTCCAACAACCCGAATGAAAAAAAAATCTCAATTGCATTCTTCTTCTACTTCTCTTTTTAGATTGAAACATGGTCTTACAAAAATAAAAATTACATTATGTATATTCCGGATGGAGTAGAGCTTACCAAGGAGGAAAAACTGGATATGGTGAATAGAAAGCAAGAGGTAGCATACAATAATACTAGACTAAACGAGAATCCCTTTAATGAGAGTCAAAATAAGGAAGTTATATCGGAATTGGCAAAAACACAAGCTAAAAACCTAACAGGAAAAATTGGTGTGGATGGAAATGTTTTGGAATCGAATACTGGAAAAATTCGTGGCTTTGACTTTGTTAAAACTCCATCACCATGCCCTGGAGAATCATGTAGTCCTCTAATGACATGGGGTGAAATAGAAGGTACTCCATTTAGATTGGACGGTGGTGATACTCCGGTCAGACCATCAGTTGGTCCTTCATTTCGTATTAACGAAACATCACGAAGAGAAGTGATAGCATTGGAATTAGCTGAAAAAGCAGGTGAACGAATGAGAGGACAAAAACAAAAAGCTATAGATGCAGCACGTCGTAATATCGGTACTCCGTATCTGAAATCTTCAATGGAACGTTTAGCGTCAATGTCTCCAGCTGCAAAACGGCTTGCTACTATTAAATTGGGTCTACGGACATCATCTTTAACTCCCAGTCCCAGTCCTAATGGAATTACATTCAAAAGACTTTCGAAAACTACTCCTTCTCCAATTGTTCGAAGAAAGACTCCCATTGTTATTACTCCGAAGTCTATATCATCTGAGTTTCAAAAAAGTGATCTTACAGATGATTTACTTAAGATCCCGTCGAAAAGGCCAAAAGCGGCAGATTTCTTTTAAATATCTTGTGATAAGCGATTTGAGTACGAATAAAATGATAATAATTAATAGTTGCATGTTTTCATATATACCTTCAAAAGTATGGTTTGCTTGTTATCATTATCGTTCTTCTTTTTCATAGAGAAATAATTTTTTCTGAAAATAGAGTACGACCATGTACGACGGATCGTATGTAGACGTTTTTGATGTTGCCTCCTTCACGTCGTGTGTTCAGCGAGCACTTGAAGCCATTCTTGGTTTACAGCGACCCTAACTCTTTACTAGTGTCTAGTATATGTACTTCAAAGGAAAAGGTTAGATGATCACATTCCTTCCCCCACCCAGCCCAGTAAAATAGATAATTGAAAGTGTACGAGATGACGAAACTCGTATTCAGACGATTATAGCTACATATGGGTCCAAGATAATCAGAAATACAAGCAGCTTTGCAAGCAATCAATGCGCGTTTCAAACTCGTGCAAATGTCCCTAATGTAATTATAATAAATCTCTTTACGAATTGGAAAAATATTTACTTTAAAAACCAAAAATATCGATTCCATCATAAATAACATATTTCTTAGAGCTTTTATACATATATGACTGATTGATTTTTTGGATAAAATTGATATGAACAAATATTTGGAGTTTTGTGTTAGTACAATTTGAACTTTTCGAATCTTGAAAAATTTTGAGTGGCAGATAATGGTTCAACTTATGGGAGTTTGACGTAATTCCAATCGAAATTTTCAATTTTAATTAAAACACATATTACATATTTATTTTCGGTTAATACCTATTATAAAAACCAAATATATAAATAAAATAGAAATCAAAAAGATTCAGGTACATACCTACCTTCGTAAGATTAGTTTAATCTCAAAAATCCAAAAATGGTATTACAAGAGAAATCTTTGAAATTTTCGATTTTCCACACAAAACTATTGTTGTTTACAAAAAGTTAGTATACTTACCCCCACCTACATATAAAATGCAACTCATATCAAAATTATGATTGACGAAATATTTATTAACTTCAAATATCCAAGGGCGGGTGTAGCTGACCTAGACAGATTTATGTTTTTAAATCGTTCGCTTCATTATTTAATATTAAAGTAACGTTATCAAAACAAAACTATTGTTCTGGCGAAAATTCTCACGAATTGAAGAGAAAGTGAAACGTTTATATAAAAGCTACTAAACTCGCCTCAGCCACACTACATTACAATTTCGAATCGTTGCAATCGTTGCAAAAATTTTATAGTCATTTTCATTTTATAATAATGAGACTCGCGTGCCTTCTTTTTGTGGGGCTTGCGTTTGCAATTTTTATCACTGAGGTAATTTGTTGTTAAAATATTATTGAAGACATAACATTAGCATATATGTAGATAATATAATTTCTGTGTTTTATTTTATTTTATTTCTTCGAAGGTTTCTGCAAATTGTCTTTGCGGAGCTACTGGTCAGGATTATTGTTCTTGTAAGAAATTCATTCCGTTTCCGAAACCGAACAAATATCCAGGCTTACCACCGGCGCTTCAACCAATAGGAGATAGATGTGGATGTGATAAACAATTTGTTGAGCCAGCCATACCACCAAGACCCTGCTGTCCTAAAGTATGTGAAACTCTTGCTTGGATATTAAAAACTAAGAAAAGGCTTTTACGTCAAAGTTTATTGTGTAAAATCATTGCTGCTAAGCGAAAAGCCTTAGCTGTGTTAACAACGAAATTGCATGGAGTCAATCATCATCTTCATCATTGCACATAGGATGCATAGAATAATATCAATATTTCATCGTAATTAAAACTTAGGCTAAAAATAATTTATTAAATTTGTTATATATGTAAAACACTAACAGTAACCCAATATTCGTTAGGTTCTAAGTTAAAAAATTTTGTCGATTTTTATGTAAAAACATTTTGGGAAAATAAACTCAATTGATAATATTGAAGTCACTTGACCCAAAGTGTTTTTATTTAAAAATTTTTCAATGTCCATTTTAGAAACTACTACCCCATAGTTTTGCAAAGCCAGTTTGCAGTAAATGTGGTGGCGGCGTAGGCGCAGCGAACTCATTTCATTTAGGTGCAGCTAGCTCTAGCAGCAGCTCAAGTTGTAGTTGTCACAAACATGATGTTTCAGTAAGCTCTTGTAGTTGTCAAAGTCATCATGATGATTTGTCGCTATCTCATCATTACCAATATAAACCGTAAGTAGTAGATTCTCAATATATTAACTGCAATTAAAAAAATATATATTTCTAGGCATACTACAAAACATTATGGTCTTCCAGCGGATCCAGTTAGTGTAAGCTTAGCTTATCAAATGGGAAAGTGCAAGGAATTTTCAATTCCAGAAGCTAAATTACAGTATGGCTTTCAAAAGCCACCCATAAATGTATATAAAACAAGTTGGGTTGGTAGGATTCCCGAGGAGAAATTATATGGTCTGAATCGAGAGATTATTGAACTGAAAAAGAAAGCGGAAAAACGAAAGGAAGAAGAAATCATTGAAGAAGAATCAGAGGAAGATGTTAGACATGATGCGGCTCATTTAACATATGGAGAACTGGGGTATTGTGCTGAAAAATTCGCCAGTGCTAAATTTGTGAGTGTTCCAGCAGCTAATGTTCCATGTTCAGCTAATTCGCCTGAACCAATTGGTAATTGTGGTTTCCAGCCTGGAAGAATTGTTCCCTATAATATAGTAGAACGTAGATTTAATTATGGAACCTGCTTAGAGGGTTAGTACTGAATTTTGTGATGTGTAGATTAATGTTTTTGCTGCTATATCTATTTTGAGAATGATTATTGTGATATTTACAATAAACTTATTCTAATATATTTTAAATTGTTCACCTCTAGACTTAGGAAGTACCTGTTGAAGGTTTCAACAAGGTCAAATATTATCTTGTGGTATTTTAAAATGGTAAAGTTATCTATAGGGAATTTGTGGACTCACAGAATAATAATACATAAATAAAATGTTCAACCGGCACAAACACTATTATTACACAAAGAGAAACTTTTTTTTCTGTTTTTTACTTCTTTTATGCGATACGATCAACGCCGATATAATGTTGACAGAGTTTTCCTCGTAGAATTCTGTGGAAAAACTGGCAAGAAACCAAGTAAGGACAAAATTTGTGGTCCCTCTTGTTGAAATTTCAAGAGCATATACATATGACTTGCCAGAAAGGGGAACAAGTGAGACCTCATTGAGTTACAGAGTAATTGTGAATTTTTACAATTTTCTACATAGGCTATAAGTGGCATGGCATGGAATTTGAAACCACTTAAGCTTTCAAAAAATCCTGATTCTCTCCCTCCAAATTTACTGTATTTTAATCACAAAATGTCGAAATGCTCTCATGAATTTTTCTGAACTAACCGTTATTTTTGTTTTTAAAAAAGAAGAGACAAATTATGGTATTCCTTTGTTACAAAGAATGGAAAGCATGGTGACACACTCTTGAATTTTATCTATAATATCTGAACTTGAACGGTATTCACTTCCAAAAAACATGGATTTTTTCTCTTAAGTTATGGTTCCCAAGAGAATGCGGCGACGCAACTGCATCGGCGAATAAAGAAACTAGTAGAGATGGTTTCCAAGGCACAGCATGACGGAATTGCGCTGGGATCAAACAGTTTTTGATTCCGGCACAAGATCACAGTGTAACATTTTTCTGTGGTTATATTTTCTTGGAAACCGTCGCTTAATTGCTAAGATTTAGTTAAAAAAAAAATGTCATTGGCCGAATTCAATTTTATCCAATAAATGCCTAAGTGTATGCAATTTTCTTCTGTGCATGAGCTTTTCAAACTATTTTCGTAGACTTTGTACGTTTACATGAATACTTGAAGTATACCTTAAGTAGAGATCTAGTAATCAAAATATCATGTAAACGCGCATTGACTTCAAGCACAGAAAAGAAATATTTCAAAAGTATTTCTTGCCTGTGTTTCAAGTATACTTGAGTCAAGTAAATCACAAAATTTTATTCGATTTACTTTGAAAAAATTCATGTAAACGCAACTTCAATACTTGAACATTTTTCATTTCTGCGAGTTATGAAAACGGCAAAGAAGAACAAGGAGAAGCTTTATTGTTAATAATTTAGGTAGTGATTTTTAGCATTTTTCTCAAGATATTTGTCTAAAAACCCGCATCTATGAATTGAACCTAATGCAGAGTTGTCAAAGGTAAAATGTCATTTAAAGTAAATTTAAAGAAGAAAATTTCAAGTCAATTGGAATTAATTCAACCAAAAACCCTACTTGAGTTTGAAGTGGATTTTAAGTCAAGTATTCATGTAAACGTACTATGTGTGCAACCACTTTTGGAACCAACTCTCTCAATATTTTAGAAAAACCTGTTTTCACAAAAGCGCGGAAATACTTTGCTACTCAGTCCTGACCGTAGTCGAATATGTGCCGACATTTGACATTTTTGTATTTACCCTGTGAAACGAGTGATTTATATATTCAAATGTTTTTTTCATAAAATCCTGAACATTTCCTTTGTTGGTCTATACTTATAAGTTAAAAAGAATAATTACACTACACACGCCAAAAAGGCTATTTCTTCTAATTCCCCCATATTAAATAATATTTTCATATTCCACAAATAAAAATAAACGTTAATAATGGTCCGTTCCATTTGCTACAAGCTACACCATTGTAACCAATGATAGCTACAGCGCCATATTGTGTTCCAGCCTTTTGTACTTTCAAAATCAAAGTCGAATAGTCGTTCAGAGTGCAGAGTGAACGCAAAATAGTTTTTGACTCGTAGTCGACAAAGTCACTATTCGGTGGCAGTGATCGCGCTCATTTATTTTGGCGAAAGTATTTAAGTCTCCATGGCCCGTTAGTATAATCAAGTATAATATTTCTGCTGCTAATCAGCTGACCATGATGTATGCTACAGCCGCATCACTTTGCATTCCTGAGTTACCGTTCATAATTTTGACATTTCAGAGAGTTGATGAATTCTGATCTGTACGAAATTGATTATTAAACATTAAAATTAGCCAACACAACTTTTAAAATATGGTGATTAAATGATTATATATGATAAGATTGGTAATTACTGGATATTAATTATTTTCGATTAGTTGTATAAAATACTCGACTTTAATAAATGGGCTGTTTATTAAATGTCTCTGCTCAATATGATTCTACCTGAAAAATCTGGTATAAAAAAATCAAACAAAACTGAAAGTGTGGAAGAAATGAATTATTGATATAAAACTGTAATGAAGTGATTTTAAATTAAAAGTGATTACCCACAAGAGGATAATAAGAAAATAAAACACCGGTGAGTAAGAAAATGGTTTTCTTTTCATTGTACAATTTTTTTTTTCTTCAAACTATCACTCCTGGCCGCCTTCCATATCAACATTAGTGCCACGAAACGGGCCAAACCGCAGAGAATATTTCCAAATCAAAATCAGATTCTCAACATTGAAATTTGGTATGAGATTTCTAAATTCTTATTTTAAAAAACGTCTACCTCACCTTTTGCGCCAAATTTGAATATACCAAATTCAGATTTTTTTAAGGAAAATAAATAGGTTTCTACAAATTTTTTTTTTTAGAAACGTAATTTTGTTTTCTACAGGTTTCGTATTTTTCTTAAATTTTATTTTCTCAAGATTTCGTTTTCCGAGATTTTTTTGCAGGTTTTTTATGATACCACTTTGTGATACCTCAAATTTACCGTATAGGCTTTTTTTCATTATTTGAGGGTTTTTGTTTGGGATTGTATTCTGAACCCAAGTTTTTCTAGATATTTCTTGCCATCTAGCAAATTTCTTATTTACGTCTGGATTAAGTTTATAAATTGTTCTAGGGTATACTATAGTTTGCGTTCGCTCTATGCTGCTTCCCAGCATATTGATCTGCTCACCCGCACCAGGCTCTTCTCGGCTCTGATTCTACCGTTTTTTTTTCTACGCTGATGTAGTCCTGATCTCCATCGGTAATCTTTCTAAATTAATCCGTGCGTTCAAGGCCTGCGGTAGATATGTCTTCAGTTTCAAACGAGGTTCACATGTTGCCCCACAGTTTCTTGCGATGCTTCTTCCTTGTGCACTTGCTGACATGTACGAATTTAACACCCTAAAGCTGATATTCAAGGCCAGAGCGCCACAGAATTCCCAGGGTTCGTACGCAGTTCGGTGGAAAACTGTGTTCCTGATAGGAGCCGTATGTTGGAACCGCATGTCAGATGAGGCTAGACGCAGTGCTTCACTAAATTCATTTAAGTCTGAAGCTCTGGACTTCCTGACAGCAGCTATCTAATGGCCTTCTGCCTTCTATCCTATCAATAATCTTTGTGTCAATATGGTCTTTAGTTTTCCTTAATTTATACTTCAGTTGCCTCACAGCCCCCGTTCCCGGGCTTGGATATGTTACCGGATATCCATCATTCAGAAGGTTCAACTATCTATGCTGGACCTTTATCTTATCTTATTTTAAACTATGTAAATCTATTTGCCAGATGCACTGTGTACTGGACTGTGCTATATTGTACTGCACTGTGCTGTATATTAAGCTACTATTTCTATCTTGTTATATTTTATACTGTACTATATATTAAGACTAACTGTCTAAGATGTGCCCAGCGCTATGCGTGCCTTTGGCACGGGTACGCAAATAAATAAATGTTTATGTTTATATAATATTGTCTACTAATAAAAACAGGGTTATCATAATAAGTCCTGCCAATGTCCCTTCATTAGTTATATCTTATATAAGCAATGATTACTGGTACCTACCTACCAATAAAAATAATCGCTGCGACCCAAGAGATCTTTTGTGCTATGCTCCTACCGTGTTGGGTTCAGTCCACGTTTGCCCTTTTAGGAAGGGTTTACCTCAATAGAGCCAATTTTCCAGGCATTTGATGAGACTTTGAATCCCTTAACCAGATATTCGTGTAAAATTTGGGTCCACTGTTCCTCCAGTTTGGTTTTCTATGTCCACTTCAATTGTATTACATTGTGTCTGTGAACTTAGAGGCAATTGAGTCATTTTGTAAATCTTCAATTAAAATATTATTGATAAAATTTTTAATTATTTATTTTTTCCAGCGCTATGCGTGCCTTTGGCACGGGTACTCAAATAAATAAATGTTTATGTTTATATAATATTGTCTACTAATAAAAACAGGGTTATCATAATAAGTCCTGCCAATGTCCCTTCATTAGTTATATCTTATATAAGCAATGATTACTGGTACCTACCTACCAATAAAAATAATCGCTGCGACCCAAGAGATCTTTTGTGCTATGCTCCTACCGTGTTGCGTTCAGTCCACGTTTGCCCTTTTAGGAAGGGTTTACCTCAATAGAGCCAATTTTCCAGGCATTTGATGAGACTTTGAATCCCTTAACCAGATATTCGTGTCAAATTTGGGTCCACTGTTCCTCCAGTTTGGTTTTCTATGTCCACTTCAATTGTATTACATTGTGTCTGTGAACTTAGAGGCAATTGAGTCATTTTGTAAATCTTCAATTAAAATATTATTGATAAAATTTTTAATTATTTATTTTTTCCAGCGCTATGCGTGCCTTTGGCACGGGTACTCAAATAAATAAATGTTTATGTTTATATAATATTGTCTACTAATAAAAACAGGGTTATCATAATAAGTCCTGCCAATGTCCCTTCATTAGTTATATCTTATATAAGCAATGATTACTGGTACCTACCTACCAATAAAAATAATCGCTGCGACCCAAGAGATCTTTTGTGCTATGCTCCTACCGTGTTGGGTTCAGTCCACGTTTGCCCTTTTAGGAAGGGTTTACCTCAATAGAGCCAATTTTCCAGGCATTTGATGAGACTTTGAATCCCTTAACCAGATATTCGTGTAAAATTTGGGTCCACTGTTCCTCCAGTTTGGTTTTCTATGTCCACTTCAATTGTATTACATTGTGTCTGTGAACTTAGAGGCAATTGAGTCATTTTGTAAATCTTCAATTAAAATATTATTGATAAAATTTTTAATTATTTATTTTTTCCAGCGCTATGCGTGCCTTTGGCACGGGTACTCAAATAAATAAATGTTTATGTTTATATAATATTGTCTACTAATAAAAACAGGGTTATCATAATAAGTCCTGCCAATGTCCCTTCATTAGTTATATCTTATATAAGCAATGATTACTGGTACCTACCTACCAATAAAAATAATCGCTGCGACCCAAGAGATCTTTTGTGCTATGCTCCTACCGTGTTGCGTTCAGTCCACGTTTGCCCTTTTAGGAAGGGTTTACCTCAATAGAGCCAATTTTCCAGGCATTTGATGAGACTTTGAATCCCTTAACCAGATATTCGTGTCAAATTTGGGTCCACTGTTCCTCCAGTTTGGTTTTCTATGTCCACTTCAATTGTATTACATTGTGTCTGTGAACTTAGAGGCAATTGAGTCATTTTGTAAATCTTCAATTAAAATATTATTGATAAAATTTTTAATTATTTATTTTTTCCAGCGCTATGCGTGCCTTTGGCACGGGTACTCAAATAAATAAATGTTTATGTTTATATAATATTGTCTACTAATAAAAACAGGGTTATCATAATAAGTCCTGCCAATGTCCCTTCATTAGTTATATCTTATATAAGCAATGATTACTGGTACCTACCTACCAATAAAAATAATCGCTGCGACCCAAGAGATCTTTTGTGCTATGCTCCTACCGTGTTGGGTTCAGTCCACGTTTGCCCTTTTAGGAAGGGTTTACCTCATTAGAGCCAATTTTCCAGGCATTTGATGAGACTTTGAATCCCTTAACCAGATATTCGTGTCAAATTTGGGTCCACTGTTCCTCCAGTTTGGTCTTCTATGTCCACTTCAATTGTATTACATTGTGTCTGTGAACTTAGAGGCAATTGAGTCATTTTGTAAATCTTCAATTAAAATATTATTGATAAAATTTTTAATTATTTATTTTTTCCCATAAAATATCACCTAAATAATAAAGTATAAATCTGATAATCTGAAAACTTAGTCGGCCAAACGATTTTTTTGCAGCTGGTATTTAGCATCTTAGCGTTAAGAGCAGCATCCTTTTTAATTAATAGATGTAGAAGAGGTAAACCCAACAAAGTTCTAATGTGAGACAGGTCCTCATTGCACCTCTTACTCCAAGGCAAGCCAATTTTTGTAGTTTTTGTAACTTTTTTTCTTCTGTTTTGGTTTAGTTTAGGACCAATGCACTAAACAGGATTCAAGCTAATTTTTTTTTGCCATACGTTCTTTAGTAAATACCAGTACCGGCATGCTTACCACTTATTGTTATGACTATGTCTTCAACGTATTCGAGTACATTATATCCCACTTGCGAGAGATTTTCTAGAGGCTCATCTCTCACCATCGACAATAAGAGGGTCGATAGAACCTAGTGGGCAGCCTTTTTGTGTACTAATGGTGACAGATTTGCTCCGTCTGTAAACCGTTATTCTCCCATTTTCGATCATAACACTTATCCATTCGATTCTCTATGTTTCACAGTCTTTCCTAAATAAATGCTTGGTGACAAGATCTAAATTAATGTTTATTGACATCCATCGCAAACTTTTGCCAGAGCCTACTAAAGTTGATTAAGTTTCATACATACGCTCGCCGGCCTAAACGAGATATCACACAGGATTTAACAGACCTTGTGTTACTCGTATGATCTAAATATATATCACGTTTACGTGAAGATGAAGATTTACAGTGTTTGTCTTAATTCGATTTGTAAAATTATTTGAGTCGAATTTATTCAAATGCCATGTAAGCACAAATAAGAGCTTTGCTATAGAAGATTTGAAAGTTTGACATCTGGGAATTTGTAAATTAGTAATTAGCGCACATCAAATTTAATCAATTTCAATTCTACTATATGCACAGAGCACATCTAGTTTTCAAGTCGATACAGTAAAATTGCAGATTAAAATATTTTAAGCCACTGTTTTAAGTCTGTTTAGCCAAAGTAATGTTCATCACTAAACTTAGTTTATTAAAAAAAAAAAATCATAATAATAATAAAAAAACTTGCATAGCTGAATAAGCAACAGAGCTGCTTACTCTGGATTACTTTGCATGTTGGTGACAATGAATGTGTATTTCTTAGATTCTACTTTTAAGAAATCTTGACCTTACCCCGAGTATTTTAGAGAATGTTTTCACTCAGACTTGCTGCTGACATTGCTTTTGTAGTCAACATTTTATGCAAATTCCGGAAAATGCTCTGATGATGAAGATTATTTTCTATATAAAGACAGTCGTGCGTGAAAATTGTTCAGTTAAAGATAAGAAGAATCATGTCACGGAATATAATTTTACAACACTGCACACTAGGATTACTTTATTCATTACTCTTAACAAAAGTGGGTAGACTGTGATTTATTAAAATAACTGAAAGTGTGGTTAGTTATAAAGTCGAAATATTTTTAGGTCCAAGTTTTAAATGGAAAATCAGTGGAATTCATATTTACTGGAGATGCATGTGAATGTCCACGCGAGTTGCCGTATGAAATAGGGGTGCCAATAGTTCAGCAAGTATTGCCCCCTACACCCAAAGATCACTTTTACAAAATAGAAGTTCCAGCATTTCGGGAAGCTCAAGTAAAATATTCTTTAGACTTTGAAATAGAGCAGCCAACACCTCCTGTGCCTCCGATTCCTTTGGGACGTTCTCTATCAGCTAAAGTAGACAGAATTCAATTGCCCAAGCCAGGTTGGATTTAATATATACGCTATGTGTGAACTGGAATTATTCTTGAAAATTTCAGATTGTCCGCATTATGTGGGTAGATCATGTTCTTGCGGAATGAGGCCATGTAATGTATGTGGATTCAAACCATGTTCATGTCGACCGAAGCTATGTTCCTGTGGTTCAACACCATGCAACTGTGGATCATCGAAATTAAATTTCCCATTTATCAATTCACATATTGGTAATGATGACTACTTTCCAGGACCAAAATATCATGTTCCTGTCAATTATCTAAGGTATTTATAGGGATATTCATTGGAATTTTTATGTAAACTTGCAGTAGTAGGGTCCGTCGGGATTTGAATGAAAAGAAGTTTTCTATTAAAAAATGGATGAAAACAATGCAGACAAGAGCAAAAGCGGGTTTTAAAAAGGAAGAAAAACCTAAGAAAAAGCATAAGAAACGGGAAATTAATGAAATCAATGAAAACATACACATGCTAGACAGGGTCCATGGTAGAAATTTGGATTTGAGAATACCAGAAATTCTTCAGTATATGCCTGAAGTAATGTCTTCAAAGTTTGAATTGGGACAATGTTTTGGTTGCAATTATAATAATAATAATCAATCGAATTTTACGCCACAGACAACATCGTATAGTCATCAATTTACCTGTAAGCCGACTATAACACCTGTCGACTATATTGCTAGTTACGTTGAATATGTTCACGATTCTCCTGTATCCTATGAGCTTCAGGAAAAAGATTCAAAAAATCTCAGTGAAGAGAGATATGTAAATAATGAGACACCTAAGTACAAAAAAAATAACAGTCGACTAAAACAAGTGCGTCCGAAAGAAAGAAATCATAATAATGATCCCGTTGTTGGAGCTCCTGGGGACTATGAATCAAAGGTTGAAGAGTTAATTAAACAGATCGTTTATTCGCATCCAGATTTTATTGCGGCTAGTGATTATGGCGATGGCATTCTAACACCATCAGCACAATCACAAAATCGACAAGCTATGGCATTTCTGCGAAGAATAATTGTAGATCGAATGTCGAAGTGGTTTAAGAAAAGGCGTAAAAATAATAGTTTCGAAAATTATTCAAGTTCTAGTTTTGAACGACCATATAGATCATCTGATATTCATGAAAGCGTCTTAGACCCTCAAGAAGAAAGCGAGAGCAATAGATACTCCTCAAAAGAAAAACCAGCTAATCTGTTTTCTAATTTACATACAGGAAAGGAGAAGTTAGTGAAGTCCTTAAAGGGAAATGAGGTTCATCTAGTGAAATTTAAGAGAGATGGGAAAACTTTACAAATTTTGACATCACAAAGTAATCATGATAACGAACAATCGCGTATATAACTAGAATTTTTAATAAGTCTATGCTCGTTTACTCCGATTTTCCGTTTTATTTTTTAACCAGTTCAGTGTCAATTTATCTCATATACGACAAATATACTTTTTTTTGTTATAAATAAGAAGATAGCATTATTTTTATTCCAGTGATTTCCTAATAGAATTTTTGTTTTTTGTTTTTTTTAGCCATCACTAGATTAACTATATACGGATTATTCGGCATGGGCTGGTCGGCTTTGAAACTCCCAGACTATTTTACTCATGAGAGGTTTATTGTATTTATTATATCTATTGAATAAATTATGTAAATATGTATTATTATAATATAGAAAAACGTTGAATGCTATTTCTATTCAAATATAAACTCCTCTTTCGAGGAGTCATAACTGTGTTATAGTGTTCAACACAGCCGTACATTATCATTGTCGTAACCGGGTGGTTCTGCTGAAGTTAGGGTGCAATGGGGCGCCGATCAGTTGGGCCACGCCAATTATCAAAATGTTCTAGTCTCGGTTCCACATGGTACCACATTTTGGGCAAAACTGATACCGACGTGGAGACCGAGACGGCCTCACCGGCTCGCAACATTTACTGCACAACTTGATGGTGCGGAACTCGTCCACTTCTAGAACGGAGCAATGCACCTTAAGTGCCCGCAACAATGCTTGGTTTGGTGTGAGATAAGCATTAATTCGTTTTTAAAATATCTCTTCTCTAAATTTGTATATCGGGAACTATTCGTTATGTCGAAAATGAAGTTTTCAAGATGGAATTGAATTTTCTAGAAAGTGAAATATCTAACGGAACTGGATTAAACAAAGTTCAGTTTTATAGTTCATATCTCTCATTGACACGTATAACATAGACTGCTTCATTTTCTATTTCATGTGGTCTAATTTTGTTGGCAGGGGTGAGACAATTATCTTAATTGCAAATTTCATTTTCGCTTTAATATTCATATTACAAGTTCAATGTACTCCAAATACATTCGAAATTATTACTTTTATTGGAAACTTATCTACTATAACATCAAATATTTCTTTAACTCGATTTTTTTAAGGAAATAAAATTAAGCATTTTTTATTTACCCAACCATAAAAGTTCGTATGGGGGACAAAGAAAGGCTTACAATTATTGTATTGCCATCTATTTTTTTATATATTCATTTGGAAAGAGAATGGATGGAATGCATAAACTTGTATCCACTGAACTGTGGTGGACTTATGTAGTACATAACTAATTATTTGAAGTTCAGTGGATTTAAGTTACTTTAAACAAAAAAGACAAGACTGTAGGAAAGTGGTCCCATGTTAATGTAAGCAATTTTAGTAGTGTCGATGTTATAAATTTCAGTGATTCATGCAAGCCCAAGATTCTGAGTCTTACTCGCTCACACGGGAGTAAAATATAAGTTTTATAGTTTTATTTTGGCCTTGGATACTATGTTGTTTTGCGGTTTGCTACTCGTTTCGGCTATTATATTTCGAAGGCATAGCATTGTCTTTAACCTGAGATTGTTTTCAGCGTTCCTGCCAGTGTATTTGGATGTTCCATAAAGATCAATTATTTGTTCTTTATTGTTTGCTATGTTAACAAATGATATATTTCCTAGTGTTAAATTCAGCCAATTTAGTTAAATGGGTCTGATTGAGAACTGTATATGTATGTAACGTAAATGACGACTTGGAGGCCATACACTGCTGGCCGATTAACAGTACACTTTGTCTCAATCCGTGTAAGCCCAAATATTGGTTGCATTCCCTAGGATATTTGTTAACAATGATACTGTTCCTTTTTTTTATTGAGTTAAAAGTTTATGTGTAATATTTAACAAAATCAGTTACTAGGAAGGTTTGTGGGGGTTTGCGCTCCCTTTGAACAAATGGTCAATTTACTCCCGTTTTCACCCGTATATATCTTGAAAAAATTTTACTGTTATAGGTACCTGTAATTACTTATGGCTGAAATTTTTGATAAATTGGATTAAAATAATTCCAAAAAAGTGAATATTGCATTTAATTCTGTATATTTATGGGATTAAATTCGTAACGTAGTCGTATGTGGTATTATAACCGATTTTAACTTTAAATCACTCAGTTTATTATGTAAACTTTTGAAACCGCGCTGTCCTTCATATCTGTATGGTGAGCATCAGTTCTGTAGGTCTATAAGAGGAAGAAGCTTTATCATACCCAGAATTTATGTATTCTTCACTTCCACTAAAGCACTTCTTTATTTTTATTTTATATTTTTTTATTATTATTTTTATAATTTTCTCTCATTGCTATTATTTTTTATTATTATTTTCTTTTCTCTCTTGCACATTTTCTTTAACGTAATTTTCAATATTTGGTTTATTAGATTCGCTTAGTTTAGTTTATTATTCTTTTCCCTATTTTATTATTATTATTTTTTTATACTATTTTCGATTATCTTTTTGCTATTTAGTATTTATTTTTTATTTTTTGCTTATTTTTCTTCTGAATTCTTATACATACTAAAATTATTTGAAATCTTACATGCATAAATGTTTCGTAATGACTAAAATGAAATGAAAGTAAAAAAATATTGAATTTTTTCCAATAGTAAGGCCATGGAAGCGGCCTTAACTGTGAATAAGTCACTCAGATTGAACTTAATTTGTCTTATTTTGACTTTTCTGAAAATAAACAGTTCAGAGTTCCTCGAGTTCAGCGACTTTTAATAAATACTATAACTTTGAAATAGTGTTGTTTCGAAAGCTTAAATTTCAGTGTTTTGTGAAATTAATGCGCACTAATATATTTAAAATTTTA
The DNA here is from genome assembly GCA_963924295.1 of Dioctria rufipes. NCBI lineage: Eukaryota > Metazoa > Arthropoda > Insecta > Diptera > Asilidae > Dioctria > Dioctria rufipes. Next base: position 208,605,666 of record OZ002742.1, read on the forward strand.
AAGTTTTCAGTTATATGCCGCTTCTTGTTTAGTTATTTGTTCAATGTTCATACGTCTTGCACACAGGAAATCGCTTTCAAATCATATAGTGGGTCAACACAGCTTTTTCACTTCAGATACCATACTAAAATTTTTTCGTGATCTTCCAAAACAACTTTTAATGCAGATAAGAATGAGATGTCACAAAAAACCCCATTTCAATTTTTTGGCACATATCGGCCCTTAAAATTATTGTTGAGCCTTTTGGGTCTGCCATTTGGCTTCCGACTATTTTGGTGTTAATATGACTTTGTTTTCCTGCGGAAGTTGATATTTTTGATGATACTTTGTTCAATCCCTAATTCGTCTTAGTTCTATCCGTATCAGTTCACTCATTGGTATATGTCGTCTTCTTTACCCTCTGTTTCATAGTTATACATAGTTAGTTCCATCTTTATTGCTCCGACCAATTGTCCGGTTTAGCACCGAAAATAAGTACGATTAACTTTGTATCTTCATCTTCCCATTTAATATTACTCATAATAATTACTACCTATTCACTCCACGTAAAAGCTCTTTGAATCAATATCTGGATATAATTTGTCTGTGATTGACATAAGCCAGTTGTTTTATGATATAAAAAAAAAACTATAAAAATGAGACTGAAAATTTGATTAAAATAAAAAACAATTTTTTAACAAAATAATTACATTTATTCGTCATATAAAAGGTCCATCTTCTTCGCACAGTCTTGCCAGTTTTCTTATAGAATTTTTCAGTCGATTTGAAACATATGAGTCCATTTCACTGAACACGTTTATAACTTGCATAAACTTCTCCAGCGCTTTATTGAATTTCGCCTCTTTTTCAGCCTCACTTTCTTGGGTCGATGAGTACTTCTGATCAATTACATGTTTCAGGTCATCATTTAAGCCCACCTTATTTAAATCTCGTTTTGAATTCCTTGTAAATTTATTTCTTATCTCGTCGTTTGGTGAAGCCTTCTGGGCTTTTTTAAGTTTTTCTTTCCTTAAATTGAGTATGAACTTAAGATTAATTAACTTTGGCTTGCTATTCTGGTGATTGTTACTATCCTGTAGAACGATATTTGAATTTTCTTTATTTTTACTATCGACTTCTTTACGCACAGTGTTATCTTCTGAGCTAGCCTTTTGTAGGAGATCTATCTCATTTCTATTTATAATATCCTCTTTATATGGAGAAAGATGTTCAGTTTCACGAAGCTCCGCAGAAAGCGATTTCCACTTTATTTGTGGTTTATTTTCAGTCAGGTGAATCGGATGATTTTCTGTTATGAGATTCATACTATCCCCAAACTTTTGAGTGTATTTTATTTGATTTTGATTATATCCTTCAGACAAGTCTATATTTGTTTTGGGAAGATGAAAAATTTCGTAATACGCTGGAGTGGTTTCATGTGTACTCTCTTCTGTTTCTTGAATTTTTAATGTAGTAGAAAACTCAACATAATTACGAAATGTTGTTGGTGATGTCCAAATTTCTGTGGTTGATTTTTTAATTGTTGGTACTTCTGTTGTATAGACTGGCTGAGTTGTTGTCGTAGCATCTTTATTTAACAAAACTACTTGAGATGTTGCCATTGTTTTTAACATTTTTGAACGATAATTTTTCTGCTCTAATTCATGTTCTGTATCTGTATCTAGAGGATCAACAGTTGTGGGCGGATCACTTTCAATTTTAGCTGATATAATTTGCATATCAACATTATTCAGATTAGTATCCAATATTTTACCTGCGTAAATATTTTCATATTATTAAAGAAAAGAAAATTTTAGCACTATATACTTGTTTGATTTCTAGGGTTTGAGCTTTGGGAAACAGCGCCATACATATGATTTCTAGACATGATGCATACAATCAAGATAATCTGAAAATAGAATTATATGACAAAATTATAAAAACCACCAATAGAAGTTCATTTAAAAACCATTAAAATCACTAAACTTGAAGTAATTATGAAAACAGAAAAATTAACAATAATTTGCAAATAATGAGATTTTCTTAAAATGATTTTTAACAGTTTCATAATAAAAACACTACACTAAATCACGATTAAGAATACTAACTGCGATTATTGAATTAATTCCTCTCATTATGTAAGAAAAGTGTAGACTGAAAATTTAACCTAAATAAGTTATAGGCGGTCAGTGCAATTTGCAAAATTTCGAAATGGAATTATGACGACAACGATTGTGTCTGTGACGAAAGGGCGCTCCGACAAAATTTTGCTGACTTTGCTCTTTAATTATGTCACAGTTTTTACTCATATTTCATACATATTATGTTTTCTTGTAGTATTTACATATATACTTTTGGTATTTTACATAATTGTAATTCGTGTTATTAAATTTGTTTTAGTTTTCTGTTTTTATTATTATTACTGTGGAAACCTTACACGTAGAGGAAGACGCTAGGTTTTCTTGCAGACTGCTCAGATACAAGTGAAATAGTATATCTGTGGTTTTTTGCCAAAGAGGGTAATGTTGTGAGAATATATGACATAGTTATAGTCGTCCAGAAATTGCGATGAGTTGATTATGATATTTTGCACCTCTTTGCTTTAATTGAATAAGCTTGATATAAGTATTTTAGTAGTTTTCATAAAATATACAATCAAGTCGTATAGCAGTTTCGGTTTAACCAAAAGCTTCCAAACTATACGGTAATCGTATTAATAAATATCTCACAATTTTTAGAATCGGTCATAGACGGAATAAAAGAATTTTGAAATTTTTATTTTTACAATTCTAAATTAAATTATTAAATACAAGAAAATGTGAATTCAAGTACCGTATGGGACAAGATATTTACAAATAATTTGCAAAAAATATTGACTATTTATTTCTGCGCTTTTGTTACTGGCTATAGAAAAATTAAGAAATACAAGAGAAAAAGGTATCTGTACCGTTAGATCAGTGGTACTGTCATATAATAAGAATGGACTGAGCGTTCTTGTATCGTTAGATCAGTGACACTGTCATATAATAAGAATGCACTGAGCGTTCTTGCTTAAAAAATAGCACAAATTTTGAACAGTCGGTGAAAACCCTTTATTTCGTACAATTGTATTATTGTATTATTTGTCGGTTAGAAACACTAAAGATAATACAATGATACAACCGTACTGTTTTTAAAATCGGTTTTACAGTTCAACATACATTTTGGGCTTGATGGAGACAAACAGATTTTAACCAAAATGTGTGCCATTTTTGAATATAGGAATTAGTTCATTCTTATTATATGTCAGTGTTCAATGGTAGTACACCGGGAAGCGGAAGGGCCGGCTTCAAAAATCAAAGGAGGCGGTTGCTTTTTTGGCTTCTAGGTATTTAATAATTTAATTTAGAATCGGAAAAATAATAATGTTAAAAATGCTTTTATTCTATCCTACTTATACACCTCAAAATCTCACCTACCAAACCGTCACAACTTCTATGCATTCATCATCATGCTACCTCACACATATTTTCCTTGAACTCTTTTAGCTAAAGAACTTAGCTAAACTAATAGAAACGCGTCACCGTCATAGAAATAAAATTTTCAATTCATTCAGATGTCTATCGAAACGTGCAATTATTTTGTAGCCCAAATTTTTCTTTTTTTGAGCAACGGACAATTCTTAAAATTTGGTTGAAGCGGTCGTAGCTTACAAGAATATTTTGTCCGGCCCAGCTGACTTCAAGCCAATAGCTCGCATTTCGATTTACACACGTATTTGAAGGTTGTAGAGTTCCTTTTTCCGCCTTTGAAGGCGACCAAATATTTGTGTTGTTGTGTGTCGCTTTTTTGTTTTTGCTTTCAGCATGCAGAATTTCATTTTAGATTTCTGCAACATTCGGTGATTAAATGCAAATCGGTTTTCGGTATACTGCCACCTTAACTCAAAAAATTCGACAATTCTTGCGCAAAGTGAAACCAAGGTTGTTTCTGATGCTGATATTAATCAGTATCACGTACGTGGTTACAGCTACGTGCCTCTTTTATTTCAGCCTAAATATGTCGACACAGTATTTGTATTTGACAATATCTCCAAAAATATTGAACATATGTTTTCTGTCTCCCCCTTTTCCGAAATCGTTCTGGCAGGCGATTTTAATGTTCATAACTTACCGTGGCTCAGACATTCTTCTACCACAAGTCCTGCGGGCCGTTTCGTTGAATTCTTCTGTGAATCTTTTAATATGCAACAGCTAGTGGATGCAACAACGCGAATTCCTGATGCAGCTGGAGATAAAGCTAATTTACTGGATTTTTTTCTAACATCTCATCCTGACAATATATATATATTGCATCTCAGTCGGTTTGCCTCTCGGTAATTCAGACCATTGTTTAATCACGGCTCAATTTACCACCTCAAACCTGTGCCGCCCTACTTCTCCACCTACAAGTAGGTTTCTTTGGTACTATAAGAATGCTGATTAGGAAAGTCTCAATCAGTATCTTAGAGAAATTGATTGGTCGGTCTGTTTTGCTTCGAGGGATGTTGATAAATGCACATTAGAGCTTAGTAACATACTTGGCATGTGTGAATACATTCCGTATTCTTACAGCAGATCTCAACAACAGCAAAATCGCTCTTGGTTTAACGATAAGTGCAACCAAGCCATAAAAGCCAAAGAGTCCGCTTTTCGCGCCTATCAATTGCATCCATGTCCGGAACTGAAACAAGTCTACAAGACTGCACGGGATACCTCTAAGTCCATTATCCAGAAACTGAAATTTCTCTTTGACCAGAATATCAGACCAAGAATCTTGGCAAGCCGCAAAGGTAGCAAAGGTTTCTGGTCCCTGCTCAAAGCCATCAGGGACAACTTCACCAGTTCCTCTATACCTTCACTACTTTATAATGGTGAAGTGATTATTGACTCCCTGGATAAAGCTAATATTTTAGCTGCCAGCTTCGCTGCAATTTCACGTCTTCTACCCACCTCACAAACACCTGTTTTGCATCTCTCCTGTGGATGTGTACAAAAGCCAATATACGTCCGTACGAGGGGTGTGTTCAGGGTCCTTAAGGGGATCAAAGTCTCCAAAGCCGCAGGTCCTGATGATTTTTCGCCCCTGTTAATGAAAAGCTGAGCCACATCCTGCGCACTATTCTACTTGTCTTATTCGACAGGAAAATTTCCAATTGCTTGGAAGCTAGCTCACGTTCAGCCTATTCCCAAGAAAGGAGAGGGTAGCGATCCCTCAAATTATCGACCAATTGCGATCACTTCGATTCTTTCAAAAGTTTTTGAATCCATCATTAACTCAAAATTAATGAAGTATCTAGAAACTAATCATCTCATCAACGATCGCCAATATGGTTTCCGAGCTTGACGCTATTCTGGAGACTTACTGACCTTTCTAACGGAATGTTGGAGCCGTAGTCTTCACAATTCCAAAATCGTTCCCCTAGATATTTCAAAGGCCTTCTTTAATAGAGTCTGGCATCCAGCCCTTTTAGCCAAACTTAAAGCACTTGGTTTCTTCCCTAATCTTCTATTATGAAATGAAAGTTTCCTATCTAGTCGCCAAATACGTGTTGTATTACATGGCGTTACATCCCATAAATGCTGGTGTGCCTCAAGGCTTTGTTATCGCTCCAACTCTATTTTTAATTTTCTTTAATGATCTGCTTTCTCTTACTTTCAATCCCACCCATAGTTTTGCAGATGACAGTACCCTTGATTTCGCTTATTCCTTTGACACTCTTGCGGACTCCAGGGTGAATTCCGCATGTGTTGAACGAAATTGCATTGATTACAAATCATTGAATAACGATCTTAACAATATTATCGCTTGGGGCAAAGTGAATTGCGTCAAATTCAATGCATCTAAGACCCAAAGCTGTCCCATCTCATTAAAACAAGATCATAACTTAACCACTCCCATTTATTTTGATGGAGCATTAATTTCTGTTTCACCGTCACTAAGCATTCTTGGCATTAATATTTCCAGTAAGTTAAACTGGACAGATCACATCTTCTCTGTTGCCAAATAAGCATCCAAATGTTTTGAATTTTCTGAAAAGGTGTAAGAAATATTTCAGCCCGTCAAATCTAGCGCTCCTTTACAAGTCGTACATTAGACCTAGAATGGAATACTATTCCCATATACATATGGGTTGGGGCTGGTCACACACCCTTAGCTTCATTGGATATTGTCGAAAAGATTTGGCGATTTGGCAATAACTTGTCATATCGACTCACTCGAACATCGCCGCAATGTTGGATGACTTTCGCTCCTTTATCGCTACATGCATGGTCAATGTTCTGATGAAATATCTAGTCTAATCCCTTGTAGAATGATTCCTGCTCGCAATACTCGCGCTGCAAACCCCGCACATCCTTTTACCCTTCAAATTACTTTCGGGCGCACAGTAAAATTCCGTGATGCTTTTTTATCTCGAACAGTGCGAATGTGGAAGTTTAAGGGCGACATACATCGGCACCTCCGCAACTCTCCTCATATCCCCTAATCCTTTCCCTATATCCTTCCTGCCATGCTGTGCTTTGCATCATAGGGTATTCCCTGAGCTTGGCTTAGTAATATAAAAAAAGGCAAAAAAAAAAATATTACATAGTATAGTACATACATTTTTATCGTCACATCCCTTATTCCCTTAAGTTTTTTCCAATTGAAAAAGAAATATCATTAACCTTCGCCCATTCTAAATTATTATCACCCCGTCTTTCATAACTGGTGGGCGAAATCTATTTCCTCTTCTGTTTTCCTTTTGGCCCGTTCTCTTTCTTCATATTTATTATTATTATTCTTTTACTGCGCTTCCTTTAGTAATTACTCATCCTTTTCCCCGATTCCCCTTGGACTACCTTCCTTTAAAACCTATTCCAGTGTTTTTTTTTTTTACAAAGCGAATATAATAGCCGGTTTTCTTGCAGTTTGCTTTGATTTTTGTAAGAGCTTCCGGTTTTTATACCCTAGATGAAATTTATAGGGTATACTAAGTTTGTCATTCCGTTTGTAACACCTAGAAATAATGATTGTAAAGCAAAATGGATTGGACACCCACATAATATTAAAAGTTATTTTGATTTTTGCATGTCCGTCCGTCCTTACGATAACTGAAGAAGGCATATACTTAGAGAGTTGAAATTTTGCACACGGGCTTTTAAAAGAAAAAGTAAAGTCAAGTTAGAAAATGGGACAAATCGGGTAATCCCTTCATAGGGTTGCCATAAAAAAATTTCATTTTTCACTATATATTTTGACACTACATGAGAACACGTCAACGTAGAGCGCTCAAATTTTGTATATAGGGTTTTTATGAAAATAGTAAATACAATTTCAAAATTGGGCCAAATCGGACAACCCCTTCAAGGTGTTGCCGTATAAAAATTTAGGATTTTACGTATACTTTGAAGACCATAAGTCCTATACTATTTTAATGTACCGAAAAGTTCTTTAGAATATCAAATACTATAAAATTGGTTATAATCATTTTTTCTGTCCGACGAACCGTTATAGAATATATCCGAAAAACCACTTCAAAAATTAAACTTGCACAGAAATGACATACGAGTATTCATCTAGGAGGATTGCCCGGTGATGCGGTTGCTAATAACAAATATGGAGTATTCTACATTGTCGTGCATGCATTTTATTTACGTATTTACGTGGAATATTTTAAACCGAAAAGCCCTAACCGATGATAAAAATTAAATATTTAACATTTGCCCCAAATCGATGATCTTTACCTCAAACCACTTGCTTTTCCGTGAATAATATTCATACAACGTCAAGTAAATTACTAACATAACTACGTAGTTAAGTTAGGCTTGGATCCACAACTTGGCACAGACACCATATAAAAGAGGAATAGATATAAAATGATTTTCCGATGTTTACATCCACAGCACCATCATTGGTTTCATACCCCATGTGTAGTCAAATTTTCGTCCACATCTTTATCCTTTCCTCCACAATCATCTTCATCTTCACTTGTTGCTAAGTCTATATGTGAATACTAAAATATGTACTTAACAAGTAAAAAAGCTAGAATTGGTCTAAATCCAATTCTTATGATACCGTAGCCTAGATGAATGCCCGTATGAAATTTCGTATTGTTACACTTCTGTGCAAGTTTGATTTTTGAAGTGGTTTTTCGCATATAGTTCTAGAACGGTTTGTCGGACAGAAAAAATGATTATAACCAATTTTATAGGATTTCGTATTCTGAAGAAGTTTTTAGTACAATAATAATGTCTTGGACTGATCGTTTTCACAGTATACGTAAAAAACTTAAATTTTTATATGGCAACACCAAGAAGAAGTTGTCCGATTTAGTCCATTTTTGAAATTTTATTTGCTAGTACAATAAAAACACCATGTACTAAATTTCAGCTCTCTATATCGATGCGTTCTCAGGCAGTGTCCAAATATATAGTGGAAAACGAAAGTTTTGTATGGGAACCCCACGAATGAGTTGTCCGATTTGTCTCATTTTCGAACTTAATTTTACTTTTTGTTTTTAAGTCCGTATACAAAATTTCAGCTCTCTAAGTATACGCATTCTCGAGTTATTGTGCGCACAGACGGACGGACGGACATGCAAAAATCAAAATAACTTTTAATATTATGAATGGGTGTCCAATCCATTTTGCTCTACCATCATTATTTCAAGGTGTTGCAAACGGAATGACAAACTTAGTATACCCTATAGATTTCATCTAGGGTATAAAAAGGCACAATATCTGCAGATAACGTCCAAAAAATAGGGATGAGCACCTGCTAAGGATCTTATCTTCATTGAATTCGCCGTAATATTTTTTTTAGCGTCGTGATAGTGGATTCAACCAACCTGTAGCAGTGTAGAAGACAAAGATTATATGATGGCATGTAATGCGTATCCCCATTCCCCTCTCGAATGTGTGGAAACATATTTAGTATATAATGTAAAACCTTGCTAATCTTTCAAATGAAGACAACCTTCACTATTCTTCAGATGGCAGGGATATAGCCTAATGCGATACAAGCTCTGAAGACTTTGGCTTTAAGAGGGTCAACAAAATTTCATCCAGCCCCGAAGCTTTATGCTTATGAATCGTCCCCATTTCCCACTCTACTCTAGATAGGAATCACCACGAGAGTAGTTGGACCGTCACCGCTCGATGACAATAGGCTAAATGCAACCCTGTTGATTATTTCTGTGTTATACTTCTAGCAATAATTCTAGAAAGGAAAAAGCAAAACTTCCTAAATACAGTTTTGAAAAAGAAAAAGTCAAAACTGTTCCATAAAATTTGTTTATTCATTCGATCTCTCAGCGGTTTTTGTTAAGTTTTAAATAAATTATGCTTTCTTCTCTTGAATAACAGTCTGAACATCTTGGGCAACCTTCTTAGCTGTTGTCACTGTATTCTCCAAAATCTCTTTTAAGACTTTGTCAACGTTAGCAGAAGCGGATTGTCCATGTTCCTTGATTTTAGCGCCGTATTGTTCAGTTTCCTTATAGATGGTTTGAAGCCTCTTTTGGAATTCATCCTGTTGAATAAAAAATTTCTTGTCACAATTCAATACAATGAATTATAATGTCGTAGTTGGTCATACTTGAAGTTTTTGTACATCAGGGTTTGTTTCGGTCTGCGATTTAAGTTCTTCAACTGCAGTTCCTAACCTGGCAGCAATTGACTGGACAACTCCATCAGCTTTGCTGGCCTATATATACAATATTAAACCAAAATTAAAATATGGGCGAACTGAATATTTTTCTTTTGAGAAATAAAACTGATATTAGCAATGAATGGACTACCTCAGTAGCTAATTGTTGAACCAAGCCTTGAATTTTTTCACCGTACTGCTTTCCTTGAGTTTGTACTAATGTAGCCAATTCATCGTTACTTTTGACTCCTACAACTTCTAAGAACTTTTGATTAAGTTCGCCAAGAGCAGTTTCAGCTTGTTTTGCCCATTCTGAAAAATCTGGTGTTTGAGCTTGGGTATCACGTACCACACGGCATGAAACGAGCTAAAAAATAAAAATAAAATATTATTAAATTTTTTCCCTTAACATGGGGTTTTGTTTTTATTTCAAAATATTATTTACTTGAAGGCAAAGCAGAGCACCGAACACGAACAAAAATTTTGCCATTTTTATTGAATACTGTGAATTTATAGCTTGCAGGAAGCGAACTTGAACCAAACTGACCACAAAATGCACGGATTCCGTTTTATATTCCTGCGCGAAGAATATCTTGTTGCCACTTAACATACACCAATGTAGATTCAATTTTTCTTTCCGTTCTATGAGAGATTGAATTAGAGCTTTTACTTATCGCCTTACAACGCATACAACAACAGCTTTACTGACCTAAGACGGTCAAAGGTGGACTCGTTTCTGTGTAAGTTTCAACGAATACGATAATTATTATGAGAACGCTAATAACAGTCTGCGCTGCAAACCATTTCAATTACTTTCCTTATCGGATGGCTACTATATTGCTTGTATTTGGCGATGTCGAATTGTTGTCTCGCCAATGTCAATTTATTTTCCCTTTCGGCAGTTTCTATATTGGGTTTCATGAATAAATAACGTTGAGGCTTATTTAAATTGCACCTCCCTCACCGGAAGCTATTGTTTCTTGTGTTTGACTATTGCGTCTTGGGTAATAATTAGTAATATTGTACTTCAATCGAATTGCAAAGAAAACAAATCAAAATTCAAATGAAACTAATCGTTTTAAAGTGGCACTACTTATTGCGGGCCTTTAAAATAATAAATTTGTTTTTCATTGAATTATTACGCACGGTTATATGTGAGCGAAATGGGATAAACGCTCATTAAAATTGTTGTTGTAGAGCGATAGGCGAATATACTGACAATAGATCACTTATGCGCGTACTTTATTTTTCTCTTTCTCATCTTAATACAGTCCTTATTACGAGCATGGCCGTCTTTAGCCGAGTGGGGACCCTGGGAACTTCAGGATATTATGGGGCCCACTAACAGAAATTATTTTCTAACATTGGATGACGAAACTATCACCGCGCCTTTACGTTTATATGAATGTGTAGTAACATTTGTGTCGCCGCTTGACTGCCATTGTTTTGGGAGACGTTGTAGAACTAGAAAGAAGCCTACGCATCTTGTTTTTGGAAAAATGGCTGCTGTATCAATAATGTGAGAGGGAGGAAAATATAGACCTTAGAGTTACAGCAAGTCTCTCTTCGGGTTCAATTTATATTGGTACTTTGATAAGTTAAAGCAGGTCTCAAAATCTGTAATAGTAACTTAAATTTTTCAATACTCATACAGAAATATCAAAGGAATTTTTCAGGATAGAATCGTAGTTCATCAAACATTAAGTGAATTTTTTCGTTGAGAAGCCTTTCGCTCCAAATTGGAAGGACCCAATTGCGTTTCTTTCGTTGATATTTTCTATATCCTTATAACAAGTACACATATCACAGCTGCCTCCTCGAAATGTATATTGATGAATGGTGATATAAAACATGAATTTTTGGGATGACAGTTACTCACTGTGTGTGTACTAAACTGGCCCACGGCGATAGTTTCCAAAAAGTTTCACGACAAAGAGTCTCCAGTGCGCGTTAGGCCTAACATGAATCAGCAGTAAAATTGTCAATGATTATCAAATACATTGAGTTTGGCTACTGTAAATATAACATGAAAAAATGTCAGAAATTTAAGATATACTGGGGCTGCAAGCACAATCAGTAGATGTCCCTTTGTATGAAAATTTGTTGTCATGTATAAAAGTTCGAATAAATCCCACGGTCTTATTTCAGTAGCTAAAGTCTAGCAGCTAAAATTACTTGAAATAAGTTGTCTTATTGGTTGAAGATTGGTCATCAGTTGGTCGCAAGAGCTGGGAGGCCCTTGAATTCCAGGGCCCTGGGCCCGCTCATGCGTAAAGATGGCACTGATTATGAAATCCATTTTAGAGACAAGTGCCTAATGAGAATAAAAAGACATAGTGCATTGTGAAGTGTCAGATTTATCATTGCCTTGGCCTTCGAGCAGGAAACTAATGAAATAGGCATGGTGTATAAAAATGTGTACATTAGAGCCACGAGAGGGCTATCATCAACAATTTTCGTGCTAATCTCAAAGATGTGTAAGTTTATATGCATACTGTAAAATATTTGCATTGCAGGCGGATGACAAAAAACGTATATGCAAGGGATTTTGGCGCGGAGACAAAATTTAATACCACCAGCAGCGTAGTGCGCGCTAGTAATATAAAACAACCTTTTGATGTTTCCGGGTTTCCAGTAAGCCTATTTTCATCTTTGGTTGCCCAATACCTTGCATTAAAATTTCATTTTTCTAAATCTTTATCAAGAAAATATATTAAAAATTAGCAGCTTTTATTAAAATTACAAACATTTACCAATATTCTGATTTCCAGTTTATTATTAAAAAAGAAACAAATAAAGTATTACTAAATTTCTACATAAAATACTGTAAATATTTTAGTAGCTAGGGTACATTTTCTTACCGAACATAAAAAAAAGTTTTTCGACTTTGTTCATGGCTTGTATATTCCGGAGGTTACTAGCTACATGATTCAATATCATCAGCTCACGCAAAACCCTCGAGACATTTACAAAGTTCTCTAACAATTCCTCTCCTATCCGCTAATTTTTTTGCTTCTCGTAACATCATGTTTAAAATTTCTGAGACTACTATATACATATATACCTACGTGAAAAATGGAAATTTTCGTATGACAAGCAGTACGAAGCAGACGCCAGATTTATTCCATTTTTGTAGTTAAACCTGCAATTGTCATGAATTACTGCGCCCAAAATATGATGTTCCTTTGCAGCATGTTCTCAACCAGTATCGAAATATACGAATGAATTTGTATTATGGTTACCTTACAACGCATCACTTTTTAAAGTTAACATACAATTCCTATAGAAAGCTCTGTACAAAATCTCAGTTTCCAAGGACAATGCGTTCAAATCTCCGTCCTAATGTACATATATATATATCTACCTAACTAAGGTTTTGTATTGCATCCCTACGAAAGAGTTGCACGATGAAGGATATTACAAGTTAGGTATTGATGACGTGTTTTTTGAAAAATATTATTGCTAAATGAAAAAAGCTAAGTTGAAATTCGGAGATTTTGACTTTATTGAGCCATGACTTCGAAACGGAGAGGATGAGGAGAACAGAAAATTTAAGAAGTCTTGCAAAACCTCCAAGAAGATGCGTACATTTATCGAGAGATTTGATTTGATTGATTTGAGTCTTCTATATTCTATTGAAAATAAAAATAAACTCGAAAGATTTACTGCAAATTTCTCGCAACAAATTTCATCATCAACTATACAAAGAATAACAAATTTATTTACATGATCTACCGCACGTAAGGGTCTAGACAAATATCTTATCTGTGTTTTACTTTGACCTTTACAATATATATATACAGTAGAAGGAAATATTTAACGAGCCTTTGTAATTGGCATCACTTTATCGTAGTTTAAATATTTGTGGAAGTTTTTTGCCATCGTGAATAATCAGTGTGTATTATTTTGACCTTTACTGTGTACGTAAAAGATCAATGTCAGTTTTCAGTGATAGTTAAGTAACGTAATTTTTCAATTTTATTGATATAAAGGTTACTAGTTAAAGATAACACTCAATTAAACTCCTCTAGCGAGGAGTCATAGCTGTGTTTTTTTTTTTTTTTTTTTTTTATATATTTTTATTTTTTTTTTATATATATTTTTTAAGGGATATGAGGAGAGCGCCGGAGGTGCCGATGTATGTCGCCCTTAAACTTTTGAAGGTTGTATGCCGGAGGAAAGACAGAAGATGGTAGACTGTTCCACATTCGCACAGTTCGGGATAAGAAAGCGTCACGGAATTTAAGTATACGGCCGAAGGTAATTTGAAGGGTAAAAGGATGAGCGCGGGATGCAGCGCGGGTATTGCGTGCAGGAACTATTCTACAAGGGATCAGACTAGATATTTCATCAGAACATTGGCCATGCATATAGCGATAAAGGAGCGAAAGGCATCCAACATTGCGACGGTGCTCGAGCGAGTCGATATGACGAGTAATTGCCACATCGCCAATGAGCTTGCAGGCTCTCTTTTGGACAATATCCAATGAAGCTAAGGCTGTGCGACCAGCCCCGGCCCAGATATGGGAATTGTATTCCATTCTGGGTCTGATGTAGGACTTGTAGAGGAGCGCTATATTTGATGGGCTGAAATATTTCTTACACCTTTTCAAAAAACTAAGGCATTTGGATGCTTCTTTGGCAACCGAGAATATGTGATCTGTCCAGCTTAACTTACTGGAAATATTAATGCCAAGAATTCTTAGTGACGGTGATTCAGAAATTAATGCACCATCAAACGAAACGGGAGTGGTTAAGTGATGGTCTTGTTTTAATGAGATGAGACAGCTTTGGGTCTTAGATGCATTGAATTCGACGCGATTCACTTTGCCCCAAGCGAAAATATTGTCAAGATCGTTATTCAATGATCTAATCATGCAGTCTCGTTTAACACATGCGGCGTTCCCTCTGGAATCCGCAAGGGTGTCAAAGGAGTATGCGAAATCAAGGGTACTGTCATCAGCAAAGCTATGGATAGGATTGAAAGTAAGGGAAAGCGGATCATTAATGAAGATTAGAAATAGAGTCGGAGAAATAACAGAGCCCTGGGGGACACCGGCATTAATAGGATGAGGATCAGATATAACGCCATCTAATACAACTCGTATTTGGCGATTAGATAAAAAAATTTCAATCCATAATAGAAGAGGAGGGGAAAGACCAAGTGCTTTGAGTTTGGCTAAAAGGGCTGAATGCCAGACTCTATCAAAGGCCTTTGAAATATCTAGAGCAACGATTTTGGACTCACCAAAATTGTGAAGACTACGATTCCAACGTTCCGTAAGAAAAGTCAGCAAGTCTCCAGATGAGCGTCCGTGCCGGAAGACGTATTGGCGATCGTTGATGAGCTGATTGGTTTCCAGATACTTCATTAATTTGGAGTTAATGATAGATTCAAAAACCTTTGAAAGAATCGAAGTGATTGCAATTGGTCGATAATTTGAGGGATCGCTACCCTCTCCTTTCTTGGGAATAGGCTGAACGTGAGCTAGTTTCCAAGCAGTTGGAAATTTTCCTGTCGAATAGGACAGGTAGAATAGTTTGCGCAGAGGTTTAGCCAAGGATGAGGCACAGCTTTTAATTAATAGGGGCGAGAAACCATCAGGGCCTGCGGCTTTAGAGACGTTGATTCCTTTGTTCAACCTAGCCATACATTATCATTGTCATAACGGGTTGGTTCTGCTGTAGTTCTCGTGCGATGGAATGCGCATCAGTTGAGCCACGCCAACTTTCAATATGTTAAGGCCAACGTTGACGTCTCGGTTCCACATAGTACCACATTTTGGACAAAACTGGTACCGATGTGGAGACCGAGACGGCCTCACTGGCTCATAACAATTGGCGCACAACTTCACTTCTTGAACCGAGCAATGCACCTTAAGTGCCCGCAACAATTTTTGGTTTGGGGTTCTTACATAGCCACGAATCGGTGAATTTGCTGCTATTTTGGTAGAACTTATACACACCAGAGTTTTAGGCGTGTTCGGGTTATTTCCTTAACCAAGCGATGCGTTGCTCGTTCGGTGTATATATAATGCTTGAACCGTAAGCGTGCTACTTTTGGTTGACCATAAACCGCTTGTCGTTGGGAAAACCATTTGTACCGCTCCTCTGTGACGCGATTGGGTGGTTGTTATTGCACTTTTCGGAAGGGATTTTGTATATTTCGCCAGTAAAGCTTTTCTGGCATACATGGACGTGTTATAGTGGAATGATATCGATTTGATTTTAATTCGACTAACCGATTTGTCTTCGTTAGGTACTCTCACACCTCCAACAATTAACCGACATCTCGGATCTAATCCAACAGCCAACTTGTAATAGTCAGAGTTAAATTTTTCCTGGATGTCGGGTCATCGTCTTGTCATCATGTGCGCTACACTTCGTGGTCTTTCGGCGTTTCTTCGGTGTTTTCGATGAAGCTATTTGCACTTCCATGGAGAACGTAATTGCTACTCCATCGCTGCAAATAGACCCATCGAATTTCTTTCGGCCCAAAGTATTTGGCCCATTGCTTGTCTTTTTCTTCCCGGAATCGATTCCAATTACCTTTCAACAATTACAGTCCGCGTAGACGACCATGGAGCGCTTGTGAATCGTTGTGTACATGATGGAGTCGATGCTTGTAAATGGGTACAAGCGAAAAATTTTTGTGTTCGTTTGCTTCATTATATTTTTGCATCATAAAGAATATCCGCAAATAATTATGTGGTTGTTGCTTTACCTCGTAAAATTTTGTATCGTCATCTACATATCCAAGATGCTCGTTCATGTGGTGCAAAAGCTCCTGGTTTGGTCTATATTCACTATTACGGGGAAATAAGTAATGGAGTGTTTCGTATATTTCTTTGCGATCTGTCGAGAAATTTTTCAAAAAACTTCTCACTCGTGGATACGCGTGCATCCAGATATTATTATTGAAAATAGTGTCATACTGTCTGCTAGCAAATCCAAACAGATTAGACTCGTGAGAAGAGTCCTTTAAATCAGTTTTAATGTACTTTCCACGCAAACTTCTGTACGCGGGATCTAAAACATATTTCGACTTACTGCTCTTCATCAAGTCGTAGATATAGTCCAGGAATTTCAATGCTGGGAAGCTATCCTCTTCCCATTCCTTATTCAATTTATAGTGGATATAAATTGATTCTTCTTGGACGTCCGATTGAATTTGTTCGGCCAGTTTTGCATTTAAGCATTTTGATTTAAAACCTGTCTTTACACATGAATACGATGTTTCAGTTTTTGTTGATACAGTCCCTGAACGCTTACGTTTTGGGCCTACAGCATTTGTGGCAAGTTTATTTTCAGCGACTAGTGCTGTTTACTGCCACCAGTTGTGACAGTGGAAGATTTTTATTTAGAAGATTTATCATTTTTGGTCCCACGAGTATGGCGTGAAAAACGGTCCGCTCCAATAGAGCCCCCAATATCGGATTAAGGCAATTTATATAATGGGGTGCGCCCGTTGCCCCAAGGAGATCGTTTGCGACAGTGCTAGAAATACCCACTGCCATGCAGCCCTCGGCACGATGACATTTACACCTTGGCTTGGTAGGCTTTTTGAAGGGGTATGCTCCCTCCAAATATTCAGTGCCCAATATATAATGCTGATGAAAGCTGCTTTTTTTGGAATTGGCTGCCGGAAAAACTTCTTACGTGCCAGTATTACAAAAAGTGGCTCTTGGAAGAATATCCGAGAAGCAAACAGTGACATTTTTGTCTTGCATTAACGCAAGTGGTATAAAGTTACAATGCAAATGGGGAAAATCTAATGAAATAATTTATTTATTTCAAGTTTAATACCAACCCATAATAAATACAACACTGCACACGATTATATTTTTGTACGAAGAACCCTTTGCGATTTGAGCTATATTTATATATATCTATATATATGTATATATATACATATATATTTTTATAGGCATGTCCGCATAGACAAGCGCCTCATTGCTATTCTTAAAGTCTCGTTTCCACTAATATAAATTTTCTTACCCGCCAAGTTTTGAAACAAGTTGGCAACATTTTGTATAAGTGGAAACGCTATATGAAAATTCAGACATAAGTTGGCAACTTGTTCGATGTCGGCTGTAAAAACTCGCAGAATTTGTTGGGTGGAATTTTTTATTTAAGTGGAAACGCTTATTTGTTGTGTTAGCTAAACTTCTAGCGTTCTTTCAATAAGTAGAAGACAATGAGTAGAAAAAAACTGCTACAATAAAATTAATTAAGGAATATGAAAAATATTCGGTATTGTGGGATGCTAAGAGTAGTGACCATAAAAATACAAATAATCAAAATGACGAGTTGAATGAAATTGCTTAAGAGTTGAATTCGGATTTAATTTTCTTATGGATTTGGGGTTTCTTTCTCCTTGTGTGGAAATAACATCCGTCAGAAATAACAAACGCTGAAGAAGCTAATAACACCTGCTCATTGCAAATATTATAGTTAAGTTGGCGAGCATTTAAATGGAAACACTTGTAAATTTAAGCTAACATGTTAGCTTCCAACAAGTTCACAACATGTTGTCGAACAAATTGGTACAATTTGTATTATTGGAAATGAGGCTTAAGAAGCACTCTAGGAGGTATGCTAAATGAACGGCGAAGAAGTTTTTTGAATGTTGCGCTTCTGCTGGAGTTCAGCAAATAATCTTCTATAGAGCTTGCTTCCAAGTGAAGGCTATAGAAGCTCTTGCTTGAGTGACTTAAGTACTTGCGCCTTTGCTCATTTTTCTGGACAGATCAGTGAATACTCTTCTAAAAAGCTTCCTGTCTAGGGAAGCGCTTAAATTATGCTTCTTTTTTAACAAAATGCTGGTAAAAGATAACCTAATTAGAAGATAAGAAACAGCCGGATAAAAATGGAAATTTTTCTTATTATCAAGACTAAAATAGGTATATGTCATATACTTTCGTCTTTTGCACGAATGAGGAAAAAGAATTTGGCTATGCATTATTGTAGTGCGACTGAGACAACGAGTTAAAAACAAAAATTGAGAGAACATAGGATTACCCGAAACCCAATTATAAAATCTTATATATATGTATATATATATCTTCAAAACCTTTCAAACTTTTCATAATAATGTACATCAGGTCACACTACCTCAATTTTTTAAGAAAAAGATAAATTTAGCTTTGGCCAAAGTGCTGAAAGGAAATGTAAAATTCCTCCCAAATTTTATTTTTATTATTAATATGGGGGATGTGAGACAGAGATTCCGCCTCTTATCTAGTCAATACGCCCTAAGGCGCCCATTCGAAATTGAGGTATTTTCTTGGGTGGCCAGTGGCCAACACCTCTGGAATTGGGAATATCTTAAGGAGTGTTAAAGAGCTTCACAATCACAGAGGACATGTTCAGCTTTTTCGTCATCCTCCATACAGAATCAAGAGCTCTTGTTATCGACTTAACTCATCTTTTTAAGCTAGTATCCAACTGCACAATGCCCAGTAAATGGGCCGGTTTGAGCAGTACTTTTCTGCTGGGCGTGATAAATATTTTTGTCCTATGTTGCGAATACGCAATGAATTTCTGCGCTTGTCGTAGCCCAGGGTGTTTTTCAAGTGTATTAATTGTGCTTCCAAAATCCAACCTGTGCCAAAAAGTGGCTCTTTGAATGGCCAAAAAGTGTCTCAGGGTCGATAAACAAAGATTTCGCTCATTTCTTTCCACCACTTGACAAGACAATTGTCGCCAATAGTAATGATGGTATTATTAAAGGCATATTCTATAGAATGAATGTTGCGTTATTCTTGTTATGGGTATAAATTTTCTTAAATATGTAAATAAAATAAAATATGAAATTAAGCATTTATTTGAATATGACATGAAAAGTATAAACAATTTAATAATACGATGTGAAGCCCGTTTAAGAAAGATCTGAATTTATAGGATATACTTTACTTACATTTTTCCCCGCAACCATCTTATCTGACAAAAAGGAAAATATAGTAAATTACGATTTATTTTCAAATACACGATGTCTCAGATCTTAAGCTAAGATTTCTTCGATTGGTAAGGGCAGTGGAGGGTTAGTTGTAAGATGCTTCGTTTGAGAGGTATAGGAGGAGTTAAAGGATGTTTCACCCTATAACTTACGAATTATACATGACTAGAAATTTATATTTGTTAGATAAATAACCATCAGAGCTTTTTTCTTGTTCTCCTTCTACCTTTCTTTTCTATTTAGAAAGACATTTATTTTTCAATTTCAAAACAGCTTAATTCATTTAAAAAAAAATTACACACAAAAAACTTAATCAACTCAATATCATTCTCCCCTAGCAGCCAAACCTCGAAAATTTTTTACTTATTTCGCTCGACCTTAAACGCAAACGATATTACCTGAAATACAGAGTTACTTTCAGAAGGTAATTTTAAGGATATTAGGTTAAGCATTAATAAGTCGTGTTGTATTTTCATTTTTTAATAGTAGTTCTGAAGCAAACAGTCTATTTATACACTTCAGTACTTTTAAAATTTGTGGAAGAAATTGTTTTCACAGTAGATACGTTTACGTCGAAATTTGAATATGGCAACCCTACGAGAAGTTTCTCAAATCTCATCCAATAAACTCTATTTTGATTTGATATCAAGAAGTGTCAACCCACTGCAAATAAAACACTCTGATGCAATGTGCCGGAACTACATAAAATTACAACAGACGAATTATTTGCCACGCTAGACACAAAGCTATCTCCGAAAGTTTATTGCTCTCTGCCGTTTATTTGCAATAAATTAAAAAAATTAACAATTTTTTTCTGATTAGACCACCAAAACATCTTAATCCTACCGAAATTTTTTTATAAATTGTAACATATGCAAAATTTGTAAATTATTTTTGTTATTTTTTTGTATAGAAATTCGATAGCCTGCGCCGGATGTTAAAATTGCAATGCTAAAGTTAGAAAATGAAAATTTCATATGAAGATTCACTTTTGTTTTTGCAGACGTGAAGTGATTAAAAGACGACGATTTTATTTGGATTAAATTTTCAGTGGTAAACATAATTAATAAAAGTTCTGTGATTTTGTAAAACGCTAGTAGAAATCTATTCTTGATTGTATTTATTAATCAAAGTGGTGCGTAATCCGAGGTTACTAGTTAAAGATAACCCTCAATTAAACTCCTCTTTTGAGAAGTCATAGCTGTGTTATAATGTTCAACACAGCCATACATTGTCATAATTTCATAACTGGATGGTTCTGCTGTAGTTCGCGCGCGATGGAATACCCATCAGTTGAGCCGCGTCAAAATATTCGCGCCGGCGTTCACGTCTCGTTCACGTCTCGGTTCCACATTTTGGGCAAAACGATGTCGAGACCGAGACGGCTTCACTGGCTCGCAACAATTGGCGCACAGCTTTGTGGTGCAGAATTCGTCTACTTCTAAAACGGAGCAATGCACCTTAAGTGCCCGTAACAACTTTTGATTTGGCGTCCGCACATACCCACGAATCGGTGAATTTGCTGCTATTTTGTTGAGCCTATACACACCAGAGTTTTAGGCGTGTTCGGGCCAAGCGATGCGTTGCTCGTTGGGTGCATATGTAATGTTTGAACCGCAAACGAGCAACTTTCCTTTGGCCGTAAGCCGCTTGGCGTGGGGAAAACCAATTCAACCGCTCTTCTGTGTACGCCACATAATTTAATTGCATGGGTGATTGCGTCGTTATTATTGCACTTTTAGAAAGGGGTTTGGTACATTTCGCAAGTAAGACTTTTCGTGCATACGTGGACGTTTTGTAGTGGAAGGATTTAGATTTTATTTTAATTAAACTAACCGGCTTGTCTTCGTTAGGTACTCTTACACCGCCAACGATTAACCGACATCCAGGATCTAATCCAACAATCAACTTGTAGTAGTTGGAGTTAAATTTTTCCTGGATGTCGGTCATCGTCCTCTCATCATATGCGTTACACTTCGCGGTCTTGGTTGTCTTCCGGCGTTTCTTCGATATTTCCGATGGTATCTACTATTTTCACCTCCTTCTTCATCGAAAATGTCATGGCTACGCAATCGGTGCAAATAGAACCATCGAATTTCTTACGCCCCACCGAAGGTATTTTGAAGAATTTCTTCACGGAATTTGTTCCAATAGTAGCGCACATGATGAAGGCGATGCTTGTACATAGGTACAAGCGCAAAATTTTTGTGTTCGTTTGTTTCGTTATACCGTTGCATCTAGTAGAATATTCGCAAATACTTTTGTGGTTGTTGTTTTACTATTAAATTTTGTCATCCACATATCCAAGATGCTCGTTTATGTGGTACAAAAGCTCCTGGTTTGGTCTATATTCACTATTAGGGGTAAATAAATAATACAGTGTTTCGTATATTTGTTTGTTATCTGTAGAGAAATTTTTCAAAAATGTTCTCATTCGTGGATACGCGTGCATCCATAAATTATTATTGAAAACGGTTTCATATTGTCTGCTGTCAAATCCAAAGAGATTAGATTTGTAAGACGAGTCGTATAAACCAGTTTTAATGTACTTCCCACGCAAACTTCTGTACGCGGGATCTAAATCATATTTTGACTTACTTCTTTTCATCAATTGGTAGAAATAGTCGTGAAATTTTATTTTTGGGAAGTTATCCTCTTCCCATTCTTTGTTCAATTTATAGTGTATATAAAATGAGTATTCTACGTTAAGCGCAGACATTTCCTTGATATCGGATTGTATTGCTTCGGCTGGTTTTGGATTTGATACATGAATACGTTGTTTCACTTTTTGTTGATACATTCCCAGAACGCTTACGTTTTGGGACCGCAGCATTTGTGACAGGGTTATTCTCAGCAACTAGTGCTGCACTGCCACCTGTTGTGACAGTAGAAGATTTTTTTATTAAGAGTTAATTTGTTCATTTTTAGTCCCACGATTATGGCGGGAAGAACGGTCTGCTCCCCATATCGGAGTAAGGCAATTTATACAGTAGGGTGCGCCCGGTGCCTCAAGGAAATCGTTCGCGACAGTACTACAACTACCCACTGCCATGCAGCCCTCGGCACGACGCATTTACACCTTGGCTTGGTAGGTTTTTTAGTGGGTATGCTCCCCCGGAATCGCGATGGGAGGAAGGAGATAGGGTGTCAAAGGGAAGGCAAGTATAGGGAAAAAACGGTCCGCTTCGACAGAGCCTTCAAAATCGGAGTAAGGCAATTATACAGTGGGGTGCACCTGATGCCCCAAGGAGATCGTTCGCGACAGTGTTAGAACTACCCACTGCCATGCAGCTCTCGGGGTATGGCGGGAAAAACGCTCCGCTCCTATAGAGCCCCCATATTGGAGTAAGGCAATTATACAATGGGGTGCGACCGATGCCCCAAGGAGATCGTTTGTGACAGTGCTAGAACTACCCACTACCATGCAGCCCTCGGCACGATGACATTTACACCTTGGCTTGGTAGGCTTTTTTAGGGGGTGTGCTCCCCCGAAATCGGGGTATGGCGGGAAAAACAGTCCGCTCCTATAAGCCCCCATATCGGAGTAAGGCAGTTATACAATGGGGTGCGCCCGATGTCCCAAGGAGATCGTTGTGACGGTGCTAGAACTACCCACTGCCATGCAGCCCTCGGCACGATGACATTTACACCTTGGCTTGGTAGGTTTTTTAGGGGGTATGCTCCCCCGGAATCGGGATGGAGGAAGCATGAAAGCTGATGAAAGCTGCCTATTTAGAAGTTGCTGCTGAAAAAACTTTTTACGTGCCAGTATTACAAAAAGTGGTTCTTGGAAGAATATGCAAGTAGCAAACAGTGACATTTTTGGCTTGCATTAACGCAATTGGTAGTCATAAAGTTAAAGTTAGCGTTTAATACCAACGCATAATAAATGCAACACTGTACACGATTACAGTTTTGTACGAAGAATCCTTTGCGATTTGAGCTGCAAGATGGTAATTATAATTGATTATCTTTTTGCTAAACAACGAAAGAGAATCTTTTGACTGTGGAAAGAGCACAAAAAATTAGAAATGATGATGTATAACATAACATCCAGGGTGCCGTTTTTCTTTTACAGCTTAAGACTCCATTTTAGAAAGAATTATATAGTCACTATTGCACGCGACCCTCTGGAACTTTCCCATCCAGCTATGACGAATGCCTTTTACTTTTAGCTAAGCCAACCTGGTGTTTTACAAACTACTTTATGCATCCTCAACTCTCCGACAATTAACCGGCTAAAATGGGTGCTTTTAGACCGGCTAAAATAGGTGCTTTTAGTGCTTCGTTGAAAACAAGTAAACAAGTGAGACATTCGCAATAATTATACTGCATATTTTAAGAGTTCTGCATATTGGTTCTCGTAGATGACTTAAGGAAAGCAACCGTGGACGGTATTTATATCGAGAGCGTAGCAGCCCATGTAAAATGCATACAAAAAATTAAAATCAAAAGATTCACTTGCATGTGCTTGCATTGTATCAATCTAGATATAATTACATATATCAATTATAATTTACACCCGTTCGGAGTAATCGCAAGTGTTTGTATGAAAATGTTTTCGTGGAATACATGTCAAAGTTGTTTATATTGTCGTAATTTTGAAACTGAAATATAGGCGAGCATTTAGCTAACTGCTTTCGAATATCTAGCTTTTCTATATTTTTTGAATGGACAGATGAAGATAGCATACCATTTGCAGAATTTCAATCCAATTACTTCTGTGTACATACAGTGGTGCTCATTAAAATAGAGTAAAACGCCCACTGAAGATAGCCCAGAAGGGTCTAGAGCTATGGACGGAGCAAAGAAATTTCCTTCACACCCGTGAGTGTAAAGGCGTAAAATGAAAAAAAAAACAATATATGCAGGTTGAGTGCAAAATCCTGATGGAAAGCAAGGAAGACAGGAAAGTAAAACGCCCACTGAAGATAGCCCAGAAGGAGCCAGAGCTATGGACGGAGCAAAGAAATTTCCTTCACAGCCGTGAGGGTAAAGGCGTAAAATGCAAAAAAACAATATATGCAGGTTGAGTGCAAAATCCTGATGGAAAGCAAGGAAGATAGGAAAGTAAAACGCCCACTGAAGATAGCCCAGAAGGGGCCAGAGCTATGGACGGAGTTAATTAATGTCAACACACTCAAATCAACCCTATATCTAGTTGATTATAGTCCATGACCTTTAACAGGGTCTATTGGAGCTATAATTATAATAAGAGGTTTAGTAAAATGATTTCATCAATATAATATTAATTTATTAATATTAGGGATTATTATTACTTTATTAACAATATATCAATGATGACGGGATATCTCACGTGAAGGAACTTACCAAGGATTACATACATATAATGGAACTACAGGACTAAGATGAGGAATAATTTTATTTATTATTTCAGAATTTTTTTTCTTTATTTCATTTTTCTGAGCTTTTTTTCATATAAGATTATCTCCTTCACACCCTTGAGTGTAAAGGCGTAATATGCAAGTGCATGAAACTCTTTTTGTTGCTTCTTACGACAACTAATCTTACCCAACAGGAGTGTTCACGAGGAAAATACTCGTATAGTAATTTTTTTTTTATTTTTTTTTTTTTTTTTTATAACAACTGATGCATTTACAATACACCGATCTTGGGCATCACCGTAGGCAGGAAAAAAATTGTTGGGGTAAGGTTGGGTACCACTGCACCAGTTATAAGCTGGGGCTTGTAAAAATCAGAGGCGAAATATCCTCGATAATAAAAAATACCCTTCCACTGTAGTGCAATAATAACCACGCAATCTCGATGTAGTGCAATAACAACCACGCAAGGTGTTAAAATTTCGTGACACGTTAAAAAAAAATATAACTCAAACAAGTTATATAAATAATATATAGTTTTTTATATAGTTTTATATAGTTTTATATAGTTCTAGTAAGCATGGTCCCAACGGCAGTTTTATAGCTTTTACCATTTTTCTACCCATTTCGCGAAGTGCAGATAGAAACAACTTCACGACTTATTACACCAAGTGTCTGAAATCTTTAGTCTCTTCATGAAATGCAACGGGCTTTTACGCTCAAGCTAGGAGGGAGATGGGCAGTAAAGGGAAGGTTGCGCACACATCTGTGATATTACCCAAACACACGTTGTGTCGAGTCGCGTTTGTCAATCGCGTGTCCAAATCGCGCGTGTTCGAATCGCGTGTGTTGAATCGCGCGTGTGTTGAGTCTCGTATGTCGAGCCGCGAGTGTCGAGTAGTGTGTTCGAGCCGCGTGTGTTGAGTCGCGAGTGTGTTCGAGTCGCGTTTGTCAAGCCGCGAGTGTCGAGTAGTGTGTTCGAGCCGCGTGTGTTGAGTCGCGAGTGTCGAGTAGTGTGTTCGAGTCGCGAGTGTCGAGTAGTGTGTTCGAGCCGCGAGTGTTCGAGTCGCGTTTGTCGAGTCGCGAGTGTCGAGTAGTGTGTTCGAGCCAATACAATGCTTAAACTCCTCTTTCAACGAGTCATAACTGTGTATATATGTGTATGATATAGTGTTCAACACAGTCATACATTCTCATAACTCGGTGGTTTTGCTGAAGTTAGGGTGCCCATCAATTGCGCAATTTTCGAGATGTTTAAGCAGCGCACAGTGTGAGATTTTCACCGGGTTTTAAGTGTATTTTTCAATGACTCAAATTCTTAGAAACATTGTAAATTTTATTTCCAGAATAGCCATATTTTATTCAAGTGTGTGCATTTTTCCAGGAAAATTACCGGAAGAATTGCAAAAATGAAACGAAACTAGGCTACCTGCACAGGTAGAAAATGTACCAACAAACGCGTTTTTGTTCATTCGAGTTTTGTCATTAAGTAAATTATACCTGGGCTCTTCAGTGATTCTGTTTTGGTCGAAAATTCGGAACATAGATGCTATCATTTCATATATTTTGGAAGAAATGGGTACTTCGTCATATAACATTTTAACTGATTTGAAAATAACTCTTAGGAGTTTTTGTCAAAAAATTTAGTAAAGATGGAAGAAATCAATAATAAATGCATCCGGGAAAGGATTCTTAAAGTGAAGTCAGAATAGATGTATAAGACAATTTTGGAAGAAATTGAGAACATTGTAGAAAAAGACTCTGAAAACATTTCCCAGAAGAGACTAGTGGAAGAAGTGAAGAGTGGTTTCTTTTTCTTGTTTCTTAAACTTTTGCTGGTACATATGTATCTACATATCTTCAGGAAATGTTTTAGAACTGGAAAAAATTTCTGACATGTTCCCATCCAATTACAGTACAGTATTCGGTTTCAGTTAATTTATTAAATCTGATTGGTATCGTTAATGAATTAAAGAATAAATTTTGTGAAAGTGCTGTTGTTTGAGTCGTCACATATGACTTTAGAAGAATGAAAAGTGAAAATTATTTGGATTACAGTAGCAAAAAAAAAACATTTTTCTTCAGTTACTGGCTACGGTAATGATAAAATGCATTAATTTGATCTATTATGCATAGTTACATACCTACCTCGTAATCTACATATATTTATGCGAATTTTAATATAAATTCTTTTCTTTTCATGATGTAATTTTGTGATTGCCCTCCGAGAGAAAGGCTAGTGCGTCGTCATCGAACACCAGAATTGGTCCGGCGATGAGGGTATAAAAAATGCTGAAATATGTATCCCTTGGACCGAAAAGTGCAAGTTTAATTTGTTCGAATCGGATTGGAACTAATCTCTTTATTTCTTTTAATTCTTGTAACATGGGACATGGTAAAGACAAAAAAGTCGAAATCGTTAATATGTCGAATACTGTCAAAAATCGCGGCACATACATAGGAATTACTATGATAGATAGGTTTTATTTAGTTTTAGTTTTAGACTGTAAAATGTTAGTAGGCGCGCTCCGTGAACCATTATACTATTAGAAGGTCATCGAGGAATGAAATTCTATGAAAAACATGTAAAATCGGTCTAAAAATTAGTGGAGTAAAATAAAAAGCTTTGAACTAATTCAAAAAGGAATTATATAGTTCCAAGTAATTAGTACGTAATATCAAACGCACTAGGAATATTTTCAATATTTAGAATGAATAAAGATTTGCGTCCATAATACCTAATTATAATAATTTTATTTAATTAAAAAACATGGGGTCTGGGTTACATAAAATTTACTTTCAAAACACACTACATTATATACAGTGCTACATTATCGCGAATTTCCAGATAATTCCCCATGGATTCCATAGCTGATTTAATTAAACGCTTTTGATAAGAATTTTCAAAAGAAACAACAACAAAAAATAAAAAGAAAAAAAAATTACATCGTACGAGGAAAGGAAGATATGTTTGCTCTACTGTATCAGCGAAAAATTAAGACATAATGAATTTCAATTGTGTCAAAGGTCAATTTATTGATAAACGATCAATATAGTAACGTCAAGTGGCAGCTGGACTGAAAACATCTTTTATAGCGATTTTAAAGGCACTCAAGCATCAGTATCTCGCAAGACGTGAATCGAGTTAGACTAACTTCCTTAAAATTCAATCAACAAAAATAAACTTTTTAAGATGGCAAAAATCGCACTTATTTTCATCGCAGTTTTCTGCGTTTTCCAAGTAAATTTCTTTTTATTAATAACTAACCCCATTTAGTAACTGTATTAATCAACTTCTTCTAGATTACACTAGCTGCACGTATTGCACGGGATACCACTACTGATGATAAGGCCAATGATATTGCAAAACAAGTAGAAAACGCGTGGCAGTCATTCGCAAAGCAAATGGAAGAAGTTTTGAGCAAGGACAATCTTGATGTAAGACCCCCAACTGAAAAAAAATATATATATATAATTGTATAAATTTTATCACATGTGATTTCAAATTACAGAAACTTGCCGATGAGTTGAAAGTAATCGGTGAGAAAATCAAAACAGCCGGAAGTGACATTGTGACCAAAATCGAAGAGAAATCGAAAACAACTTAAGGCAGTTTAGCGATTTTGTATGTATGCACGTGTGTGTGTTATTTTGCTTCTTGTAGAATAAACCAAAGTTGAATCAGATTTTCTGTGCTTTTGAAAATTCCTTAAAATTGTATTATTTAGTACTTAGGGAATAAGGTCGTTATTGTGCCCAAAGATAAAATATAAGTGAGAAACCTTTCAGAAAAAACTAAAACCAGTGATGGATATCCTTCTATGGAGTTAATGATAATCGCGCATTAGAATTTGTGTAGCATTTAAAAGTATATTTTATGTAAATTATGAAATTTAGTTTTGTCAGTCTATCCTACTTTGTCCTACACTTGTGTTTCTTCTCGAGGATTAGTCTAAGATTAAGTTATAAAAGGACTATGGACCTCGTTATTAGTTAAAATGAAAAATAACGTAGGTACATTCCTTTCATGGGTAAAAGAGATCATCACAGTCTCAAAAAGGAAAGGAGGCCATTAACTTCGAATATATTTTCTAATCTTGCACTCCTCACATGCTTATGAACTCAGTTATTATACATATTATATGCTTCTAACTGTTGCTAAAAAAAGTATACTTTTTGCATATGAAGCTGAGGTACCAGAAGTAAGTATTATAAGGGAAGCTTTTGTCACCGCGGTAGTATAGTTAGTAAAAGTCAGAGGATACGTTCTTCTGAAAAAAACAGACGGAAGCTGGTCTTTCTATCCGTTAATATTGAGCTCTTACTTCAAATGATCTTGATAATTTGATATAAAAACAAGAATATAAGTTAATGATGTTTTTAACTTAACTTCAATTACTCCGATTTATCCAAAAAATTATGGACTTAAATAGTGTCGAATTGCACTACCACTATAATGCTGATGAAATTACATATAGCTTCTAATGGTTTTTCAAATTATATTACATTAAGTTAATAATGCACTATCCCCCACTATATGATTGGTTTGTACTAAGTATAAGTAAAGGTTTCAATTAAACTATTATAGAATGGACATAGTCAACACCAGCAGGTGCTCGATCGAAATCGGAACAACACATAATCCCCAAGATAAAGATCCTCAAATATTAAAAAAATCCCGCAATCAAAAACCCACAAGGTCAAAATCTCAGGGTGCATCCGCATATCTGCATATCGACGACTCAGTTTAGTCTTTGCTATGGAACAAGCTCGAAAAAAATATTCTTTTCAAATGAAAATTGTTATCCCAAACTGGTAACTAAAATTTTTTAAATAATTCCAACATTTTACCAAAAATAATAGAACATGACCATGCATGTCCATGCAGAACCCGTACAACCCCTTCTCAGGAATTAACAACGCCACTGCACACATCGCTCTCTGTTTACAATTTCTCTGAGGAATTTATTTTCTTTTTTTTAAATATCCTGAAATAAGCTCTAATATGTAATGTAGTATAGGTGAATGAAGTATGCATAGTATATATGGTACATGAATGCGATATTCCAATTCCAATATAAAACTCGTGCATAGACTGGTTTAAAAAAGTAGTCCAGAAATAAGAATAAATGGGAGTCAATAATAAACCAATAAAAAGTTTTTTGCTTAGCTTTTAGTTTGAACGGGTTGGACTGCCTAATTTTCTATTTCATATGGGTCAACTTTTGTTGGCAGGGGTGTGACAATTATCTTAATTTCAAGTTTTACTTTCGTTTTAATTTCATATTAAAAGTTCAACAATTTACAGATGCATTCGAAATTATTTCTACTTTTGGAACCTTATCTCTTAAAACATTAAATATTTTTTAAAGTTGATTTTTAAAGAAACGAATTGAACCACAATTTTTGTCTGCATGTGCCTAAAAGTAGTTATGGGGGACAGAGAAAAGATTATAAATGTCGTATTGCCATCTATTTCTATTCTATATATTCATTTGGAAAACCACTAAACTTAAACTCGACTATGGTAGGTTTTGTATAGAACTTATTATTTGAAGTTCAGGGGAACCAAAAAAAAACAACTATAGAAAAGTGTGTTATGGAACTATGTTGAGTGATTGACGACTGGACGTTAAGTCCCGACTGCCAGCATGAGCTGACAGATCACTCGGCGGACAGCGTTGACTGCAGGGCGGCTCATCTGTGACCTTTCTGAGATACATGCGGTTCAAAGCACACCACAAGAAAATTAATCGGAAGAAGTTGATATGGTATTGCTGCTACACCTGAATGACCAAGATACTACAGTAACCGTTAAAATAACTTTGAAATAGGTCGGAACTACCAAGAACGCTTATTGATGCCGTATCGCATATATACGATATGACTCTGTTACTGGATTAACTTGACTGGATGTGCTGTTAGAACTCAACCTCAGAAGTAAGAAATTGTTGAAATTCATTACTTGAAAAGAGCTGGGCCCTTTGATTCAGGACAATGAATCTACTATTGTCACTATAGCCGAAGAGAAGAGAGGAGTTTCTCTCATACCACCCCGCTGCAAACAGATTTATATGAGAACTGACCGACCCAACGTGACTCCATTAATGTGGAGCTAAACTTCAGACTCATTTCCAAAGCTGTGCATGTTAGGATCATCTTCACTGTTGTGAAGTTTGTAGTTAAAACTTCAGGCTGCGATGGTACCTATGTTTGAAGTTCCCTGTCTAATTTGTAAAGAAGTTGGAAGCGACCCGGTATCTTAGTGGAGTCTTAATAAGCTTTGGTGTGTTTTTAGAAGACTCTTAAATAAGCCAGGGAAGACTGGCTTGGAAGAGGACTGCCAAAAAATACCGCCAAACGCAAAGGATCTCATGGTTGCTTGTTATGAAATCTAACAAACACCTTTATGGACTATTGCGAGGAGCTTGCTGGATATTGCGAACCAATCATGCTGCTCAGACTACTGAAATTATGATTGTACTATAAATTCAAATGAATCTCCCAGATTTCTTATGTTGACTGACTTCACAGTCTAAAAGAAAATCTAGAGTTTTCATCTGGCGAAGAGTTGGTTTTTGCATTCCCTCAACGTCACCTCCGCCCTTACTTAAAGACTTTCTAAAACAATTGGCTGCATTAATTCAATTCAATTTGTCTTTTTAATGGATGACGATTAGATTAAAAATCGTTTTTTGTGCAATTAAATATTTTAATAGACTACCAAGGGAATGCTTATTAATAAGCCAAAGGGCCAATTTGGACGTCCTCTAGTATTTACAGTCGGCGAGGAAAAAGCTTTCATCGACCAATGTGCTGATTGTAGCGGAGCAGAAGGTTTTAGGCCAGCATAGCTTGTCCAGCTTCGAGTGAACCTAGGATTTTTTTTTTTCATAGATACATAAAGATTAGTTAACAAACCAAATGTGCCAAAATATTATTCGGTCGCACGCAGTCATAACACCGCCAGAAATTATCTCCTATTAAAACGTTACTGAAACTGGGGTATCAACTGTTCCGCCTCAGCGTATATTTAACTACAACAAGACATATTTGACTGATGACCCAACCTAATAAGAACTTCTTCAAAGCTCTCCACAACTGTTATGTACTATGGAGTGAATGACCATTGTCCATTGCCCATTGTCAGTTATCACTTGAAAGTAATAGTATCTAAGTTACTCAATACTATTTAGAGCTCTTCTGTAATTGCCTGATTTGTTATTTGAAATTTAACTTGAGTAGTGAAATAAAATTTCCCTCTTAGCGGGTCAAATATTTTCTTGTAATTCTTCATCTGCCAGTTTTTAGCTGCAATGAGCTTCACGTATTTTGTAAATTTTTAGAATAATAAATTTGCAATTTTGCAATTTACTATCAGCAAAGTATATTTTTTTCATTTCACTGGCTTAAGTGTGCAATTTTCGAAAAAAATTAGGATCTTGATAATGAGCCATTAAAAAAGCTAGCTATCCAATACTTTATATTATACTAGCATTGCACGCGTGGAATTAGTATTATTAGATCCTCAATGCGTTAGAATTAATGAATTTCTATAGTAAGACTGTTGTGTCTTCTCATTACAGCTAGTACATGGAGATTTCATGCATTGGGCACCCACGACCAGGCCACGTACGTTTCTCCAAGAGTCTAGTATTCCCGCTACCTTCAACGTTTGTTCTTGTGGCCAGGGATCTCACTTTTCAAAATGTTAGTGAAGTAGATAGACCTAATGGAAAAAGTACAGTAAAACAAGAAAAATCAAAGTAGAACTCTGCATTTATTAAATTTATATTTTATATACATACAATTAAAAAGTGTACCAATTACAGAAAATAAACTCAACTCTTTCTCAGGTTCCACTTCGATAAAAAGTTGAAGTGTGTGGAAGGAACTTGTTTTCCTTCTGGTGGGCGCAAGTAAACTGCATGTGTTATGTTAAGAGTAGATAAGGGGCTGAAAACTTGAAAATTAGGTTAGCTGGGACAGTACTTCGCTGGTGAAAATCATGCTTTCAGACTTACTGGGAAGTCAGCACAACGGGTAACATTTTATGAAGGTCTTGCTGAAGACTTGGGACAAGTAAGGCGTAATAATAGTAATGATACATTTCTATTTAACTAACTAATTTTAGCCAATTTCATCAAAATTTGATGTTTTTCAACATAGTTTTAGCCGGATCGAGAAAATAAAACAACATAGGCCGTGCTTGCTAAATTAGCGCTGCCATAAATGGAACGAGCAAATTAGAATTAGTAAATGTGTTCTAATCTCAATTTTTTCCTAGTTCCGGTCTGTTCGTTCGCTCTTAATAGCGTTAATGTAGCAAGCACATAAACAAGGGGGGTCTGTCTAATAACGTTAGCCAGCTACCAAGTTTTGATCGGGAGTACGGGCAGCATATCAATACTACTGTAAGAAAATTAGCTCCGGCCATTTTGAAATTGTGAAATTTCTGATCGGATAATAATAAATACAATAATGATAATACAATAATTTAATTATCATTGGGCGCTGTGAACTTGTGATACAGTTATTGATTATATCAAAAACTGTGAATTAATTGAACACGCACACAATTAATTTCGGTAATCATATAAGGAACTGCCGCGTAGCAACATTTTTTACTGATACGCCTAAGCACAAAGGAGGAAATTCCTTCCTTCCCTAAAAACTTCTCGAGTGGGAAGGCCCTTAAAGCAAAAATCTTTCTCGAGTAAATTTTGTTAAGTGTGTCAAAAATTTGACATCTACGTTTTCTGTCTGAAACAGAATACAATTAATTTGAAATAGGTTTTAAAAAATTCACCTTCTTTAATATTTTTCTTAAAATTGCAATTAGATGATCACTTTTACATTCACTCGATAACACAAAAGGCGGCTTAAGTTCAAAAGCAATGCTTTTGACAGATTTCATATCGAAGTTAGATATCCTCTTCAGGATTAGTAAAAATGTATAGCTTTGTGCAAGAGGGGAAACGTATCAATTTACTTGATTTTCACAATCCCAAAACTCAACAGACGGCTTGTGAGTTAATTCGAGTAACATTTTTTACACCGAGTTTTTACACCGAATGAGTTAACAGACAGACCCAGTAACTTCTAAGACCGATTTGGTAGATTATCTTTACATTTACTGTAACTACATGAAACAATTACATTTTAATGACAATTCTATTTGGATTTTATGCTATCAACATTGGCGTAACTAGGACAGGTCCCGAAATTTCGTACATAGATTTTAACAAACATTTTGTTTGCTAAGTATACCAGCTCATGAGTATTGCCTGCTTTTCCCCGACATTTTTATGCATTGCTCTGAGCACTTACAAAATGTTGATATAATGCCTAGAGCCAATGAAATTGCATAGATTAAAAAAACCATAAAGTTTCTAAAGTTACATAGAGTACAGAGTCTTTAAGTTACAAAACCTACAAGAAACATAATCTAAATTCTAGAACATAATTTCCACTAACATAGCTCTGCACACAAAAAATAAAATAATTATCATAAAAAAACATAAAATATTTTTTAATAAAATAATTCTCATTTTACAAGTCCCAGACATCGCGTCACTACTTTTGTAATATGTAGTCTTCCTTCGTGAAACCTCAACTCCACTCCCAAGAAAGAAACAAACTAAATCAGCAGTTTTAATCTACTGCAAATGCAGGTACGTGTGCACATTTGGGGTGATTTTAATAATAAATGCTTTGAGATATGGCACTCTTTGTCGAGTTACGACGTTAAGGTCAGAAGAACAACGAACAGTTTTCAATTGTTTCCCATTCTTTAATATAATTCTCGTTGAATGTTATTACGCACCAGTAGTGAGAAAAGCATGGTACATCGCTTATCAGTTAGTATAAGTCATGAGCATTCAATCAATTTTTGGATAACTAGTCAGTCAACATTCGGCAATCGGGCAATATTTATTGCTAAGAATAGTTTTAGTCGAATATTTAAATTATTTTGAAATAGATTAAAGCGAAAGTGCCTTCTTTTCTTTAACCCAATGAACCCAAGTGACACTCATCTATTCCCTACAGT
Source organism: Dioctria rufipes (assembly GCA_963924295.1). NCBI lineage: Eukaryota > Metazoa > Arthropoda > Insecta > Diptera > Asilidae > Dioctria > Dioctria rufipes. Next base: position 208,640,644 of record OZ002742.1, read on the forward strand.
CCACTCCAAACATCCAACGCGATTTAAATTTTTCTTAAATCATAGGAAGTAGTGTTTATTTTAAAAATAAAATAAAATTGCACGATTTTAAAAATAAAAGAAAGTGGTGTCGTTTAAGTAACAGAGACTTTTGCTTTCCACATCCCTTCCTTTGCTTCTCTCACGTATTAAGGAAAATAAATCAAAATCCCCAAGTTCCATACACGAAACTGATATGATAGTAACGCCCTGCCTAATGCCCAGTACTTATTCCAAGTAGAAGTACTAGGACCCATACTTCAAATCTTTTAAGTATAAATACAAGTTCCGGTACTGGTACTTTAAAATTTTCAAGTACAAGTCCAAGTAATGGTACTGGTACTTATAAAGGTCAAGAGCTTTCGAAAACTCAAATCAGAAATTTTGAAAATCTATAGCCAGTTAAATAACTGGATGAGGTTTCCATTTACGAAATATCATAAAATATCGTATAAACTTTTGCGGTTTTAATTTCTACTTAATTTTGGTAGTTGTTTGTACATAAAATATTTGAATTTGCCTTTATGTCACATCAGATAATGGTTGCCTTTGTGTATGTAGCATTTACAAGACCTGCAAATGAAAATCAACGCTCCACATGTACGGTGGAAATGAGCGGATTGTGCCACTTAATTGCCAACCTTCTCAACAAAGGATATCGATTCAGCATGTCAATTTCTGTCTTACAGTTACTCATATATTGCGCTAATTTTCTTTCTTTTTTCCTGAAGGCGGTAAAATTTCTTGAGGCACTGTCGAGATGCAGATAGTCTCTATTAATTAGAAGAGCTGAATTACTTCGCATTATGACGGTATTTGTAGTAAGTGAGTTAAGTACAAGTATCGGGACTTGTACTTGAGAATTTTTTGAGTACCACCACCGAGACTTGTAGTTGTACTTAAAAAACATTTAAGTCCAGATCCTGGTACTAATACTTAAGTACCAATGTACTTATGTACTTTACAGGTCGCAAGTTAGATTCACATTTTAGATCAATTACTTACGTTTTTATTAAGCACTAATAAAGAGATAGTTAAAGTCTGTATACGCTTTAGTTCTGAAAACTTATTTAGCACATGTTGCGTTGTTAGTTTGTGTTTAATTATCTCATTTTCAATGGTATGAGTGCATGTTCGAAAACATCTCCTGAAGCAGTTGCTCTTAACCAATGGAAAAGCTCTGTTCACAACCGGCCTAGTTGACAGGAAGAGCCAGAGCTACTTGCAGCTACTTGTATAAATTTTGGCAGAAGTCTATATTAATTTCTGTTTTCAGTCTTTCCATATTTACTACAATGCTCTTGTTTCGGAACATATTATTTATTATTTTTATTTCAGCCAGTAAGGTGGAAATGTCTACATTGAAATTTTTTAATTTTCAACAAATACCTCTCCATATTTCAGGTACAACTTTATAAATGAGTCAACTGACTGTGCCAAAGGTAAATTTTCAAACCTATTTTTGAAGTTAGTGATAATGTTGTCCATCACTGGGTTGTAAATATGTATCTTCCAATATTCGGATGGCCTTGGCCTTCTATCTGATGGGAAGTCGACTAAATTACTTTTACCTAGACTGGACTTTATCAGAAAGGCCTTTGCTCTCTCCAGTTGCCTTCTCCTTTTCGAGACTCGAGTAGGTTCTAGACAAATTAAATGTTTTTCTGTGTATTTCTCGATTTACCGAAGTATTTATTGTTTTGAGTGCTAATATAGTTTTATTGCATAATGTAACGTAATAAGAATATTATCGAAGTTTTTAATTGCGCAGTAAATATTCCTTCCTTATAAAGATAATCAGCCTTATTACTGAATCCGTAAAAAAGTTTAAAAAATCTTTTTTTGTGGTAAATTAAACAAAGTTTTACGAAATTTTCAAAATTTCATTGTTATCAAAGGTTATCAATTACAATTTCCGCACAGACTGTCAAAATAGTTCTGCATGATTTCTCCTACGGATTACGCCTTTATCAAAATTCAGTGGAATCAGAGCACTCAGAATAGTTTTTAAAAATTTTAAAAATATTTTAATAGGTTTTCTTGAAGAAAAGAACGCGTTAAAGCCTTTTCTATTCCGATCCGAACGGATCCAATTTAATTAGGCCTAAGATTGTACGAATTAACGAATGTTTTTGGGAATTTTCATAATTTTCTGAAGGGGGCTCATCCTGGCCCCTACCTAGTTACGTCAATGGCTATCAAAGATGTTGTTAATTGAATGGCTAGCAGCCAATGACATAATAAGAATAGACTGAGCGGTCTTGCTTAAAAAATGGCACAAATTTTGAACAGGCTGTGAAAACCCTTTACAATTGTACACTGATTCATAATTTATTATTTGTCGATTGCAAACATTAAAGTTGTTATAAAATAGTACTGCAGCATTACTTCAATGGATAGTATAAGGACAGTGAGAATGTTGACAATTTTTCATTTATTGTTGGTTGTAAAAGTAGATTTTTTTTAATTTTTACTGAAATTACTTTCGGTTTATAGAGATTTCTATAAGTTAAACATATTTAAAAGCTTTTGTCTGTAAAACTTGACATTTTTTTATCACAATCGCACATTACTTTTCGGGTAATTGTATAGAGTGTTTTGTAGTTTACTTACCTTATAAGTAGGGCACTAAATCGGAGTGTAACGTCAAAAGTATGCAAACACAAGTGTTTCAGTGATCTGATTATCTGAAAACTTATTAACTTTTAATGAAAATTTTTCTTTTGTTTAATTAATCGCTTTTCTCCTCTTCAATTTATTACTCTCTGAGCAATCAGTAGCATATAATTATATACCAGATCAGGCTTGTTATCTCTTAAAGATGTCTGATGTGATTCGGAGTGATGACGATAATTGATGGTGTTTTTTTGTAAATTTTTGGGGAAAATATTATGTCAATTTTGTACAATTATATTCAAATACTTAGTTTGAAGACTATAAGCCAATCTATTTTGTAATTCACATATTTGTCTAATACTAGATCTGAGGTCAAACGATCAAATATCAATGGGTGATACTGTGAAATTTTTGTAACAGGAGACTGAGAGTTCTGATATTCGTTACTTTTGTAAAAATTTGTCCTAGATTGAAAATTGAATTTCAGCCAAAGATTACAATCAACCTGTAGTGCGTTCCAAAACATAGCTACAGTTGACTTCAATCGTTTCAAAACCCACTAGTCAACTGAAATATGTTAGCTGAGTTGACTATTGTGCGTTATGAAGTCAGCTGTAGTCAACTGTGGCTATGTTTTGGAATGTACTCCTGTTCTACCATCAACCTACTATGCAATGTGAATGGAGTATTGAAATTTTTTAGGGTTCCGTATCTCAAAAGGGAAAAACGAAGCCAAGATTGCTCTTGCATCCGTCCCTCAATGAGGGACAATACTCAATTCTCGAGCTGTGGATTTAGCAGCAAACTAGGTTAATTTCATATTGCCTAAATTCGCTATGAATTTATTTCATAGCAAAACTCTGTATGAAATGCTAATCTTGCTAGACATTCAAGTAAATACGTAGTATTTCGTATCATATAATTCAAACTTAAAAATTATTTTAAGTGCATATATGAGGTCAGCTTGGATGTTCACTTTGGCGTATACGGCAGGCAGAAACCAAGCCATACTAATGAGTATACGGTTCCTGCCGATATGAAAGGCCCTCTTTTGCAAAGATTTTTCCATAGAATATTTTAAAGCCATAACCGGCTTCTCGTACTAATAGACGGAGAGCTGACGACAAAATACTTATATGTCATTTCATAAACAGAACTTTCCATCTTATCATACTCTCTAACATCGTTGAGAATTATTTCGGAAGTCTGCCTGGTTGAATCAGATTGCAGTTTTGCATCACAAAACATAATGACTCTCAGTCATAGCCTCAATATACATATCTATCAGCGCATCATCCGCGAAAAGCACTTATTTAGCATGTTCCAATATACTTCCCATATCGTTGAAATAAATCAGGAATAGAAGCGTTTCCAGAACCGATTCTTGTGGTACCCCCACACTTTTCTCCCTTTTAAGAATGATTAAACCATTTTAATTAATTGCCGTTGATCCCATACTTAACCAATTTTTTAACTAGTATTACTCTATGAACTGCCCCGAATGCACGCTTTAGCTAGTATAACCTTATCATCATGCACGCCATCATGTTTCAATGTTATCCACGATAAAGCTGTCTCACAAGAATGCTCTACGAAACCCTGATTGTTATTCCACAAGTAAGTTATTTTTCTCCCTGTACTACTCCAATAGCATTTGTATTACTTTTTCCATTCCCTTCTCATATATCGAAAACATATTTACTGGTCTGAATTAGAAAATTTTTTTTGTTACCTTCAACTTTTCTAATTGGAACTATGGGTTACAGATGCTTTCCATTCTCCTGGAAATTTACCATCCTGTAGTCCTTTTTATTTCTAAAAGAATTAAGATGGAGAATAGAAAAATTTCGTTAAGAACTTTTATTTTTAACGATCCTAAATCAAATCATAAATACGCAAATGATGTCGGCAAGATTGACTTGTTCGAAAAGAAACAGAGTTGAAGCTGGGATGATATTGTCAACGTATAGCTAAATTTATACAGAATTCACAATATCATGGAAACTGGTTACAAAAATTCATTGAATTTATTAGTAATTATTCCTTCGTCTGTAATGCTTCCACAAATAAACACAACCACAGATATAACTTCCCGTTCTTGTTTAAGTACGAGTGATTTTATTATCTGCCACATAGACTTTTGGTCCTGTGCTCAAGCCTGTCATAAACTGTCATTTTATCACTACACCATTCTGTTGAATTATCGAATCTAGAATTAGTGCTATCCTTTAACTTAAAATTTCAACTGGCACTGGCATTTACAACATCTCGTCCCAGAAAAGGGTGCTCTTGTCATGCCTCCATATAATTTGTTCACTAATCTGTTCTTATGGTTTATTAAGTCGGCGTTTTTGATATTTACAGCTTTAATTTGTTTAGAGCTTCTTCACGAGCGCGATTTATCGCGTGCGACAGAGCTGTGATTGGCAGCTGTAGTATTTAGTAAAACACTATAAGTTTCTATTAGTTATAGTTATTAAACTTTAAGACTTATTCCGTAAAATGCAAAATATTGTTGCGAGCGTGGTTCGTTATTTAAAACACAATATTAAATATACAAGTTCTTTATTTTCGCTTTACACTTATAAAATTTACAAACCTTCAATTAATCAACTCAACTTTAATTATTGCTAATACTGTACTTTCAATTATCTTAATCCAATTTCTTCTGGAGTGTTCGATTCCAGAATCTTCTTGACTATTCTATTCCTGAACCTTCTTGAAGATTCCATCATCGATTTTCCGAACCTGAAGTTGTTTACTCTCCATTTCCAGTAGATGTCACCAGTTGTCTATTTCTGTTGCACGTAAGACTACCCCCTTCTAAAAATTGTTCGTCCCGAACAATAGGTGGTCCACGGTCCTGATTCTCGTAGTATTGACACAAGCGGCTCAAATGAACAATGCTACGCTTGCCTCTTGTGCCACGCTGAATCCTGTATATATCTAATTACTACTGAATACGGTACCTCCCAGTGTTGTTGTAGTTTTGGAGAACGTCCCTTATGTCTTTTCGGCTTGTACAGCCAAAAAAAATCACCTTCATTAAATCCTACGGAATTAGCACGTAAGTCATAGCGGGTCTTCATCCGATCAGTATTTGCTGCTAATTTCGTTCTCGTAGCCTCGTGCACATCAACTAATTGTTGTTTGAGCTCCGATACGTAGTCGTCTGGTAACTTTTATTCATCTCTGGGGTTAGACATATTTTGAGGTTGCTAGGTAAACGCATCTCCCTTCCGAATATGACCTTAGCTGGTATTTGTCCGGTAGTGTTATATACGGCTGATCTATAAGCCATTAGGAATAGAATCCCGTTGATGATAGTCAACTACTTTCTTTAGATACTCGACCAATGTCCTGTTGAAGTGCTCTACCACGCCATCAGAGAAGTTGTTCTGGTTTTTTTATTTCCAACATTTTACACATCTCCTGGAGAGTCCGCGATTCGAAGTTCCGTCCTTGGCCCGAATAAAGTTCGTGAGGCACACCAAACCTACTGACCCAATTCGTTATTATTTGTTCCGCAACTTTGGTTGCCTCTTGATTAGGGATTGCATAAGCTTCAGACCATTTACTAAAAAAAATAATCAATGGCAACTAATATATAACGGTTACCACCATCCGTTTCTGGAAAAGGTCCAGCGATGTCTACAGCTATCCTTTCAAAGGGGCTCCGACATTATACTTATGCATTTCTCCTCTGCTTCTGTGTTGCGGCCCTTTGCAAGCAGCACAGACAGTGCATCTGCGGCACCATTCCCCCGCATCGTCTCGCATATGTAGCCAATGAAACCTTTCTCGTATTTTGGAAATTATTTTGTTAACTCTCAAATGCCTTCCAGAGGTTCCACTGTGCATTTCTTCTACTCCATTTCCAGTAGATGTCACCAGTCTATTTATGTCGTACGTAATAATATATTCATTGGCGTTTTACTCTGTCGCTGACTGATATGTGAGTGAGTGTATGACAAGCGCTGTCTATATGCCTTGTTTATAGAGCACGTTTACACTTTATAATATGCATTAGTTTACACCAAGGTATATAGAAAACAAGTAAAAAAGCTAGAATTGGTCTAAGATCAATTCTTATGATACCCTAGCTAGATGAAGGCCCGTATCAAATTTCGTATGGTCACCGATCTATTCAAGTTTGATTTTGAAGTTGTTTTTCGCATATATTTCTAGAACGGTTTGTCGCACAGAAAAAATGATTATAACCAATTTTATTGGATTTCGTACTCTGCAGACATCTTTAGTACAATAAAAATGTCTTGGACCGATCGTTTTCAAAGTATACGTAAGAAACGTAAATTTTTATATGACAACACCAAGAAGGAGACATTTTATTTGCTAATGTAGTAAAAACATCATATACTAAAATTAAAACGAAATTTTTATATGGCAACCCCACGAAGGAGTTGCCCGATTTGTCTCATTTTCGAACTTAATTTTACTTTTTTTTTAAAGTCCGCGTACAAAATTTCAGCTCTCTAGTTATCGTGCGCACGGACATGCAAAAATCAAAATAACTTTTAATATTATGAATGGGTGTCCAATCCATTTTGCTGTACCATCATTATTTCGAGGTGTTACAAACGGAATGAACTTAGTATACCCTATAGATTTCATCTAGGGTATAACAAGGTATTCCCATTAAAATTTTGACATTGTATGCAAGAAGTTCCAGAGTTTCTTTTCCTGTTCTAGTGTAGCTACCATCATCTTTTTCTAGTAATCCGAGTGTATTAGAGGGTCCTTTTGACAAGATTTTGTGGATTCTAACACAGACAAATGTTTCTGTAATATCCTCTGTGAATTTCCGCCGAATTTCCTTTTGACAAGATCTTGTGGATTCTAACACAGACAGATGTTTCTGTAATATCCTCTGTGAATTTCCGCCATGATCGCGTTTTGGATCTCCTGATTTCCCGGTTATATTCGGTTACGGCTTGTTTGGATTCATCCCAGTTCGATGTTCATGTTCTTTTCGCCTTATTGCATAGCCTGCGTACCGTTGCCCTGAGCTTGGTAAGCTGGTTATTCCATCAGGGGGCATTTCGATTTGTCGCCCTTTGCTGCAGAGAGCAGTTCTCAAAGTATGACGGCATCACAGCCTGTTGAATGCAACTAACACCTTTTTCAATATCCCCTGTTGTTTTAACAGAGTGGATCGATTCGTTAAGGCTTTCTGCTAGCTGCCTTTTATAGGCCTGCCAGTTTGTATGCCTCGGAATACGATATGTCAATGTTTTAGTAGTACGATGTCAAATCTTATTTGTTTGTGATCTGACATTGAGGGTTGCTCTGAAATAGGTCAGTTGCTAACCTTAGAACTTATTGTGCAGATTCCAAATGTTATAACGAGTACCTCTTGCCTTAGAATGTTTGCAAAGGTTATCTTATTGCCCCGATTCCTGGAGGTGTTTTGAAAATATAAATTCAATAAGTGACCCACCCCGTTTATTGATATCCGACCTTCCCCAGATGGTGTGGTGGACGTTTGCGTCGCACCCGAGAATTAGCTGGATCTTTTCCCGATTATAGCGTTCGACCAGTTTTTGGACGGCAGTTGGCTGGACGTCTTCATTGTCTCCAGGAAAATACGCCGAGGCAATTATCGCCCTCGGTTGTGTATCTCCTGTGACATTGATAATTGCTGCTGCCAGGTCTTCCGTACAGAGCTCTGGAATTGGAAGGTAGTTAGTATGTGTATTGAAACTGTTACTGGTTTTGTCATATACCAACTTATCTGAATTTGTTAGCCCATTAATTGTTCCGTCACTTATCCCCGGCCTTTAGTTGCTCTTTTGTGAATCTCCTGCTCAGTACAGCGGTTGCTGCAAAGGCATGATGGAGATTCACTTGGATGCATTTGATCATCATTGAGGTAGAGAATCCTGGGGTTGGTTAGGCTCTTTTGCTGGTTTTGTTGTCATGCCGCGTTTTGTCGTAGCCTTGACACCCGTGCCAGCATCAGCACAACGCCCCCCGCCCCCTTTTTACCTTTGTTGCCCACTACCCCACTTTGGGCACAGAGTCCTTTTCGCGGCCAGGCCCAGAAGTCCAGCCTGCAACCTGTGTTCAGCTCCACAATGTTCTTTTGACACGATCTTTTGTTGAGGTGTAGAGACTGAAGTCTTTCCCCCGGTTGGAGGTTTGCCGGAAGTTTTCGCAGTGCCTTTGTCACCAGGACCCTTATTGGTCCCTGTACGTTGCTCCGCACTTTCTGAGCTTTGGTGTTCTTCCACTCTTATCTGTACTTTAGACCAGGGTTTTACGGGAGTCATCGTCGATAGAAAGTGTCAACGTTGGTCCTTTCCCATCGACCTTCCTGTTAAGTACTCTCCATTCGGAGGTATGCAGACCCTCGCTTTGGTTATTCAGTCTTTTTAGTATGGTTTCCGATGGGACATGATCTTCTCTCGGGATCCATACTATGCCGATTTCTGGTTTAGGGACTTGGGTCTCCTCCAGCAACTTTAAAATAGCCCCTGGCCATGGAGTTAATCCCGTCACCGTCTTTTCCAACCATTTGCGGCTTTCAGTGTTAGCACACGTAATGGTTAGCCAGCTCGGTTACATTGAGCAGCGTAGGAATTTTGGTTTTCTTGAGCTGCTCAGTGTTCATTGGCGTATCGCCAATTGCAGCCACTTTAGTCCCCTCCAGGGTCTCTTTGTAAGTGACATTTTGTGTACATGCCTTTTTCTTTATAGGCTGCACTATCGACGAGTCGTCTTCAGAGCGGTTCCTTTTGGCACCCATCTCTGTCGAGTCTAGCGGCACTTTTGTAGAGCTTCTTCCTACTCTACTCCTGCATCTAAAAGGTTTTTCAGGCGTCTCCTCGCCGCTCCGGTTAGTTTAGGCTGTTTGTTGAGCTCTTATTTCCGTAAGGCTGGTAGTTGTTCTGAAGCAAGGGGCTGTTTATAGTCGCCTTGCTCCGTAGTATCTGTTAGTGTGAGTACTGAGTCTCCACTTTCAGATTCTTCCGTTTTCATTCGGGAGCATTGGATTGCATCCGTTACGATCATACTGACCTGAATGATTACATAAATCACTTCTTAACCTCGATAGGTGCCTGCCAAGGGCAGGTGAACCGACAAAATATTGAAGAAAATCATAAACAACTCTCCGCAAGTTTTCCCTAAATCGAATATTTATTAGGGACTTTTGTTTTTTTGTCTACGTTGTATTAGATAATTGCAAGTATGGAGATGAGGTGAGCACCACTGACTTATCACAATGGACTGAGCGTATTGCCTTTTTCCTATAGGAAAGAATGGCACAAGTTTTATAATTTTTTTCGCCCTATGGCAGAGTTGGAGCGACTACTACAGAGAATGTAGCTTTATTTTGTATTTGAAAAAAAAAAATATAGGTCAATCACATTTTCCAGAAAAATGAGTTTTTGTATATTTGAATTTAAAATTTTGTTATTTCCGGAATGTGAATGAGAGAGGGCATGGCTGGTGACTGGGAAAACCAGAGTTACTCATGTAATAAAAAAAAACATTGTGTTGTAATAGGCGATTGAGTAAAATCTCTGCCAAAAAACTTTCACAATCCCTTCTTTCTACCCTGAACATTTGAGGTGCTCAAAGACAAAGGGTTACAAGTAGTATTTTGTAAAATTGAGATAAATGCATAAATGTAAGCTAGATATACTCAAAATATTAAAGGCAAAAATATGTAACTAATTTCCTATCCCATGCTGTTTTATAGCAGCCATTATTTTAACGACTTACAAGTGCGTGTTTTTGTTCATAGGAACTTCTTACAGGAAAAAAAAACACCTAACATTATGTTAACCACATCTAAAATTATTAAGATACAAGGATTATTTTTAATATTTAGTTACAAAAAATTAAGTCTAATAGAATTTAGGATATCCAACACTTAAAGTATTATATCTCAAAAGTGTGAAAAGTGTACTTGTACCTTTTGAGCCCCTCATTTTTGTTAGGCTCGATCAAAACCATCGATTAACACATGATGGCCACAAGAGGTCTAAGCCCTATACAAATTTGTCTAATGTCCTTTATCCATGGAAGAGAGCCATTGTCCAAAAAAAGATTTAAGGAAGTTATTGATGTTTCTAATTAGTAACAAGAAGGTATTAAAAAAAAACTACTTTATTTCTATATAGACTGCATTTTTAGTGAACAAAAATTATTTTTATATTTTTTTTTTCATCTTATTGGTAGGTAAATGATAAATATGAGTTTAAAAATACATTTTCTGTATTTACATTGTCGCGAAAGTAATATAAGCTAAATTTAAAAAGACTAGAAAATTATTGTATATTACATCTTTACAACCTATTCTTATTAAGTAATGTGTGTGTGTGTGTATCCCAAGATTTGCAATTTTTTATACCCACTGAAGTTTTTGCTACGACTTTTTTGTTGTTGATAATAACGGTGTACTTTCAGCAATTGTTATCACTTTGGGATCGGAAGTACTAGGCTCTCGTTGGCGATGTGACTCTTGCCAAAGCATTCGTTGACTTTGCGCTAATTTAACACCTTTTCTTTCAACCTGAAAAAAAAAAGAAAAGAAAATATGTAAAAAAACAAAATCTCCCACAATCGAAATATTTTTTCTTTGTTTGACCTGTTTCTGATGAACCGCATGGAGGAAAATAGTACTAAAGCACATTTCAGCAGTAGTTACGTCGGTAGGTGTTTTATCGAATAGATTTAATCCATAAAGGCTGAAATTATTTCGATATTTCAAAGTACAGAAATGGCATGTTTATATTTTAGTACCTAAATAAAAGACCACCATTTGGCCCTTCAAGCCGTCCTTCAGTTTTTCCTACTCTCAATTTTCTAGCACTTTTCATCATGCTATGTGACAAAGAAGCCTCATTCCAAGCTTTCCTCTTGCCCGCTTCTTCATCTTCACTTTCATTTTCTTTTATATCATGCAGATATACTCCTCTTGCCTTCCCGTCCAAAGGCATTGAAGATGTTTCACCAATATTTTGATGAAGCATTTGCTCAAAGTCGTATCCATGGCTTGTACCAGGCGATGGAGACAATCGAACCCCGCTGGTATGAAGTAAATTTTGGCTTTGTAGAATTGACTGAGCAATTGATGAATACTGCATATATATAAAAAAAAAACAAAGAAAATTAAGATTGCAATAAATTTCAATGCCCTGATTACTTACTTCAACACCTAAACTTCCAAAAGACATTAAACTCTCAGACATTGCCGTATTGGTACCGGCATTTTTCGTTTTTGCTTTAGTTTGCATGAGATCGTGTAGAGCATGCTCCTTGATTTCTTTCATAAATTGTTTAGCTTCGGTAGGCATTTTCCATTCTGGATTTGTTAATGTAAAATGTATTAATGATAATTCGGTTTTTCCATTTTCTGCCTGTTCCATTTGCTTTGGAATGTACCGTTTTTGTAGATCAGCTATTGACTGTATATTTTCAATAGCATCTGGTAGCTGCCAATCTGGATTTCCATGCTTTCGTATATCCATTAACGCAAACGAGCATACATTACCGACTCCAACCACATGAACAGTGAAACTCCTAAAAAAATCTACGATTTCTAAAGCTCGTGGCCTAAAGGAGAAATATAAAATAATTGGTGTGGTGATTGGACTGAGAACTTCTTGTAATAGGTGAGTCTAAAACAAAAATATATTGTTATAACAAGAAACAAATGTTGTTCGCAGTAGTTGATGCTTGTATTATGTACCCATTTAAATTGGAAGAAATGTCCAAATTCATTTCGGACTTTATTTGTGTGCGCTAAACCTCTCCATTCTGAAGGCATGTAATGCACGTGAGCTAACACATTTGTCATCAGTTCTTCTGGTATGAATAGCTGATTTTCGTTTGGTATTAGAACACTTAAAATAAGAAAAATTTTTATTTATTTTTTCCTAAATAACATAATCAGCGATAGAAGCAATGAGAAAAAGAAGAAAATACTTACGCACATGCAACTGCTATAGCTCCTGCAATTGCAAAAACTGTAATGACATGTTCTACTTGAAAAACATGTTCCTCATATATTCCAAATACTAGAATAGGAGCAAGAATACCTCCGCATAAAAATAATCCATTTCTGGTAAGAAAAAAATGTTACATTTACTTCAAATAATTAAACAAATCAATGACGAAATGGTCATAAATATGGACGTAAACACTTACTTGGCAAGAACAGTCCCGATTGGTGACGAAAATGAGTTCATATATTTTTCAGCATAGTCATAGCCACGATTTAGACGCGCATTTAATTCATGATCTAATTCGTTGAAGTGACGCAAAGACAATCGACCGTAATTAGACCACATTCGAACTCCAAGCATGCTTGGCTCTTTTCTTAGTACCTTTTGAAAATAAAAAATAAATGTTTTTAAATTCGTATTTTCGCGAAAAGAAAGTAGTTCAAAAAAGAGTGCAGTTTAAGTGTATAAAAATTTTCTTCTTGGGTACTGACATCGCTACTTAACTTTTCTAGACAGACGCGTGGCCACCCAATAGTGTTGAGAATTCTGTAGGAATATTTTCGAGTAAATCAATAAGAAAAAATGAGTGCCTTACGCTGCTTTTGCACTGTATGTCGGCCCATCCATCAATAGTGCTTAACAAGTTCTGATTGAAACCCAAAATTAAATAATTCGAATTTCGTGGGAATTACAAATTGAGGTCCTTAATTATTCTGCATGTAAAGATTTTTGAAAGAGTAAAAATATTATCGGATTTTTCTAATAAAAATTTGTAAGGAAAAAGGGAAATTAAGGTGAAATCGAGGTAAACTTTATTCACCTGTTACTTCATTTAATTATTAAAAATATGCATATGGATCATTCCACAGTAAATCGACGGGACTTCAAACCGACAGTCACCAATTTTATTCTTTTATTGAAAGTGAAGTAATTATGACGAGATAAGAAGATAAGATAAGATAAGATAAGATACTATAGTGCTTGAATTAAAGAACTGCGGCGTTTTGGTCTGCTGAGTTATATTAAAAAAATAATAAATTTGGTTCATGGTCTATAGCTTATTTTAGAGAGAAAAGCTCAATGTTTCAGTAAAAATTATATAAAAATGCCTTTTATAAGAAAGCAAATTAAAAATAATAAAATATCCCTTATCCGTGAATATCTCAAAATGTATCCTTAATTTTTGTTATTTAAAAAAAAAAAAAAGTATTAACCCTTAAAATGGTGGTAGTAAATTGTTAAATTCTCAATTTGGGATCGCAATGGGTTTGGCGAAGAGATCGTTTTCATCAATATAGGTCTGGTTATTTTTGAACAAAAATTTCATAAATTTTTCTTGTGTTATCCTTGTTATCCCATAGAATTTTTAAACCAAGTACAAAATTTTCTTCTGCTTCTTAAATGTGATCCGTTAACAGTCATTTACAATAAAAAGAAAATTAACTCAATATCTGCTTGAAATGCATTGCAATTCACATTATGCCCGAGAAATAATCCGTTTAAAAAGTTGTATATCTTATATTTGCTTATTTGTGATAAAATGATTTCGGGCAATACTATAAAGTTAACTAGATAAAAAACATGCATTTGCACATGGTCTGTAGGAGGTACTTTTTTTTCTATGGGAATTTTCAACTAAAATCGTGGGTAATTTTGATTCAAAATGTTGGCAACGCTGCTTAAGACCCAATTATTGTACATTATTCAAATTTAATATTAAAATATATAAAGCACACATAAAAAGAATACACGGAAAGAAACGAAATATATTAAATGCGTGTAACGTACTCCAAGAGCTGTCTTCCTGCCACAGATAGAAAACTGAGAAGGAAATGAACATTTGAAAAGCTCTTACTTCATTTTACTGAGGAACAGCCGAACCCATCTCTCTATCGAGTATCTTTTGTGCAGGCAGTTGTCAAAATGAAATTAAAAAAAAAACTTGTTTAATTTATATGAGAACAGACCTAATCATGTTGATTATTTCAATCAATAAAATTACAAAGTTTCATTTGTAACACCGAGAAAAAACTAGGGGAAATTCAGTGGAAAGATTCAAAACTATCGCTAAAACTTGTTTGATTTTAAACAGGGCGAACGAAAAATTCCGAAGTACGGAGGACAAAGTGGCCTATTATACTGTTCCACACTAGCGCTTACCTATAGGATTTAGATCTCTTCCTTTACTTTAAGGACTTGCAATTAGTAAATTTTTCCCCTATTTATGTGATTGGGATATAATTTTAAAAACTATTCGAGGCACTTTTAAAATATTTCAGAGTTCCTGTAAAAATCTTAATTTTCCTTAAAGAAGAAAAACTACTGTCAAACATTGAGCACTGAAACAGGTACCTTTAAATTTTTACTATGCATTATAAATCCTGAAGTAAAAATGCACCCTGCAAATGTTTATAATAAGGAAGCTGGAGGCCTGAATATGATTCTTTACATTTTTGGAGTTTTGCTATATTCTACTTTGCTAAATTTTCTGTTTTTTCTAAACTCGAAATTTCCATGAATAATCAAAGATAGTATTATTGAAGTAAACATGTAAAATTATGCACATTCCACCATGCAAATAGTATGCACCATCTTTGATATAATATTGCTTACATAACAAGAAAAAAGATATACTTACAGCAACATTACTAAATAAGGTGTTAGCTGCCATCCACACTAAAATTACTGGAGAAAAGATAGCTATTAAAATTGCTACCCATGTTATTTGATTTCTAAGTCTGCGAGCTAATTCTACACGATTACCACGGACTGCTACATCACCCTTTAAGTTCCATGGCGACCATGGACCTCCTATAAACAAAAAAACATATAAAAAGTTTTCGTTTTTATTTAATGCATGCTTACGAAAAAGTATAAATTCGTAGGCGTACAAAAGACCACCAGATAAGTAAACACATTCGCCCAAGATAGGAAAAATAAATCTTACTGGCAACAGATTTTTGTTTATTAATGCCACCATGTAATTTTTAAACCTAAAAAAAAAAAAAAAAATAGAAAATGAATGCATTAAATAAAAGCTATTTACCGTAATACACGATGATAAATATCGAGTTCAGTAAGGTGCTGTCTCTGTATGCACATTTGCTCCTCCGATTGAACTTCACGAATTTTTTTCTGAACTTCATGCCAAGTCACGTTGTCTAGATCGTCCTGTTGGAATTTATAAAAAATTATGAAAATAATTTTTTGTGATTCACATATTCAGTTAGAAATAATCTCAACGTCATAGTTTTTTTTTTGAATTATTGTAAATTCTAAAGTTTTCAGAAATCGTTTTACGTTCATGTATCTCGCTCAACAAATTATTACAAAAAGTGTAGGAAACATCATTGCAATTAAAGCGCGCCTTGAATATATAAAAAGTGTATGTGAACGTGGTGTAACTAAAACATCTCTTCTTCTAATTTCGTGCCACTGAAATTTGTGACCGAATTGAATTGTTTTGTAAAAATGTTCCAATTACCTATCCCTTAAAGCTTAGAGAAAATAAAGATGTAAACGATATTATTATTATCAAAATGGGGAAGTAGAACAAAACTTGCGCAAGTCCTCAAATCCTCTGTTGTGACTTAATTCGATTGCGTTCCTTTCACTCAAACTTGGCTTACGTAATTCTGAATTAATTAATAATAATACTTTATTAGCTTAAATCTCTTCATGTACACAATATTTACTTATTTATATTTTAAAGTTAATTTACATATTACTCTTAATATATTGCAAAAATGTTTTGTAGCTTCGGCATCCTCTCGATCGCGCCTTGTGTGCATAAGAATAATATTGTTGAGCAATATTCGAAGTGTGGTCTAAAAATATTATTGTAAACATGGATAGCTGTCATTATTGATAATTTTTTCCTTATTGTTTTAAATAAGCCTAGCTTATTTTAAATTTTCTTGCGTACGTAATCCACATGTGAATTGAAATTCGAATTTCTGTCTAATATTACTCCTAAATATTTCATATCGTTTACATTTGCTAACGGCTCACCATCAATTTCAATTTCTATATCACAGTCTGTCTTTAGTGTCATAAATTTTGTTTTCTTACAAATTCAGCAATAATACATTCATTTTCAGCCATTTACTTAAAGCCTTTAAATTCGGATCTAACTGCAATTTGAATTGCGGTAAGTTACTTCCAGTTATAATATATATTAGTGTCATCCGCAAATAAAACAAGCTTTGATACCTTAATCACATTTTCCATATCGTTAATATTAAGAAACAATAATGTTCCACGAACCGATCCCTGTGGAACGCACAGTGATATTTCCTTTTCTCCTGAAATTAATCCGTTTACTTTAGTTCTTTGCGTTCTCTCTTTTAGGTAACTTTCAAACCATTGGATTCTTTTCCCAAAATTCCATATTTATGTAATTTTTTCAAAAGAATTAATCTATCAATCGTTTCAAATGCTCTTTTGAAATCCAAAAATACGCTTTTACAAACTTGTTATTCATTTCCTCTTTCCATCCCCCTAGTTATGACTAGATTTAATGCTGTTTCACAATTATGCCTTTTTCTGGAACCTGATTGCTCCCTCATAATAATACTTCTCAAGTTGAAGCTGAACGACATTTTCTAACAAAATTTCAAATAGGCTTATTTATTGGCCACATTTGTTTGTATTTATCACCTTTGGCACTGGAACTACAATTGATTCCTCCCAGGTGCTTGGACATTTTCCTTCATTTAAACTCCAGCAGTTCACCAATAATGCTCCAAATGTCTAATATAATTTTCGTATTTATTCCATAGCAATCTTTCTTCTTATTCATAGATTTACAGATTTCCTTAAGCGATTGGATATTGACATTTTCAAATTCAAATCTGTTTGAGCATTGCTGTATATTGTTCGCAAATTCGACTACTGGTATAGAACTATTGAGTTTGTTTATGCTTGCAATAAAGTAATCATTGAGTTTATGCGCAATTTGTTGCGAATCTTTTACCTTATCTGCTCCAATTACCATTTCCTGTATTTCGAACTTCGTTTCTTTTAATACATTCTTTTTCATATGTTGGCATTCCTCTTCTACGTACATGCATTATCTATATTTGTTCTTATATAACTATCTTTGGTTTCTTGAACTTTGCTCTTATAATCATTTATTACATCTTTGTATATGTTCCAATCAACTAGTTCAATACTAATATTTGCTTTTGCATACGCATTCTCTTTTTCTCGTTTTATCACTCGCAGTTCCTGCGTGAACCATTCATTCTCATTATTATTTACAATTTTTTAATTTTAAACTTATCCAAAGTCTTTGAAATTCGTGTAAACTCACCCACTTTTTGGCTTAGTCCATTATCTTGAGCAATTCGTTGAATTTCATTTCTATAAATATAATTAATCCACTCATCCATTCATAGAAACGTTCACAAAATTCACGTTCCGAATAACTCGGTGATCTATACGTAGGAGCGATCATTAATCTTTTATTATTCAAATCACACTTTATAACCATCCACCAAATACCTGTGTTTGTTTCTATGTTTTCTATTATATCAAATTGCCACTCTTTCCTCATATATATAACCACACCTCTCGTACGGTTGGAATTTGAGTCACAACGAATCTTCAAACCCCCTTTTTAAATGGGTTTCCGTTAGCATTATGATTTCATATTCATCTTCATTTATAAAATGTTCAAGTTCCGTCATGTTATTAATTAAACCTTGAATATTTAAATACACACATTTAATTTTCCGTAATTGCTTAAACCCTAATCGTTTTTTTTTTTTTTTCATTTTTAGCTTGTTTATGTATATACCGACCATTTTTTGCTCATCACGTTATGATTACTGTTTAAGTTAAGTTTTAATCTTTCATTAGCTTTTTTACAGTTTATGCATTTTTCAATACATCACTGTACATTTTGCACACACTTCAGTTTTTTTGTATTCCCCCGATTTGTGGTTAAAACGCAGGCATCATACACATGCATCTATCCAATCCGATATAAATTTGACATTTTCCAGAGCTTTCTTAAAACCATCATGGTCAACTTCAATTATTGCACTATAAAAATTCCTTGTATTTTCTTGTAATTCAATTAGTTTCACCAATTTAAGTTCATTTTTCGTTAAATGATAATTTTGACATCTAATTTTCTGAATTAATTCCTCTTCACCCCATTTATGCCGTATTCCTGGTACATATATTTTTGTTTTACGTAATACTGGAAGTTTAACTTCATATGCATTACCTAATTTCTGTTGTACTGTGGCACAGTATATATCATACAGTAGCCCAGCTCTGTCAAAACTGTCAAGTGAGTAGGATGCTTCTATAAAGAGACTATACTTTCTCTTTCAACAGTTTTAACTAACACACTAGTCAATTTTTAATACATGGATTCCTATGTAAATCTAAAGTGGAAGAAGGAGAACTGATGGCATTCTTAAACTTTTACTAGAGGGAAAGAGGCAAAATGACACCACTTTACCGTCAAACAGCTGTTTAGTAATGGAACAATACATTTGTCGCCGATTGCCGATATGTGTACATACATAAAACTAATACTTCCGTCAACGGTCGTGCAGCTAGCTACTGTTCGCCCATTTATGTCCATATCATACTTAATAGTTCCCTCTTGTGGGAGAAATTTTAAGGTTATGTTTTTTTAATTGAAATTGTAAAATTCACTTTTCAGTAGTTAGTTCTAAGCTATTCTACTGTATGATATATAAGGTGACTGTGGTCTTTGTTTTAAGGGTTTCGTCTTTTGAGTCACTTTCTATTGTTACCAGAATTATGATTACATTACATCTCAGTAAATTTTAAATATTTGAAATTTGTGGGGTCAACGCTCTTTTGCAAATCCTACTTTGTTTTCATTGCATTTCTTATCATAATCCGATAGATTTACACATTTAGCACAAAATTCTTTTCCACAAATTCCTTTGCATCTAACATTTTGGCCATCTCTAATTATTCTATCACATTTGTCACGTTCGGTGGCATTTTTAAATGAAATACTCACTCCGTGCAATTCACGGTTTATGTTCAAACCGTGTAAATTAGAAAACGCAATTTTCAGCGCAAATAACTTAATCTCTGTAATGATTACGAATCTGAATTTTAAATTTTTGCTTTTCTTGACTTTTAATATTTATCAAATTTTCACAATATAACAAAGAGCTTTCTACTAACGACTTGCCAGTGGCTGTCACACACACATCCAGTCATCCATCCATTCATGGGTAATTTTTATGCAATCCTTGGAAAGAAAAAACCGTAATCATTATCTGGTGTTGTTAGACCTAGCCTTAGCTATCTCATATACACTTGAAAAAATCCACCGCCTCTACTTATTGTTTCTAATCTTGAGAAATTTGGAAGTTGTGATAAAACACAATACATTTTTAGTTTTAGAAAAGTTAGCTTTTCCCTACCTTCCTCGCGAGGTTCAGGTGTCTGGTACATAAAATATCTTCACCGCGGTTCAACAAAGAACTGAAATGCCCAGCAATGAGGGAAAAATAGTTTTTTTTCCAGTTTTCATACATTTTTACTTAGCTAGTAGTCCGAGGGTGCCTAATTGTGCGCGTAAGGAAAAGCACCGAACTTGAAAAATCCAAACTTGTGTTCGGGCCATTGATATGAGTCCTACTTCATTGGTTAAAAAGTTGTACGTAGCTCAAAGCTCGTTTCGTCCGCAATTTACGCATCTACCACATAGTTGGTTTCACTAAAGATAAGTTAGGCTTTGTTGACCCTATTGCAATACTATAAAAAAAACAAGTATTTCTGCTGTCCGACGAAAAACTATTAAAAGAAGGACAACTTGTGATAAACTTACATTTCTATTTTGGCATTTCCACGCCTGCGTGCAATGAATATCTCTTTATAATTTATAACGGGACTTTGTCAAAAATCGAAGTGTTTCAGCAACAAACGTTTTATATCTATCCATAACTATCTACATGAGAACTCCCAAATTACTAGTTTGCATTCTAAAACTTTCAACTATTTCATCTTAATTATGGAGCCTAATTGTGATGCGGAGCTGATTGGATAAAAGCCCTAAGAGAGGAACTGGCTTTCTTTAGGATCTCCAGCAGTGTATTGCACTAAAATTTGAAAATTTCATCAGGTGTTGGGAGCTGCTTAAAAACCAACTTTCAAAGAGTGAGAGAAAAAAGCTTGATTCATACTCATTCTATTTAATCAACTCTTCAGCATTGAGTCGAGCCTGCACACTAAACCTATTATCATGCTCTGATAGGAAGTTCTTAACTCTCTAAGCATTTTTCACATGTGAAGCAGCTTACCTGTATATTTGTTTTACCCTTCAAATATGTATCATTGAATCTCAACTGATCATTTGTATCAATATTAATATTGTAATTCACTGCTTTAAGACTTTATGCTAATAGTATACTTACATCGACCATTTTTAACGCCGTATTGTAGAATTTCTTTATGTCCCAATATTGACCAATGTGATACAATACTCTCACAGTTCTATGGATAAAAAACAATAACAAAAGGAAAAATATGACGTACATAGTTGCACTAAAGTTGGCGAGGCATACGCTGAGAGGTTTTAGAGTGTCGCCTATTGTAACTTTTGTATGTGTTTGGTTGAATGGAACATTTCTAAGAGCAAGAAAGACATCAACAATTGAAAACAATTTCCACACGAAAATTTACTTACCCAAAGAGTACAGGATAATCGACACAAAGGAAAAGTGTTATCAAGAGCCACACTGTATAAATGAACTGAATTAGTCGAAAGACTTCCTCTAGAAGTATTACAGTAAATCCGCGCTTTTGATGGTAGTTATACATTCTCGTAAAAAATGAGTCCAAGTCTTCTATATGATTCCATCGTGCTAAAATTATTTGTTTTAAAAATTGGGTAATTGGAGGAGCTTGTATTATTTTGCAAGTGTCCAACTTAGAATGTTATTTTAAGAAGGGCACTAAAGAAAATGTTTTGAATTTGAAATCTTTACCTTTATCAGTTTCGGGTACTACATGTATAATAATTCCACTATTTCGAGGTGTGTCCTCATTATCAGCATCAAACGTGTCATCAAAATCATCTCTGGCTGTGAATGGATTCCCTTCATTTTCCAACGAGTCGTAAGAAATCTCTGGATTAACCATTATATTAAAAATTACACTCTGGTATCTCTGCAATGATTGAATTTCATGCTAATAATGCTAGTTCTGGTGGTGTGTGCCCCCTAAACAAAGAAAAATAATTTGCAAACGTAATTGAGAAAATTTTTATATAACCAACCTAAAATGTCGTTGATTCTAGGTTGGAAAACTTTTTAATTTTAACTAAGCATCACGGAATCGTATTTTTTTCTATTGAAACGTTGAAAATTTCGTAAATAATAAAATAAATCTAAATTTTGTCAGATCACAAGTTAAAAACAAATGTCATATGTTTTCTTCTTCTTCATTCAAGGGGCGAAAAGTATTCTATCTGCCCGCATTGCTGAAATTCGGATGCATTCGGAAGCCTTAAAGCCTGAAATAAATTCTATCTTATGGCCTAACCACAATGTGCATAACACTGACTTATAACAATGGACTGAGGGATTTGCTATTTCATGTGGCACAAAAAATATTGTGTTTCTGTATATCACCGTTAGAGCACCCTTTAAAACGTTTACTACATAAAAATATGTAAAACTCAACCAATCAGATGATATTTTACACGCGTAAATCGAATTAAATTAAAAAAAAATTATTTTCTTTTGTCGAAGTGATGTTTTAATCGCTTATAAGCACTCTTATAAGAAATTAAACTAATTCCGACTTTAATTTTCAAAAGTTATTCTTAACTGAATCCTGCGTATGGGCAAGAGAGACGGCGCATGGTAAACACTATCTTCACCTTATTCTTTCTGCGGTGATTGCATCTGCAGCCAACATTGGCATTAGTAAACGTTCGGTATGCAATATTTTGTGTTGTTAGCTCCAACTCTGCCATAGGGCGAAAGAGAGAACTCTGAAACTTCTGCCATTCTTTCCTATAGGAAAATGGCAATACGCTCAGTCCATTGCTATAAGTCAGTGGTGCATAAGCTTACATATGCTTGTCAAATTTGCTTATGCAAATCACTGACATATATAATATAAGGACTACTGAACTCTCTGTTTCATGTGGGCTCAATTGCTCATGGCGGGAAGTTGAAAAAATAATCGCGCAGCTCGAAAAGGCATTATAATAAAACGTTTCGAATTTCTGCTGCACATCTTATGAATATATTACCTTTGGTAAAACAATTTTATCAGTAATAACCATAAATAATAAATTTAAAAACATTTTTTTCGACGGACCCACTTAGACCGAAAGAGTCAGCAATATAGAAGTGAGCCCACTTTTTTCAGTGCATTTCTATTATCGTAGTCAGTCCATATTATACATGTCAGTGATGCAAATATAAAAAATAAGGTTGATCAGCTTCCAATCATTGTAAGCCGCGATTTTGAATGCATATCGAATGAACGTTGCTAGTCAGAAGAAATTAATACGGTAGAGACACAGTTAACGCTATTAAGAATAGAGATTCACAATTCTTTCGTTATTACGTGGGCCAACCCAGACGAGAAAATTTTAGGGAAGGAAGGAATTTGGCTTAGACGTGCCATAACAATAATGTTCCTTCGCGTAGTTCCTTATATATGATTACCGAAATTAATTGCGTGCGTGTTCAATTAAGTCACAGTTTTTTATATAAACAATTACTGTATCACAAATTCACAACACGTAATGATTAGTAAATTATTATATTATTACCTCAAATAGCAAATATACATCTGTACAGCCGTCTGATGACAAATTTCAGAAATTTCGCAATTTCAAAATTTCCGACTTGCTGTAGTATTGGTATGCTGCCCAATCGAAACTTGGCATTTCGGCAATAGAAAAAAGAATTATCTCAATATTGTAACAAAAGTTAAGTTAAGGTTTTGATGAAAATAAACTTTGAATATTGGAGAAATGTTTTTTTTTGTCGTTCTTATTTCATTTCGTTTTTTGCAGATTTGAGAACCTTTAGCTAAATTGCGGCTATATGGCTATATGTATCGTAGATGCCTTTCATGTTCTTCTTTAGCAACCCTTTGAGCATCGTAGTTGATAACATCTGCACGTTTTGGTGGAAGCAGAGTTGCCATTTTAGCCGAAAATCGGCTAAATTTAGCCGAATTCTTATACTTTTAGCCGGAAGAATGCACCATTTAGCCGACAGCCGATTTTTAGCCGTCACGTGACCGACGCTTGCCCAATCAGAGGCGTCGGCTTATATTTTATTGGTTCAACCAATAGGAATCCATCTTTAACCTTATTCTTATAAGAAGTGGAAGAGCTAGTGACATCTAGGACCACGTTATACAGAGTTTATCATATTGTTAGTAGCTCTCATAGTATTAACCGTTGTATAATGTAAAGATGGGGTTTCGGGATTATCCTGTGTTAGTTTAGCTCAGAGTACCTTTGATTTGATTTAATAATCCATTTGCCGGAGTGTTGCGGTAAATGTTTTTAGTAACTTAAAATGTATTATTGCACTGAGTATGAAAGAAATTCAAATTAGTGAACCAAAGTGGAAAATTCCCTATTCATCATTTCACCCAGATCGTCATGAGCAAAAGAGCTACAGTGATGAAGGTTTGCCTTATCGATTCCGATTTGGATAACTGCATTTGTTTTTCCCTATTATTGTGTAAAAAGAGCCAACTATCAGTACGTTTACATGAATACTTGAAGTATTCTTGAAGTAATAAAAAACATGAAAATGCACATTCAATGTGTAAATTTCAACTTAAGCAATTGGAAAATTAAGTTCAAGAAAATTTCAAGTTAAGTAATTGGAATTAATTCAATCAACCGCCCTATCTGAGTTTCAAGTGGATTTCAAGTCAAGTAGTCATGTAAACGTACTGTATGTAATGGTAGAGTCAATCCTCAAAATAAAATCGTGTTGTGTTAAAGATGGCGCACGTGCTGAAAACCTTTGGGCCATAGGTAACATTTCAGTATTTGAAGAAAGGTTGTCCGTAGACACGCTTTGCTAGTACACCAGCCGCAGTAAGTAAGAAACCTTTTATATACTTGCCTTAATTGTTAAAAAAAATATATATCTAGAAAAACAAAATAATTTGTAAGTGTTTTAACCTTGTCCACGGCTGGCACAATTGTTGTATTTTCGATTTGTATGCATGATTTTAGCACTTTATAGCTTTTTTCTTCTTTTAATATTCTGGAAAATCTTGGTAGGGTCAAAAATGAAAACAGCGAGATGTTACAAATAAATCATAAGTCTAAAATAAAATTTTTACAGCTTTGGCTTTTACATCCTTGTGTTCTCAGCATGGCACATTTATGCCACCTATTGTATGGCTCGGAAGAAACATATGCATATGTTGGTAAAATTATATAGATTCTGATTTAGAAAAACAATACCTGTTGATAAGCATTGTTTCACCATAGAATTGATAAGAATCTGATTTCTACATTTCTTTCACATATTCTGAACTGGAATGTCGAACTCCAGCCGTTATGAGTACTCCTAAGAATCCTTCAGACTTTTCCAGGATTTTCGAAATTCCATTTATAATATGTACCTACCAAGTATTTGCGTTTCTATTTGTTACTTTTATAATTATGTTACAAATTGCATCATCGAAAAAGCATATGCAAGTGTCATGTACAGAAAGAGTATGAGTTGCTCTTGGGCCAGCTTTTTGTCGTAGGATACTGTAACGCAAAGTTTGACACATCGATGCAGGATTGCGATTTCATATTGTGTTGTCTAAGTGCGAAAAATATCTTGATCAGATGTCCTTAAGGACCCATATCATTATCTTCGTAGTTAACATCGCTATCCTTGCCGTCATCATCTTCAATTTCTATTTGAAGGTTCGTCTATGAACATTCGATTCCTCTTCAATCCAAGTTTGTTCAGTTATAGGTTGTGAAATCCACTCTTCCTCAGAACAATTTCGTTCGTCGATATTATTCTATAATAAATCTTGCGAGCTATATACCTCGACTAATAATTTGTCAAAATAAGCTGTTTGTTGATTGTAAGACATTCTACGAACGAAAAAATTACAACATGTTCCTATAAAGAACAAAATAAATGCATTCATTCTAAATCTAACACGTGATATTTCTTCCTTAGCCATCATTATCACTTCTAAAAAATTTTTCTTCGTCAAAAATAACCGGCACTATTGTACATTAAATTTTGTTCACAGAACTGTATCTGTCACTAACAAATTTTTAGCAAAAAGCTCAAATTAATAATCCTATTAAGTGGTGTTAACTTTCATAAAACCTTTTGAGTTGGCTTTAGAAAAGGCTATGTCATAATAATCCTGCATAAAACTAACATATTTAGTTTACAATCATTCTAAAAAATTGTTGGAAATGCGTGAATAAACAGAGTTGCGCAAGTATGTCATGACGTGGGGATTTGAAGATTTTTTTTTCCGTGGACATGAAGGTTAAGCAATTGACCGCTCAAAATCTTAACTGTTAATTGCTTCCGGTAGACCTAATTAGGGGAACCCGGGGCGGAACGGGGTAGCTAACCTTTGATTATAATTTGGGAGATTTTGACAGAAATAACACCATTATTTGTCAATTTGTACGTTTATTTAGATCTTTCTCTATAATGAAACTAAAGCTAAACTTATCTAAATTAATAATTATTATCCAATTCAGTGTCCGAAAAAAAGAAGAAAATTTCCCATTCTGCCCCACCCCTGGGGTACAATGGGAAATGCACCCGGGGCACAATGGGTTACCAATTATTGGCAAAGTTCACAAATCAAACATTTAACGTAAATTTCGCAATAAAGAATAGTGTTTAGTAAAATTTCCGTGGTGTCGCAGAGCGAAAATTTTAGTTTGCAAGCTTTTTTTCCTGCTTTCGGTAAAATCCAAACTAAGCATTGTCTCTCACTGGCAGCGACCGCTCTATATAGCGCAGCACAGCGAATTGAAAGCTGTGTATGAAGCTGGGCGTCTCTGTAGTCCATAGCGAGCATCCTACCTTTTTCCCATTCCGCCCCGGTACCCCGTTCTGCTCCGGGTTATCCTACTATATAATATTGCTCACAGCATTTGTTTTAATACATGCCTAATACTGCTTCGGTAGACTCTTAAAAGTTATTTTGCAAGAATATATTTTCATTATGCCACTGTTGAATTTTCGAGATGTCCAATTTTGTATATAGCTTAAACTGGGACATCTGAATAAATATTGCCCAGGATGTTCAACGGGATGATGGGACTGACCGTGAGCACTTTTAATTGCTAGTCCTCCATAAAATCAAAGTAAGACCATGTTGACGTCCTTCCTCTTCCCATCGGTTTCCACATCCTTTTCCGCATCCCAATCTTTCCACCATTAGTAACGGTATGATTTTTTGTTTGTTTATATGCTGTGATAGCAGGCAGGTTATTTAGCTAACCAATCCTATTACGCTTCTCATTTAGGCGCGGTGCTTGGATGCAGAGACCTGTGGTGAACTGCTGACTTCGGTTGGCAGACTTGACTTCACGTCCTCCAGCACTCACCCACACATAAGAACTGTCGAAAAAATCAGATTTTATAATAGATAAAACCTGGTGTTTATAATGTTTGATGCAAAAATATAGGTGAAAAACGAAGAAGAGGCGATAGTGTCCCATATTGGATATTTTGGTACCTAATCTTATGAAATAAAGATAAAATGTGAAGGCCCAATTTTACACTCTGATCTAAATTCGAAGGCCTAGATACTTAAACTATATACATATCTTGGGCTTAAGGGTAGACTGTTCAAACGTAAATGGGCTCAAATACAAATATTTTATTAACTCTCTTCACTTCTCAAGATCGCAAAACCTGTAGACCAGTAAAAGTGACACAGTTGATACATAAAATTCACTAAGATTTCGTAGTACACCTAGATACAACATGAATTTTTTAAAAATATTTTTCATTTCAATTTCGAAATCTGATTAATGTTTACATTTCCGGTTAAAAGCTTTGAACAGGTTGAGTTGTAATAATTAGACATTCTCCGAAAAAGCAAACAGGTAATTGGAGAGCTAAAAAAAAAAAATAGTGACAATCCACAAGTATTAGAGCACGTTTCGGTCTAAATAAAAAGTGCCGAGCAAAGATATTTAAGGGGTTACTGAACATTATTTCAGATCCAGATACATTCAGTGTGATCATGTTTAGAGTAAAATTTTTAATTGTTTTCTTCACGGCGCTTATTTGGCAAGTAAGTGAAAATTTATTATATTGAAAAATGTTTATGTATTTATGCGTGTGTGCGTGTATTAATTTAAGTGAAATTATCTACTCTTATCTAGGTTTCCAACGCACAGTCGTATTATGATGTATTCAGAACTAATATAGAGTCACCGAGACAGTACAGCCATCATCAGAACACAATTAATAATTGGGCAGATCAGTTACGAGATCCTGAATTCAAAGATGCTGTTCATTACGATATTAACACACATCAAACCTATCAGAACGAGAAACATGATGAGTCAGATATTGAAGAATCAAACTATATGCAGATGAATAATACAGTTCATGCTACAATGAAACAAGATTCCCTTGAAGAATCTAATTACTCGTCCCATTCGAATATCAATCAACTTTCGGAAATGATAAAACTCAATGAATCAGAAAGTCGCATGCATACCTATCATCTTCCACACTCTTCAGGCAGAGGTGAGATTTTAGTTCATCGACCTGCACCAATTATCCTTAAGAGGCCATCAACACGAATCCTTATTAATCATCCTCCACTTGTGGTGAAGCCAGCTCCCATTGTTTTCCATCGTCCACCTCCGATAATAATGAGACCAATTATTGTCTCATCTCTTCCACGGCGTGTTCAAGTTCAGCCGATGTACGTGAAAGTAGTGAAGCCAAAGAAGAAGGTTATGATTAAAGAGAAAGAGAATACGCCCTGTGATTGTGAAGAGGATAATAATATACAGGAGAATGAATACTACAATGAAAAACAACGCACGTTAAATGATTACCAATGATAATTTACTATGTTTAAAAAATAAAATAAATAAAAATATTAATAATATGTAAAATTTTGGTTTTATTCCATATGGAGATGGCATATGCCTCTGGCTTGTGTCTATCAGCCTCAAAGTTTATGAAACCACGAGAATGACCTTATCTTCTCCTTGGAGTTCAGGCAATAATTAAGATTGCATCGTTTATAGTGAAGTCAAGGCTCATGTGGTAATGCTAAATTAGATCGGATCAGGCTGATGCGGGTATTAAGGCTTTGTTGACAACGAGAAGCTTGTTAGGAAAGGTTCGGTTATAGCTCTGGTATATGGGTTTAGAATCATTGTTTACCTATCTGCACTAAAACGTACTATGACAACCAGTGGTATAGCGCACCTCCCTCCAAAAAATTTTTTAATTGGGCTCCTGATTTAAAAATTAGGCTGACCTAACCTAACGTTATTTTTAGTCAGATAATCTGATAATAAAATTAAAATTTCTCTAAAATTAAACTTTTCTTATTGTTTCAAAGTATTTATGTACTTGGGAATACATTACTATACAATGTAGTATCGACCACTGAAATCGATTTACCCGATCCTTGAGATAAACTACTGAAATAATTTTTAATTATTAATTTGAGTTTAGAAAATGAGCGCATTGCCCTTGCCACTGTTACCGCCAATTAAAGGAACAAGAGAAAAGCTGTGCAGAGATCTGGAGTATTAAATGCGCCAACTTAAATGTTAATGTCTTTGATCCAATATTTTTTTTATATAACCCCTGAAACTTTGAATCCTCGGAGGAAAATCATCTGTAAGGTCTTCTTCGCCGTTGACAGAAATTGAGGGGTTAAAACTTCAAAAACTCTTCTTTCATTCCTTTGAATCTTCTAATTGATTTCGAAAAATGTCCAGTGCCCCGTTGAATACGGAGACGTGAAAATCTTCCGAGGATCGGATAAGCGTTGTGGAGTTGATACCCCATTCTTTTGGGCTAAGTTTCCGAAGAAGATGATATTTTAGGTGCAAAAACAGATTCTAATTTTACTATAGCTTAGCACTTGAGAACGTATTTTTAGATTTAAATGGCATCATTTTATATCGTTTTTTAAAATTTTATCTTGTTATGATCATGAACATGGACTGAAAATTATGAGAACGAATGAATCTGAAGTTTGCAACACTTGACGAACTGGAGGTAATAGCAACTTACAAAAGCGCACAAGCAGTTTCTTTTACTAATTCGAGCGGTTACAATTGAATGAATTATTTCCTGGGCAACGCTAAAAAGAAGTTTTTTTCATGCGTGACGACACACGTCCATTGGAATGGAACATTTAACTTGTCACGAAGCGACACTGCTCGAAAACCTGTACTGAACTTCGCTCCATATGCAGTAAAAATGCTTGAGGTGCAAAAAATAATTTGTATGTGGATATTTGTAAAAGTGGACCCTCCACCCTGTAGGATCAGCGGTCCAGTACATTACGCAATTGATAGGAACCTTCAGTAAACCATGGCTTGACTTTGGTAAATTAGTGGGCTTTTAAGCCTGGGGTGCATAATTAATATGTCATTTTCGCTATAACCACTCTTAAATGGCATTTTTAAACACGGTTCTGTGAAGATTTTATGTTTACTCTACATTTTTCATCATCATCGTCTTTTAGTTCATCGGATTCATCATCATCATCATCATCATCATCTTCAGACTCAGATTCTTCATCTTCAGACTCAGATTCTTCATCTTCGTTCAGTAGTGAATCGAATGATAAAAGACACAAGAAAAAAAGAAAAGCAAAACACAAAAAAGAAAATGAAAAAACGGCCAACTAAAAGAAGCGTGAACGTGATTCTAGAGGCAAATCCAGACAAGGAGGATCTAAGTATTCTATTTCATTGTATTTCATTTTTGCATTCTATGTATATTAGGCTAATGCTACCAATATTCTCTTTTATGAGTTGTTTTGCTACAGTGTAAATCTACTAGAAAAAGAAATGTAACTTTCTAAGATGTGCCCAGCGCTATGCGTGCCTTTGGAACGGGTACTCAAAATAAATTTATGTTTATGTTATATTTATGTTGGGTAGCAGTTTTGTGCTTTTGTGCTTCTCTAGTAATGTTTTTGTTTTTGCTTCGGTGTTAACCCTCAAGTCCATTTGGTGTTCGATTTGCCAGAGTCATGACACTCGTGACTCTCGAAGCTGTTACTTTCTGTTTTTGTTTGCTACTTGGGTTAACCCCGGGTTAACCCTAGCTGCTCCTGCTCTTGACTAGGAGCACCGCGGTTCTTGTTTTGAAATGTCAAAGATGACCCAGAAGTCACGTTCCGGAAGCAAAAACAAAAACCCTCTAGATGAACGATCATGATCCATGCAAGGTTGTCCGTCTTTTGCAGAGAAAATGGTGTGCCTTTTGGCGTATATAATTTTACCTCTGCTTTTAAGATGATTAAATTGCCAGCGCACGAATGAATCAATCACATTAGTTGGTATAAATGTTCGACGCCAATCAATCTGAAAATTAGTTAATGTTTTTTCATTACGATATTATAGCACAATGTTCTGACTTGATTTTTTTGTTAACACTTTAGTTCAAATAATGGATCTCGTGAAAGCAAAGGATCTTTAGCTTTCGATGTTTATTTATTGGTAGCTTTAAATTATCTACAGTAGTAGAAACATAATCTCAAATTAAGATTGGACAAATCAAATTGTTTTCATATCTATTCTTAATCTGTGCATTATCCCACTAGAGATTAAAAGGACTTGAAATGAAATTAATAAACGCACTCCATTGCATTGGTAAGATTGAACTAATTTAGACTTGGCATGTAAGGAGTCACTGCTCTGCAGTATTGGAAATACACTTGCCTGTTTCGTCTTTCTATAATCTTATTCTGGCTGAATTATAACTCTTTGTAACAGTACAAGCAGAACTAGGGAAGTTATTTTTACTCCATACTTTCAATGCAAGCAATTTAGTATTACGCCGACTTCGTAGGAACATTGAGCATCAAATTCTAACTAAGTTCTGCCATTTTGTTTTTAGCATAATTAATAGTCATCTTTGTGGCCGTAGAGCATTAAATATTTCTCATCTCCGCTATATATCGCTTTTAACTAAGCTCTTAGTCTAAAAGCGTTAAGCAACAATTAATTGTAAAAATGTCTTTAAGATTTGGATTCATTATATCAGTTTTTAACTAAGCTCTTAGTCTAAAAATGTTAAGCGACAATTAATTGTAAAAATGATATTAACTTATTGATTTTGTATTATTTTGGAAATCCTCGTATGTATATAAATTATATAAATGCCGGTAAAAATGACGCTCGTCCAATTACAGTTGATGCGCCATAAAATCTCTATCTTACATAAGATCGACTCATGCAATGAGAAGACCGTTTACAATAAAAACAATATATACTGTGCGTTCTGCGTGAGCGGAGCCCATAGTATACTCCTTTCGTCTGTCGCCTTTCGCATTTTGTCTTTCAGGTGGATATTTTCAATCTTCTTTGCTTAGTCTGGATCGAAATAGTTCGGACCCAAATCAGCATATTTCGCATCCAAATCTGTACCAGGATAGCTCAGATCCAGACACTAGGATCCAAGTACCCTGATTTCAGGAATCGAACTGTTCGCAGATCCGGCTATTCGGGTATCTGGATATTACAAATCCAGATCCGATTTTCACCTCTAGTCTGCGACGCTAACCATTTAAATGGAATTTTTTCCTTTGTTGTTTTGTTTTTCCAAATAGTACGGATGAAACTCAGAAATGCCCTTGAATAAAACTCTTGAACATGCGCAGGGAACCGTTTTGTATGTTAGTTTGTAAATTAGTGCCATTGCTTGGACAAAGTAATACATAGTTGCATACAAAGGCAACAATAGTTGTATATAGATTCACATTTCTAGATGAACGTAAGATCTGAATATTACGTTCGATCAAATAGCTTGATATTCTCATTTTGATCAGGTTGTATAAAAAAGACGACGAGCTCACTCAAAGTAAGTATATATTTTAATAGGACAACCGAACAGGGAACGGTAGGGAGAGATGTGGTGGAGCCTCAGACTTCAGTGCAAATAAATCTAATACGATCGTTATAAGTAACATTAAGCTTACAGGAGCAAGCGCTGCACTATCTAACTTTAGATAGATTATATTGCCACACATCCTCCTCGGTAGAGTTAGTAGAGTTAATTTAATGTGGTCACAACATTTTAAATTCAATTGACTATTCTTAGATTTTGTGCGGAGTTGACTTAGGTCAAGCGAAATACTGGGAAAGTCAGTAACCCTTCAGTAAACTGTAATGTATAACCATGTACTCCGGTTCAGATTTAGCTGGTTAAATAAGTAAGGTCTATTTGCTGGTTCTGATGAAATCACAAATTGTGAGATTCAATCCTCGAATATTCCAACCGGCCTACTGAGGTAAACCTGGATGGAGATCATCAGCATACATGTAAATATCCTTTTATTTTTGTTGTTGCTGTTGCTGTTTTTTTAATGTCAAGTGCAATATCGGATTGTTGGGGATTTGCTTCGTGTAATATCTCTGATTATGGGATGAGTATAGATTTCTTCCCGTTTTGACTGGTTTTTTTGTTTTGTTTTTGCTGCTTGATTTTTGTCTTATTTCCGGTATTCGCGGAGAAAATTTGTTTCATCCTTTTTTCTCAATTTGCATATTTTAGTGAAATACAAAAGTACCTACATAATAGAACATCGCAGGATAGCTCCGTATATCCTTAGTTATAGTATGTAGTAGTAGTAGCAGGATGAGTTATAAAGTGTAAAGTGGCGTGCTGTGTAACAAGTACAACAACCGGTGTAATGCTAATTCTAATAATAATAATGTAAAGCGAAGGAGGAAATTCGAAAAAAGCTGATATGATGATGATTATAATGTGTACTACTGGTGGAAACCGATAATATAATTGATCCCTTTCACATTATGCTTATGTCATTAGTGCACCGATTATTATTATTATTACTGTTGAAATTTATGTGAATATTGGTGTCAATCATGCTGGATAAGTTCCTTAGGAACGCCACAAAATATTGGTAGGAATTCTGACATGGATTCAGCGATTCTTACGTGTTCATATATGTAAGTGGTAAAGTGGTAAGTATGTAATTTCTGTACAGGCCTGTTATGATTGACTTTATCTAAAGCTTTTGAGAAATTAAGATGTGTGAATACATTAATAAATCCCTTATCGAGTGTTATCCGGAAGTTATTTGTCACCTTCAATAAATTTGTAGCACGACTGTGCTTAGGGTGAAATACAGACTGCCATTTGATTAAACGATTGTTCAGAATCTGGGAATACAATAGTCCTGCCAGCATTTTGGAAAGGTCGCCGAATACTTGTTGGCCGGATATGGTTCATATCAACAGGGAATGATTTTTTCAGTAAGACCAATAAACTGTAGCCATTTTTCAAATGCAGGATATTAAGAAAACGTGCAGAAATTTCAATGGACACAACTAATTCAGAATGATGCGAAGAAAGTGAGGCTTAGAATTAGCACCGTGTAATACGCTAAAACCCATACCGGGTGTTTTATGGTTGGCTGAAACATTAGGATTCATATAGGAGCGATTTTCGTCTCACAAAATGTTAAGGATTCGATTTCAAAGTTTCGTATAAGAAGTCAGCAAGTGATTAATTGAACAGACTTTTAGATTAAATATGGCGTCAAGTATGGCCGCTCTCATCAATATTGCGTTGGATCTCTCTCCACTTTCTTACTGCAGATCTTCATATATGGTACATATCACGGATTGAATAGGGTAATGCAGTAGGCTCTCTTCGATAGTATCACTGCTTCTCAAATGAAACGGTCCTTGTTAAATGTTACCTCCATTTAATTTAACATACTATACATACAATGTGTGAAATAGTTGGTTCCTAAACCTACCTGTAGCATGCCAGAAAATTCATTTTTGTCAGTCAAATATCAGACCAGTGGCCTTGTAAGTCTAAGTTTAAGCACACATTCGGATAGACAAACTGACTGATGAATTTTTAAAAAATTCGCATAGTATCTAGTTCCAATATTAAAATCAACACTCTCTATAAAATTAGGTGGAAAATAATAATGAAACATAAAAAGAAAATTTAAATACAAACCCTCCATCCGATTAAAAACTTTAACAAAAGAGAAATTATTTTCTCAAAGTAAATAATTTTTAGTAACGTGATGTTCTCTGGTTTTTAGCAAAACATTCACGAAAATTTTCAAGAAGTATACCCACCGTTAACGCCTTCACTTTTAATAACTTCGGTCTAAGATAATTTCCATCTATACACACAAAACTAATGGAAGTGAGGAGAAAAACTCTCGGAGTAGACATTCTATAGTGGAAGTACTGAAATATATTACTTAGGCAAGTATACATGGTATGGGATGTCTATTGTGTATTAAAGAAGAAAAGCTTCCGGCAGCAAAATTTTAGTTTAATTTTGTTAACAAACTTCTCTTATAACTGTGACGCGATTTAATGTAAACAAGATCATCATCTTTTACCATGGCACGCTGCACTGCAGAGAACAGAGCAGTGGACAAGGCGGCGTACAAAGCATTCAGAAATATTACTAAAATGTGAAAGAACAAAGCAATATGAAAATTTTTGAAGATTTGTCACGTTTTATGGGTTAATTTGAAAAAAATTGTTGCGATATTTAAAGAGACATCAGATCAGATAATGTTGTAGTTTATCAGAGTTTGTCAGAATGAACAGCTTCAGTTTCCTAATTGCCTTCGTGGCCCTTTGCGCACTTCCCGTAAGTTAAAAAAAAGTTGCTGCTGTTTTACAATAAACTAAATAAATATATTTTTTTCAACTTTAATATAGATCTCTTATGGATTCCCACATGGATTAGATTGTGGTAATGATCATGCAGCACCACTTATGCCAGGACAAATCCTTGCCCCCGGACAACTTTTCCATTCCGGACATATTACATCTGCACCAGCTGTATATGCTGGCAATCATGGTCATGATGGCGCATCCCATGATGGATCTGTCGATGGTGGAGATTGGGGTCATGGAGATTGGGCTCGTGGAGATTGGGGTCATGGAGTTTCAGGCGATCTTCATGGTGCTTCAGTCCATACTTCAGCTCTCGATGGTGCACACTCTGGAGTAACATCATATGATGATTCTCATGTATCATCACTTAATGATGGTGCCCATTGGCAACCAGCTGCTGAACCATGTGAAGAGCCACCAAAGGTTTTGATCCATCAACAACGTCATCCAATCATTGTCAACAGGCCAGCCACCAATGTTGTCGTTGGTGAACCAGCTGTCATTGTCAAAGCTAAACCAGTTTTGATCAAGCGTCCACCAGGTGTTGTTGTACACCCAGTCATTAAGCATGTCCAACCAAAACCAGTTAAAGTACAACCAGTTTTCGTTAGAGTGATCAAGCCAGTAGAAAAGCACTTTGTCAAGAAGACCTACGCCGATGATTGCGCAGGACCAGTATGGAGCCACACCAAAGTTGTTGCTGACAACCACTATTAAATAATGTGAACATTTCGATTATTAGAAATGAGATAACATCCAGATAACATCCAATAAAAGAGCATTCAATTTGAA
The DNA here is from genome assembly GCA_963924295.1 of Dioctria rufipes. NCBI lineage: Eukaryota > Metazoa > Arthropoda > Insecta > Diptera > Asilidae > Dioctria > Dioctria rufipes. Next base: position 208,676,920 of record OZ002742.1, read on the forward strand.
TTTTTTTTGTTTTTTATTGAGCACATTAAATATAGGTACTTAGCTTTCGGGAGCACAGCGTTCAGCTTTAAATTTTGAAACTACAAAACTAAAGATTTTTTATACGAGAGGCTTTAAGTAAATACATATTATGTGTTATGTACCATTATATATGTATATAGTATAAATGATGTAATATACATATATGATTTTCCATTTATTTACTTCTGATATATTTAATATAAATTGGTAGAGCTTGTGCTACACTTATATAACAGTAACTAATGTTGTTATTATTTATCAAATCATATCTATTTGAAATATTTATGTTTAGACGTCTGTTACTATGATTTTATGAAAATGAGAGTTGGAAAATATTTGCAGAAATTTTGTGCTTAGACATAGGGTTCATGGGTTGATCATGGGTTCGAGTTCCATCCACCTTTATTAATTGCCGCTCAAATTTGCAACACTGTGTAGTGGATTGTGGCGTAGGAAGAATTATTTAAAACCATTAAATGTAAGTCCGATTCACTTTATTGGGACGGACTGCAACGACTAAGTAGGACTATCATGTTACATATACGCTAAGCAAAATTTTCATCAAAACCGTAGTACCTCTGGTGAGAGAACATAAGAACTATTTTTTATAGGAAACCAGGGCTGAAAATAATTACAGAATTCTTTTCAGTCCACAGCTCTTTATGGTAGTAAATGAACAAGATAGGTTTGACTGAAACTCCATCCCGTCATTTCTGCTAGGAAGCACTTGTCACTTTATTTTTTTTATTAGGCAGCTCATCCGATAGTAAACGGATTAAACCAATTACTTATACTACCGACTTAAATTGAGAAAAAATAAATGGATCTACATCTAATTAGCAGAAAAAGCGACTAAGCCTAAATTATGACAAAGAGTAAAACAGAAATACAAAATTACAACTAAAGATAAGGCACTGTAACTAAAAAAAAATTATGTACATATATTATAAAAATTGTGAATCCACCGTTTTCGGGTGCGAGAAGCGATTTAGTAGGCTCGACTTTGGGAAAATTCTTTTAAGGAGTAATATGATGTAATACGAGGATATATAGGCGTAATTTTGATGAAATTGGATGAATCTGGCTTTATCGGATATGAGAAAGCGATTTAACAATTTCTCCACTTTATAAGAAATCTTATTTTGATAGTAACTAATAGGAGATAGGGAGGTATGGTTTAATACGGGATAGATGCGAAATTTCCATGAAATGGTGTGAATCTGTCTTTGTCGGGTGCGAAAAATCGATTTAGCCCGCTCGTTACTCCGGCATTACATCCTGTGGTGCAACCTGTTTCAATTTCTTGAGAATTTCTTTAACGAAAAAATGTTCAGAAATGAGTATGAGGTATGTGTGAGGCATTGGAGGAATATTTTTTAGATCGGAGTTTTATTCGGGGTTAATAAATAGGCTACTAGAGAGATTGAAAAAAGTAGTAGAAAATAGTGGGAATTACATAGAAGTTTGAGAAAAATATTGATTTTCTAAAATTCAGAATTTGTTTTTATCTGACAGAACTTTTTGATCAACCTGATAAATTAACTTATAATGACTTCAATTTTGATTAAATATTAGCAATTGTTAGAACTTTTTCTGAAGTCAGTTAAATGGTAACTAGAAAGAAGATTTAAAAAGGTAAAATGAAAAATTATTTTGGGACCTCATCAAAAATTTTTAAAAGTTAAATGAAGTTTTAGAAGAAAATGTTTAACAATATCTGAAAAATTTATTGAGGTACGAGTTACATTCGAAGTTTCAAGACCTTCTCTTGCATGCATTTGATAGCACTTATTAGAATCAATTAACTATAGAAATACAAAACATTACTAATAACTAATAACAGTCTAAAATATTAAGAACCCTCTATATAGAAAATATTTAGTTTCATCCCTAATTTATTATGTGCTTTTTATTTTAAACCTACCTCGAAAATAATTATGTAATTATTTTTGCAAAAAAATCTTTCTTCTATTGAATTGACATTAAAATATTTTTAAATAATTTCATCAAAATTCCATATATTTGGAGATTTTTCTGACATAATAATCACCTTTTAATCGTGACACTACACTACCTTGCATACTTTGTAAAAACAAGAGAAACATTGATGTTGCTGTTGGCAATTCAGCGAACAACAGAAAACTGTGTACTCTAAATTCTTACTAGGATAAATTTGCAGTGAAACTTCTTGCTGGTAGTTTCTTCTTGAATTTGATTTGATGTGAAAATTTCTTCGTTGGTTTTTTTTTTTTAATTATAAATAAATGTAAATATGTAGTTTGGAAAAAAACTCTTTAAATTAAATTTCACTCGAAATAATAACATCCGAGATGAATTACAGGGATATAAAATCACAAAAAACAACTAAGTGATTGCGCTATCGTCACTTTATTCTCTTCTATTACAAATTATTTGCAACTAAGTTCGGAGTATAAAAGAGCATGAACATATTTTCATACAAGATTTGGTTATATTTTTGCATTTCATAGACCACTTCAAAGTTTGTTTCATTAGTTTTCATAAAGAAAATGATTCTGGTTCATTTTAATATTTTTGAAGATGAAATCGTACTATCGAATACCAAAACTTTTATCTCATTTGTAAACACATAGAAATAATGATGCAAGGCTAAATGAATTAGATTACCATGTAAAAAAATTTAAAGGCATTTAGATTTTCGCATATCAGTCGATCTGTCCGTAGTTAATTTAATCAAATGCATTACTGAAGTCAGTTAAAACGAGTAAAAAAGCTAGAATTGGTCTAAGACCAATTCTTATGATACCCTAGCCTAGATGAATGTTCGTTTGTAATTTCGTACGGTCACCAAACTGCGCAAGTTTGATTTCTGAAGTGGTTTTTCGCATATATCTCTAGAACGGTTCGTCGGAGAGCAAAAATGATTATAACCAATTTTATAGGATTTCGTATTCTGAAGAAGTTTTTAGTACAATAAAAATGTCTTGGACTGATCGTTTTCACAGTATACGTAAAAAACCTAAATTTTTATATGGCAACACCAAGAAGGAGTTGCCAGATTTAGTCCATTTTTGAAATTTTATTTGCTAGTACAATGAAAACACCATGTACCAAATTTCAGCTCTCTATATCGATACGTTCTCAGGCAGTGTCCAAATATATAGTGGAAACTATAGGCCTATCGCAAAATTGTCTTGTATGCCTAAATTATTCGAATCTATCATTTACTCTCAGCTATCAATTTACTGCAAGAATTTGCTTTCTTCAAACCAGCATGGGTTTATTTCGGGCAGGTCTACAACCACTAACTTGTTGGAATTTGTCTCGGATACCATTGGCGGGTTTGCAAAAGGTTATCAGACAGATTGTATTTATACTGACTTTAGTAAAGCGTTCGACAAGTTATCTCACTCTGTGATACTCTTTAAAATGGAAAAGTATGGGTCTTACCCAACATTTATAAAATGGACGGAGTCTTAATTGAATAACAGAACATATCAAATATTATTCCGTCATTCCATCTCTAGTGTCCTGAAAGCTTCGTCCGGCGTACCTCAAGGGAGTCACTTGGGCCCGTTGTTTTTTATTCTATCTATTGACGACATTGTCTCTGTTGTGAGGCACTGCAAAGTATTGATTTATGCTGACGATATTAAACTTTTCGCTCAGATTAAATCTGTTAACGATTGTGAACTGATACAGGATGAACTTCACAAGTTTTACGTTTGGTGCAAAAATAATAATTTGGCTCTCAATATCGACAAATGTGAGGTTATGACTTTCCACAGGAATCAGAAACCGATCACTTATGATTATGTGTTCTCGGATTCCACGATTCGCCGTCGCGAGGGTGCTGTTGTGACTTGGGTGTTAAATGTGACCATAGATTGAATTTTATCTCTCACATTAACTACATGGTATCTAAGAGTAACTCTATGCTGGGCTTTATCAAACGTTGGTTTCGAGAATTCTCGAATCCCACCATAACATTGCGTTTATACACTTGTTTTGTGAGACCTCTCCTTGAATACGCTAGCCAGGTCTGGTCTCCATTTTACGGTACACACATCGACCGCATCGAGTCTGTTCAGCGGAACTTCCTACCCTGGAATAATTCATTAATTCTTCCACCTTATGAGGATCGCTTGAAGCTTTTGAATATGCACTCCCTTGAAAAACGTCGCATAGTTGCCGATGTAACTTTTGTGCATCAACTCTTAAACGCCAATATGGATTCTCCCGTACTACTTAGCAAAATCTCTTTCCGCGATAGTGGGCACAATCTGAGAAGGTTACCTCTGTTGCATGTTAACTCCGCAAGATCCAACTTTAGTATGTATGAACCCATCAATCGCATGTGTATTGTTGTTATATTAAGGCTGAGCATTTTGATGTTGGCATATCCAAGCATGTTTTAAAAAAACGTCTATTTAATACTTAATTTTCTATTTCCATGTCGCATTGCATGTCATCTCATTCGGTGTTTGGGCTATGTTTAGTTTAACATACTAATGCTAACACCGACTATGTGATGAAACGCATGTATTGTTGACCGTTTATTTTATTAAACGTGTCCATGCAGCGAGCTTGTGTTAAGCTTGTTCTGATAGTCACAATTAAAAAAAACGAAAGTTTTGTATGGCAACCTCAGGAATGAGTTGCCCGATTTGTCTCATTTTCGAACTGAATTTTACTTTTTTTTTTTAAAGTCCGTGTACAAAATTTTAGCTTTCTAAGTATACGCGTTCTCGAGTTATCGTGCGCACAGATGGAAAATCGAAATAACTTTTAATATTATGCGTGGGTCCAATCCATTTTGCTCTACCATCATTATTTTAAGGTGTTACAAACGGAATGACAAACTTAGTATACCCTATAGATTTCATCTAGGGTATAAAAACGTCTATGACTGATCGTTTTCACAGTATACGCAAAAATCCTAAATTTTTATATGTCGACACCAAGAAGGGATTTCCCGATTTAGTTTATTTTTGGAATTTCATTTACTATTTTTATGAAAACAGAGTGTACAAAATTTCAGCTCTCTACGTCGACGCGTTCTCAGGCAGTGCCTAAATATGTAGTAAAAAAAGAAATTTTTGAATGGCAACCCTACGAAGGAGTTACCCGATTCGGCCCTTTTTCAAACTATTTTTTTTTTTTTTTTTAAAAAGTCTGTGTGCAAAATTTCAGCCTGCTAAGTGAAGTTCTCGAGTTATCGTGCGGACGGACGGACATGTTAAAATCAAAAATAACTTTTAATTTTATGCAGGGGTGTTCAATCCAGTGTAGAAATCAATCCAATCTTCCACCTTCTAAAATGTTGTTCGATATGCAGTCTTAATTCTTTTTTAAATGACATTTAGCCAAGATTTAATACCCACCATGACAGTAAGAATAATCTTCTCTAGATTTTTCATTTCTTAGAAAACCTTTCTTTGACATTTTTATTAAAATATTATTACCCATCTTCTTTTGATTGCAAATGCGATTGCTACGTCATATAAGTATTGCTATTTTTCATGTATTGGTTGAGTTGAGAATACGCTAGCATTGAGACCTACAACTATGTCGTGGTAACTAATTAAAACACAATTTAAGAAGGTGCAAATTAATAAAAATCTTAAAAAAGATAGAAAATTAATATAATTGGAGAATCCAAAGAACTTTAGAATTCTTGGTATATACTGAGAACATCGGCTGGGTATGTGTTGGCTTATGCATAGTAAATTCAGATTTTTGTTTCATTAATTTTATATAAGTAGTTTAACTCGTATGGTTACACAATTTGTCACTGCTAATCGGAAAAAAAATATTCGAAAATATTTTCAATTATAGTTGTGCGGAATATAAAAATCTATATAATTACTTACGCCCATTTTTGGTCATTCAACAAACCATTTGTGAAAAAATAGTAATACAGTACAAAAGACAATGTAAAATTTTTACAAAAATGTATTTTGTTAAAAATCGAAGCCAAGATTAAGTATCAAATTGAAAATCAGCCTATCGAACATGCTATATACAATTCGAAAATTAGTTTACCAAGTTCTATAACAAAACGACAAAAATAAATACCCACGCAAAATAAATCAAAACAAAATTTATATAAAATCTAGAAATCAGTCCAATCAATATTAAAGTTTATGGAAAAAAAAATCATAACGGAATGCAATGCTCATAGAATATTTTAAGAAAAAGTGCAAAAAACGACGAAAAGGTTACATTTTAGGTACAGAGTGTGATAGGTCTGCTTTTGGGCTCCTTAAATTTAATATGGACAATTAGTGTTGATGGCGAGTTTTTTGATAAAAATATTAGTTAAATAAAGCAAAATGAGTTAAAATTCCGACATTTTAACTTAGCTGAGCCATAGCTTCAAAACGGGAGGGGAGCATATAGACCATTGGAAAGGTCCAAGTATTATCTATCTACTATGAAAACATTCCCAAATATCTGTAAGACCCGTTATCTCGGAAACCGTTAGAATTTGCCTTCCATCACATACAATTTTTTGCTCGTCTAAGTATGACGGGTTTCAAACCACTTACGGGACACTTTGTATACTTATAACTTTTAGGTATATAAAGCAAACTCCAAACAAGTAAAAGAGTTAGAATTGGCTTAAGACCAGTTTTTATGACATACTAGTAATCTCGTATGGTCACCCCCATCTGTGCAACTTTGATTTTTGAAAAGGATTTTCCCATATACATATTTCTTCAACGGTTCGTAGAACAGTAAAACTAGTTATAAAGCAATTTCATAGGATTTGATCTTATTCTGAAGAACTCTTCAGTAGAATAAAATCGCCTAGGACTGATCGTTTTCACACAGTATACGTAAAAATTCTAAATTTTTATATGGCGACACCAAGAAGGCATTGCTCGATTTAGTTTATTTTTGAAATTTCATTTACTATTTTTATGAAAACACAGTGTACAAAATTTCAGCTCTCTACGTCGACAGCCCTATGAGGGACTTGCCTGATTGATCCCATTTTCGAACTTAATTTTACTTTTTTTTTGTTAAAAGCCAGTGTGAAAAATTTCAGCTGTCTAAGTACACGCGACAGACAGATGGACGGACGGACAGACGAAGATACAGACGCAAATATCAAAATAACTTTTAATATTATGCTTGGGTGTCCACTCTGTTTTATTCTATCATAATTATTTCTATGGTGTTACAAACTGGTGAAATCATTTGGGGAATAAAAAATACACACATAACACAAGGCGAATAATTTTTCCATATTACAATGAAATATAGTAAACTTATCTGCACACATATTATCCCAGTGAGAAATGGGAGCATAATAACATCGGTGATCATTTTACGAGTAATCGAAGCTCGCACTTATAGGATGGCAGGAAAGCTCGTTCTCAGCGCCATTTGACCTCCTTTTAACATAGGTATGTATGTCACTAAAAGAGAGGAGTATTCATCTTGAAGTCCGATATTATCAAAACTGGAGCTCTCGTTTTTAGCTCAATGATCATAAATTCTTTGTAATTATTCTACTGAAATGAAATCATTTTAGAGAATATTAATTTTTAAAAAGATTCCGAATTATAACTAATAAAAATAATCAGTCAGCGTGTTGCAACCTTAAAGCAATTCTTTTATTAAAATTTATTTTAAGCAACTACACGTGCAGATCTGAACTGCATACATATCATACATACATAGAATAAAAAGGGACGCGTTGACGTACAAAATATATGTGACTCATGAATTGCGTATAGAGTAAGAGTACACTATTTTTCTCCGCCTTCATTATAGTTTAACATAGCGAGGTCATTAGAAAGGAGCAGTAAAACTTTTACCCTCTTCAGACAAATTTAAAGCGAGAATTGCATATTTGTATTCTAAAATTATTGCTGTCTTAGCTTCCTCTCTCAGGAAGGACTAGCAATATTTCCCGCTGAGTTGTATAGCTCCTTGATTGCAATTTTAATACAGTAAGGAAATTTGATATAGGTATTTAAATATGTAATATTACATATTTTTAAAGATTACTATAAATTTTCTTTAATTTTAGACAATTTACTACTTTTAGGGAAGCTTTTTTCCACATACAGGGTGTTTCCTACTAGTAGGTCTATAGAGCGGGAGGTGATAGTACTCACCTAGACGAACCCAAAATTGTAGGGCAGGGGGGGGGCATATCAACCGTTTAGGAGTTACAGGGTGATTAAGAAAAAAAAATTCATTTCTATGTTTAAAAAAGTCAACATCTTCAATTTCGTCAGCTGTTCCCAATGATGATTGAACGAATTTGTATGGTAGAGATGCAAAAACAAACCGAACAGTAAAAATTTGGTTTGAAAAATTCACTTCTGAAGATACACCTTTAAAAAATGAACCCAGGTTTGGCCGGTTTACTAACTTTAACTAGATATGACCTGCATTGAAGACTTCAGTGGAATCTAATTTGTGCAAAATGACGAGAGAGTCAATTCAATATATGCTATCAAACCTAGAAACCTGTATGAATTAATGTGTATAGTTTCCTATAAATTACGAGAATGGATAGATAATGCGACAAGCCCATTTTTTTGCGAAAGAAAATACGTTCTTACCGGACTTTGCACCACCTTTTACAAAATAAATTGAATAAGAATTGCATTTCATAATTGACGACCACACAAGTTGTTTTCGGAATGCTTTTTTTTATTCAAAATCACCACAGATTGTACTCTACTTTTGGCTATAGTCAGGTAAAATTCTAGAGAGAAGCATGTGTATCATGTTTTTGAGTAAAACCGGAAACTTGTTCGTGTCGAAATTATGCTGCTTATGTCAATGGAAATTATGCTGCGAATTGTATGTCTTTGCTGTGAAAATTTTTTTGCATTCAGCACATTATCGTCTGTCGACAGTATAAAAAGCATAACAATGCGAAAAACTCTCTTACGGTGGCGCGGTCGAAAAAATTAAAACGAATTAATAAATTGCTTCATGATAGAAATGGAAAATGTTTTGAGTTTCAGCAAATTCGTTGTTTTGAAATGTTCACATTAGTAAAATACTCATCATAAGGCTTTTGGTTGAGAACTATGTATGTAAATGGGTCATGTATTACGAATGCTATGGAAGGGCGATCTTTTTTTAGAATTTGAGCCTAAAACTTGTTTCAAGAAGCCTCCAATAAAAATTTCGATTTCACTAACGCGTTTTATTACAATAATGTATGAAAAGCTGTAAATTTTTAGGTACTACATACATACTAGACTGGCCAATACTAATATTGTCTCAAATAAAATTACTGATTATTGTCAAGACTGTCCTGTACATTTTTAATCTTTGCTAGTACAGTATCCAATACTTAAGAAATTATCCATGAATCCTTTAATATCATTAGGAGGACCAGTAGAACGACTGTTTTCCTTTGCGGGTCTCGTTAACATTCCAAAGTGTTATGAAATCACAGATTTATTAATGATATAAAACAATAACTTAAAATGTTTCTAGCTCTCCTTGTTTATTTTTGGGTCTTTCGCTAAATTATCCTCCAAAAAGTCGAAGATATAAAAAAAAAATAGATTTAGATGAAATCGCAGAGAATTTAAAACACCAAGAAGGGAATGCCCGATTTAGACCATTTTTGAAATTATATTTACTATCTATTTTTATGAAAATACGGTGTACACAATTTTAGGTGAAAGAGGAAATTTTTGTATGGCAACCCCACGAAGGAATTACCCGATATGTTTCATTCTTGAACTTAAATTTACTTCTTGTTTTAAAGCCCGTGTGCAAAAATTCAGTCTTCTAAGTAAACGCGCTTTCGAGTTATTGCGTCCGGCTTGTAAGTTTCCTTTTTGTGTTTCGATGGATTTGAGGTTCTAAGTTCGAAAATGGGCAAAATATGGAAATATCCTTCGTTGACAAAGGAGTCAATTCGATACGTTTCCATGAAAAATCCTTCCGATTTTAAAAAGCCTGTGAGCATTACGATCAATTTTTCTGTTTGACGAATTGTTCTAGAAATAAATCGAAAAACAACTCCAACGATATTTGGAGCACTTTTTGCAAAACTAATAACTTTTTTCATACTTATTTCTTTGAATTACCTATTTTATTCTGCTCTCAGAAAGCAATATCGACGAGTAACCCTTTTGTGCAGATCAACATGAACTTACAAGATAAAGAAATTGTTGAAATAGAAGCAGTTACTGATGATAATAATACACCAGAATACTCAATAGTGCTGAAAACGAAGTTTTTAAATACAATCCTATCTACTACCTAATTACTAATAATATTATAACTAAAGTATGTAAAAGAAAATAATCTGACAATACCTTTTAATTAAAGTTACGGGATTAAAGTAGACGAAAAGAAAAGGGTTCTAACACTAAAAAAATAAAATGTAAATAAAGGTTTCAGTTGCATAACCGCCGTACTAATATTTGTGAAGTTGTTTACCCCAATCTCTGAATCGATTAACTAAACTCGAATACTACAGGATTTTCCAATAAGAGGTGTTATTTTGATATTCAAAGAAAAATACCATTTTTTGAGACAAATGATCGGATCTTTATTTCATTATAAAGAGGAAGGTATGCCGTGAATAATGGCAAATAACATCAGCCAAATGACCACCAAGACCACGCCTACAGGACCATGTCCTTTTCATGAAATTTTAAATAACCAAATCGCAAAGTGGCTGCCCTATGTCCTCGATAGCCTCACGAATTCCATCTTTGAGGTCTTGAATCGACGCTGGGCTGTTGGCGTAGACCTTCTCTTTCACGTGGCCCCAAAGGAAGCAGTCGCAAGGTGTTAAGTCACAAGATCTCGGTGGCCAATTGTGATCACCTCTTCGAGAGATAACACGGTCCGGAAACTTTTCCCGTAAAAGATCAATGGTTTCGTTGCTTGTATGGCACGTAGCGCCGTTGTATTTGCTTTATGATTTCACTCCAAGCCTTAGGTCTAACTGAATAATCCTTTGAAAGTAGCTCTTCAGTAATAATCTCTACTAAAATTGTTTGATGCTTTTCTGATAAAGTGTTATGTTTATCATAAACCTCTTTTAGAGTTCTTCCTTTTTATGTTTCTTGTAGCAAAGTATTTAAATTCTGTTAATCGTATGTACATATATATTTATTGCAAAATATTTTTTATTGTATTCTTACCAGAAATAAGCTTGATGAAGTTACGGATGATGGAGAGGAGGTAATTTTTCTTTGCGCAATTCAGTTCTTTACACTGACTTGAAAACTAGAATTTAAGCTCAATCTGTCACTGTTCGTAACTGTGCCAGTATGGCCCCATAATCATATTTACTTATTTTTTAATTTACATGGTTAAATAAAAAGGGATGATACCATTAAGACACGCCATTCCTTCATAGTTTTCTTAAACGAACATTTTTCTGGGAAGAATTGTATGGGTATAATAGCATCAGTGTCGCTGTCGCTTATAAATTCAAAACATGTAATATTTGTTCTGTATCTAAAAATCAAAATAATGCTTATAAATTATTACCCACTTTTAAACACAACAGATAAAATTTGCTTAACAATGCAGATATTTCCTGATATAAGTCTACATCAGGTTGCTGAACACTTAATTTTAAATTTTCAATTATAGAAAACTGATATACATATGTTCCTACCTTTCTTTAAGAGTATAAACTTCTTGGGTTTAAAAAAATTCTAGAATATTCAGGTTTTCTGAAATATTTATATCTGTAATGTAACTACTTTCGTTAAAGAATATTGGTACACTTCCTTCAGATATATTTTTGCACTCAATATTTATATTAGACTATATAAATAAATCGAAATACCTCTGCATCGAAAATGACTGTTTTAAACTGCAACGCCAATAATCTGTAAACAGATCGAATTATCACATTTTTGTAAGGAAGGCAGCAATTTTTTCTTAGAAATTTATTGGAAATTTTTTCCTTAGAATTGTTATGCATTATTGGAGGCCGACGATAATACTTCCCAAGCCATGAAATAGAAATCTATATGTGTGCGTTTGGAGTCCGTTTTCTAAAATGTTCTATATTGATACTTATGGAAAAGTGCCAAACATTGGCTGAGAGTTTTTGTTTAGGAGCCGTAGTCATTTGGTTCAGATATTTTTAAATAATTTTGTTAAGGCCATATTACACTATGAGTGTTGCTCACGTGAGTTCTCTTATGAAATATACCTATGAAAAATCATATGACGTCAAACTGACATGTGTACTTTGTGTACATCTTCACACCTTAAGTACTAATAATCATATGAGTGATCGTCAACTGTCATGAAAGTAACAAAGAAAAACTCGACAAAAGTTTTAATTTACACCAGCATTTTGGGAATAATGGGTATTATTCGTCGGCTATTTAAGAACCGAATTAAAAAGCGTCTTTGGTCTCGGCCGTGGCTATTAAAAAGAAATTCAGGACGTGATTTAACCCATTTAGTCATCGATGAGCTAAAAGAGGAAGATGAGAAAGGCTTTCAAAACTTTGTTCGAATGACGCCAAAATAGTTTGAAAAATTATTATTAATTGTAAAGCCTCTCATCGAAAAACAAAACACAATTTTGCGAGATTCCATATCAGCTAAAGCAAGGTTGTTATACCCTAGATGAAATCATAGGGGTATACTAAGTTTGTAACACCTCGAAATAATGATGGTAGAGCAAAATGGATTGGACACCCATTCATAATATTAAAAGTTATTTCGATTTTTGCATGTCCGTCCGTCCGACCGTCTGTCCGTCTGTGCGCACGATAACTCGAGAACGCGTATACTTAAAGAGCTGAAATTTTGTACACGGACTTTAAAAAAAAAAGTAAAATTAAGTTCGAAAATGAGACAAATCGGGCAACTCCTTCGTGGGGTTGCCATATGAAAATTTCGTTTTCAGCTATATATTTGGACACTGCCTGAGAACGCATCGACGTAGAGAGATGAAATTTCGTACATAATGTTTTTACTACATTAGCAAATAAAATGTCAAAAATTGACTAAATCGGGCAACTCCTTCTTGTTGTTGTTGCAATATAGAAATTTCGGTTTTTTACGTATACTTTGAAAACGATCAGTCCAAGACATTTTTATTGTACTAAGAACTTCTGCAGAATACGAAATCCTATAAAATTGGTTATTACCATTTTGTCTGTGCGACAAACTGTTCTAGAAATATATGCGAAAAACAACTTCAAAATCAATACTTGAATAGATCGGTGACCATACGAAATTTAATACGGGCATTCATCTAGGGTATCATAAGAATTGGTCTTAGACCAATTCTAGCTTTTTTACTTGTTTATAACAGCTTTTTACTTCTAATTTCAAACATAAAATGTTCTTCAGGTTGTTAATAACGTTTTGAGGTATTTAGCAAGCGGGGAACCTTCCAAAGTCTATCCTATAGTTTCAGAATATCACAGCCTGCTATTTCTCTTTCTGAAAAAAATTTCCTATTTTTGACAATACAATTCTTAGGTTAACTCACAGCAAATTAGAACCGTTTCTATTTTACTGAAACTAATGTGAGTTTAGAAAATGACGCTCACATGAGTTTATTTTTCGTCTTTACATTTTGATATCTGTCATTTTAGGGAACTCATGTGAGAACTCACGTGAGCAACACTCATAGTGTAATATGGCCTTTAGGAAAGGTTTAAAAATGTTATTTCTGTATGAATAGTTGTTTAGGGCGAAGAAACTATTCAAATCAAACTTTTGTCAGTTTTACATAAGAACACTGCAAATATTTTAGAATGTTAGGACTCATGTGGTAGTGAGGGAGTCTGTTTCAAGGCTTGTGAAGTATTCTCGAGGGTTTTGGCAAATAGCATTCATTTCTTAGAAATGTACAGAAAATGTTTCGACAAAATTTTTATTCAGTCTGGTGGCCGACTGGAGCTATTTTCGGATACAGTGTCGGCCTCCAATGCATAACAAATCTAAGGAAAAAATGTCTAGTAAAAAATTGCGGCTTTCCCTACATCAGGTCCAGATATCGCTGCGCTGGTTTTATATTGGAGCGAGTCATTGCTGGCTTAACCTTTGGTTACGTCTGCTCTGCAGTAGTAACGGCTTTACAACACAAGAAGACTAGGTCAATTTGCATTTGCAATCACTATATACATACTTCTATGCACAAGCATATTATGTTCAGACATATGTGAATTGCCTTTGTGTGTGGGTTAACTGAGGACTGTATCCGACAGATGAATCAGGACTTGAGAGCTATTTTTAATTGGGTACTGCAAAAAAATTTAAAGTTAAATCTTGACAAGTATCAGGCTATAGTACTACTTAGAAAGTGTATTAATACTAGTATTTTTTGCCATTAGATATTGGTTCGACGCCTACACTATTTCTGGAAAAAGTATTATTATAAATAATAATTTAACATGGATTAATCATATCAATAGTATAGTCTTAAGGGTATATGAAAATCTTCGCAAAACTTGGGCAGCGCATCGTATACAACACCACTTAGCGATAGATTCACTTTAGCTAAATCACTGCTACTACCTATCATCACACAGGGAGATATAATATGTAGAAATCTTGACTCTGTCTTGCACAATAAGCTTAATGTCTGATTTAACTCTGTAGTACAATATATGTATATATAAACCTGGCCGGTTTGATCATGTATCGCAGTTTGTCAATCAGTTCCTGGGCTGTTCCTCCTATATGAAAATTCGCTTGCATTATTTTTATTCAATTTTCTTTTGAATGGTAAGCCTTTGTTCTTGAAAGGATAAACAGTTTTTTAACGGTCTGCACACATAAATAATCTGGATAATCTGGATATTCTTGTCTGTAATCCAAGCGTTTATTGTTGTTCATGCCATCATCCTGTGGAACTCACTTCCTACTGTTATAAGGCGTGCAGGATCGTTGAGAGTGTTCAGGGTATTGCTGAAATCACACTGCAAGCCACTGACTTATACATATCTCAGATTAGTTTAATTTTTTTCTTATAGTCTATCTAATTTTACCTAGATTTATTCATTATGAATTTGAATACATTATTATTTTTGTTTTCTTATACAATTCTTTATTTTGCGTTCATTTTATCTTTGTTATCTATAATTACTCATCTTTCCATTACATATTTGCGATCATATTACAATCACAATTATTGTTCTACCAATTTCATAGAAATGTATATACCTACATAAAGATATTTCTTATTTGTACAAACTGTATCCAAATAAATTGAATTTGAATTTGAATCAATCTAGAGACTTCCCTATAATTTTTGAGAAATATGTTGACATTTTGAAAGAACTTCTGTCTGTACCTTATCTATTTTTCAGGACAATGTGAGATTAAAACTAAAAATTGGATCCAGGTTTTCTAATATGCGGATATCCAGATACCCGGATCTCCATCCGGATCCAGACTAAGCAAGAGAATCTCAAAAGTTATATTTTCCCAATAAAGCAACTTAATCGTAAAGATAAAATTTCGAACTTCTTTTGCTTAGTCTGGATCCGGATTCGGATAACTTGTATCCGGATTCGGATAGTTCGGATACAGAGAAATCAGTTGTTCTATGATGACTGCAATTTAAACTTTATTACAAAAAGAACAAGTGTCAATTATACTTAGCAAATTAGAGAAGATCAGACTACAAATGGATGGATGGTATAACCTGCAAATATAACTGCATACATTACAATATGTGCCTAAAATTTGTTTGACATTTAAGTCATGATGTCCTTCCAGCTAAGTTTAAATGGTGGCTTATTGAAAAATCGCGTGCATAGTTAACTAGTAGGTTCGCTGGTGGCCGTAGCGTTACCATGATTTATAATAGTATACTATGTATGCCGTATAAGTCAACTTTATTCAACTGGGTGTGTTATCATCAATAGTTCGTTCTTGGATAGCTTGATAAATAAGTTGATATGAGATACTCTCGAATGATCCCTTTATATCCAATATATTTATTTGGATAGAAATCTTCTGTATCTTAGCACTACTGGAGATAGGTCATATATCTCCTGGTAGACGCTCTAGAACGATTCTCTCTTTCCTTTAATTTATTCGTTATAAAACTTGGCGAGCTTGTTTCTTAATCCAGGGCACTTTTATATTGCTAGTTTTTTCTATCTCTAGGCAGGATTCAGTATAGCCAGATTTACTAACCGTTTCTAATTAAACACTTCCTAATTCAATGCTATATAAGATTGTTGATTGTAAGATAGCCTGTTTGGATAATTGATTTGTGATCATATATTCATAGATCTTTGTCTCGTTGGTCTGTAAGTTAAACCTAATATGGTGTATTGTTCGGTAATAGAGGTTTCAATGGGTGGAAAATAGATCAAGATAGCATTTTGGTGCTAACAAAAGTTTCAAATATTATATACATTATATACTGAAAAAATAAAATTCAAAGTTCAGTTCAGAGGAAACAATCCTCTGGAAGAAGTGAACGCAGAAATAAAAAGTAGAAGCCCAGCTAATACTTATCGTCAATGCAAAATTATGGGAGAAAGCATCACCATGCTTTCAACTGAAAATACTCCTCTATTATTTTTCCTTAAAAACAGTTGAACTTTTAGGGTTTTCGAAAATAAATGCTCTTCCATCTTACTCGTCTAAGCTTTAGCAAAGTTTGTTTGTCATTCCTTCTTGATTAATATGTATATTTGAAATTTAGATATAAATTATAGGCATACGCAGGTTGAGTTTAGAAATTTTATATTAACTTTATTGCACTATTCATCATTCTGTGTTAATTTTTCTCTTCATTATTTTAAGCGAAAATTATATCTTTAGAGATATACGAATGTTGAACGGTTTTTCTCTATCTGTCAATGAAGGTGTATATAACATGGGTGCTGCCTGTCTGTGTTGTTTTGCTATGATTTTATCACATCAATTCAAAGTAAGAATAATTTTTCGAAGAATTTTTTTTTTCTTTCAAAGTGTAATAAAATATCTGACATAATTACACCTAGGTATGAAAAAAGCAAACAAATTTTAATTTGATATTAGATAGCAGAAAAATACAATTTGTTAGTTGCAATTCTCTGTTAAATTTCTGGTAGTTATTCAAATTTCACTATACGGCGAAATATATGCATACACATCAACAAAAGTTTTTTTCATAATTTCAAAGAATAAAGAAAATATGCTTTTCCATGATGTCGTCGTCGTCGTCTATATTTTGAGATTATTACGACACGACATTTCTTCTATTCCACAGATTCGTAAACAACGTTGAAAAGTTGCTAATTATACAGAAATTTTGCTTTAATTTGCACAACAATAACTTCACGTGCATTGGACAGAATCTTATTAAAATAATAAAATTTGATAAGTTACTCTCGATTTGGTATTAAGAAACTTAGTAAATTACATACATAGGTACAAAATAAAATTCTGTTTTAGTAGTTCGCGTAATTCTTATCCAACCAATTAATTCGCATTTTTAGTGCGTTGCTTTGAAATTCGATGCATTCACGAAATTTTCTTAGCATTTTTGGTGAAAGCGTGACTGAAAAATTTTGCTTTAAAATTTAGCTTACAGCATTTAAGTGTTATGAAAATGTAAATCAAGATGGGGTTTTATAAATTTTATTTTCATACAGAATAATGTGCAGAAAAAATTATTATAACTATAATGAATTTTAGTTAGTGGACCTACTATAAAATTGTTTTGCCATTATGAAAAAGACACATATACATATGTACCTACTACATACCTACTTAATCTGTTTTGTTTTTGTTTTTTTTTATTTTTTCAAATATCTACATACATGTGTTTGCAGTTTTGGCAACTTTGTAATTATAAGAAAACAACTGTATTCAGTTAAACAATGCAATTTATTCAGAGTGGCTTGCACATGCGATATACATATTTTGATACCTATTTGCAATGTAGGCATATATTCATGCATCCACATAAAAAGTTACGGTATCTGCTGAATATTGCAAAAATGTTATCAAATAGCAAGAAACTTTTCACTTTTCAAGCACATTCTATTGTAAATTAAAGTAGTTAAAGGAAAATTTTAATGCTTTACTGTTTACTCAAATTTCTACCTAGAATGTCTTAATAAAAAATACGGAATCATCTCCCATCCTAAAGCAAGATCTTCAATTTTCTCTGCTTTCTCCCATAATTTTTACATTGACTATAAGTATTAGCTGGGCTTCTACTTTTTATTTCTGCGTTCACTTCTTCGAGAGGATTTGTTTCCTCTGAAGTGAACTTTGAATTTTATTTTTTCATTATATATGTATATAATATTTGAAACTTCTGTTAGCACCAAAATGCTATCTTGATCTATTTTCCACCCATTGAAACCTCTATTACCACCATATTAGGTTTAACTTACAGACCAACGAGACAACAAGGAAAAAATGTATGTTGGCAAAGATCTATGAATATATGATCACAAATCAATTATCCAAACAGGCTATCTCACAATCAACAATCTTATATAGCATTGAATTAGCAAGTGTTTAATTAGAAACGGTTAGTAAATCTGGCTATACTGAATCCTGCCTAGAGATAGGAAAAACTAGCAATATAAAAATGCCCTGGATTAAGAAACAAGCTCGCCAAGTTTTATAACGAATAAATTAAAGGAAAGAGAGAATCGTTCTAGAGCGTCTACCAGGAGATATATGACCTATCTCCAGTAGTGCTAAGATACAGAAGATTTCTATCCAAATAAATATATTGGATATAAAGGGATCATTCGAGAGTATCTCATATCAATTTGTTTACCAAGCTATCCAAGATGATAACACACCCAATTGAATAAAGTTGTGAAGGATGGATAAAAACTTCCATGATAGTAGCTTTTAAAGGGTGTCTAACTATCCCTGTACTGTGGTTGTAGACAATGAGCAGAAGTTACTGATTTATAACAATGGACTGAACGTATTGTCATTTTCCAATAGGAAAGAATGGCACAAGTTTTATGGTTTTCTCTTTCGCGCTATGGCACAGTTGGAGGAGCTACCAACACAAAATATCGCTTACTGAAAATTTTCTTATGCCATTTGATGTCTTTGTTAGTTGCAGAGCAATCACCACAGGAAGAATAAGGTAAAGATAGGACCATCCCAAATGATGCGTGATGCGTCTTTTCACCTCTTCCTTAAAAAACCGGTCTGCATACAGCATCAGAAATACTCGTGTGAGATGGCTCATTGTGTTTACCATGCTCCGTCTCTCTTGCCCATACGCTGGATGCAGTTAAAAATAAGCTTTTGAAAATTTAAGTCGGAATGAGTTTAATTTCTTATAAGAGTGCTTATAAGCGATTAAAATATTACTTGAAAACAAGAAAGATATTTTTTTAATTTAATTCGATTTTCGGGTTTAAAATTTCATCTTATTGGATGAGTTTTACATGTTATTTATATGTAGAAAACGTTTTAAACGGTGCTTAAACTTTTATATACACAAACACAATAACTTTGTGCCATATGAAATAGCAAATCACTCAGTCCATTGTTATAAGTCAGTGGCAGAAGTACAAACTACTGCTGACGATATCGCCGTACTAATTAGATGCAGAATCGGAGAAACAATCTAGAAACTCCTACAGAATATGGTGGCGAGTTTGTACTCAGAATTTGAGTTAATCGAAAGAAAGAAATATTGCATGTACCAAAAAAAGAACACACGTAAATTGATAAGCTCTACATACCTACTTGTACAATTTACGGAAAAAATTGAGTTTAATTACAAATTTTAGGTATAGCTCTAAGTAAGAAACTAATCTAGAATGGTCACATAAAATTGACTATAATGAGAGGGTAAGAATTCCACTCTGTATGTAGGTATGTCCACAAGCCTTCTTGAGAAGATTTTAGGATTGAAACCAAAAATTATACACCAGATGTACTCGTCAAATTCCATAGTTTGGGGTACACAAAACACAATATACAGAGATTGTCTTGTGTAGGACTGTCAGAGGCTATGCATACAGCCTGTACGATATGCTTGGATGTGATACTAACCCTACCTCCTTACATCTGCAAATGCAAAAGGAAGGTAGACGTATAAGATATAGACTGCAGACAGCTAAAAATAGAAACATCACAAAAATATGTCAATATCAGGATCTTCAATCCACAAAGTCTCTCAGCATTTCCATAACTAATAGCACACAATTTTGATGCATTATCTACAACTAAATCTAAATTTCACCCTAGAGTGAAAGATAACCTAATAAGTTATTAGTTTTCCGCTTAAATGTACACAGCTAGAAAAGGAAAGCAGGAAGAAGAAAAAATAACAAAAAAATCAAACCCTCTTCCGCGCACGCTTTTGTGAAAGCACGTTTTTCTGCAATATTGAGCACGTTGTAGCTATAATGGAAACATGGTGTAATCTATGATATTTGAACAGTACGCGCATCTGTTTATTAAGTTAAATAAATTCATCCTTCGATTTCTGATATTTCTGAGAAAACTGAGAATATTTTACAGAAATATTACATCGCGGAATTGAAAATAAAAGGTAGATACTAGTGGAAATCTGTGTTTATATTTCCAATCATCTCTCTTTTGAGTTGGAAATGACTGAAGAGTTAAATATACATTTTAATCTTTATTTTGTAAAGAAAAATGACGCATTAAGGAAGAAATCGTTAGATATGCATATAGAAGAGAATGTCTGCACCGCTTGACGACATTTTATTATGAACTGACTAGTCAATTGATCGAACGCAAATCGTTTTTGTCAGTAAAATTGATAGACAAAATAAGGACTGTCCGTCAGCTCTATTGACTCCGGTAATCGTCGCATTGGCGTTAGCTACGACGAAAATTGTAGCCCACACCCATGTTTTTATCTTTTACCAGAGCAAGGCAGAAAGCAACAATTTTTCTTAAAAATTTATTGTAAATATCTTCGTTCGAATTTTTATGCAGGTCGAGGCCGACAGCAATGCCTCGCTCTAAAATAAAATTAACGATGCTTCCATCTGATGTAGGGAAGCCCTAAATTTTTACTTAGAAATTTACTGAAATTAGTTCTGAGAATTTATACGCATTTTTGGAGGCCGACAACAATTTTTATGAGCGCAGACGCGTAAATATGTAATAGATTTTTTTTTGTAAGAAATGTATAGAAAATGATTCGGTAGAATTTTTATTCACTTTGGTGGCTAATTGGAGTTTTCAGATGCCTTTGTCGGCCTCCAAATGCCAATAAGCATTCATTTCTTCTGCCGTTGTCAGCGTCCAATAATGCATAAAACTTCTAACAAACGAATTTCCAGTAAAGCCTAGTACTAAGGTCGCCGCTAAGCTAAATTTTATATGAAAATTTAGCGCGCTAAAAGTTATTGGCGAAAATTTATCCTGAGTTTTAGCGAGAGCAGTACTTGGTCAACGCGCTAAACTTGGCTTTAGGATTTTGATTAGAGATGGCACTACCAGCTAGTCTCGAAAAATTTAGCTTTAATTGATACGCTCGGGTCGTTCTTTAGCGCGCTAAGAATATTTATTGTCAGAGTTCTGAGATTTGATAGATTTATTGATTGGATTTTTCACTGTAGTTTTATACGTCTTTGCTGTAAGTACGGATGAATTGAATTCCTTCTCGTGGCCGTATTTTCAATTTCATTTTTAATTTCTTTTTATTGTGTACATTATACATATTATTTTAATATTTTTAATATTTCCAAATAATTTTATCTACTTGTTTTTAGAAATAATATAACCGTGCGCTGTATTTCCGAAAAAAAAAAAAAATTGGAAAATGCTTCTTCTTCTTCTTTTTACTATATCTTTTCTGTGAGTCTCCGCTGTTATAAAGGGTTTTCCAATAATAGGTGTTATTTTAATTAGCCCGCTATTTCGGTAGCTGTCACTTTTGGAGTTGTCATTTTTGACAAGTAGAAACTACGCCATTAATAAAAATGGAACGATACACGATGTAACAACGCATTGAAATTATTAAAATTCACTATAAAAATGGTGAAAATGTGGCAGAGACGGTTCGTAAAACTCGAACATTTTTGGGTCGTCGTGAAGCACCTTGTCGGACCGCAATACAGAAATTGGTAGAAAAATTCGAGCTGTCGGGACAAGTTAGTGATGTGAAGAATAAAACCTGTGCACGTCGCTCAAGAACAGCCGAAAATATTGCTGCTGTAGCCGAAAGTGTTGAAGAAAACCCAGGTTTGTCCATTCCTCGTCGTTCTTTGGAATTAGGCATTCCACAAACGTCATTACACCGTATTTTGCATAAAGATTTGGGTCTTAAGGCTTATAAAGTTCAGTTAACACAAGAACTCAAGCCGGCCGATCATCAACAACGTCGAGTCTTTGCTGATTGGGTCCTTGAAATGCATGAAAATGATCCGGAATTCCATCGAAAACTCATCTTGAGTGATGAGGCCCATTTCCACCTCTATGGCTTCGTCAACAATTAAAATTGTCGCATCTGGGGCTCGGAAAACCCAAGGGTTATTGTTGAAAATCCTCTCTATCCTCAACGTGTGACTGTTTGTTGCGGTTTATGGTCCCGCGGGGTCATTGGACCTTACTTTTCGAAAATGAGGCTGGAGCAACATTTACGGTGAATGGATTGCGCTATCGACAGATGATTAATGATTTTTTATGGGCGGAATTGGATGGTATTGATCTTGACAACGTTTACTTTCAACAGGACGGCGCTACGTGCCATACAAACAACGAAACCATTGATCACAATTGGCCACCGAGATTTTGTGACTTAACACCTTGCAACTTCTTCCTTTGGGGTCACGTGAAAGAGAAGGTCTACGCCAACAGCCCAGCGTCGATTCAAGACCTCAAAGATGGAATTCGTGAGGCTATCGAGTTCATAGGGCAGCCACTTTGCGATTTGGTTATGGAAAATTTCATGAAAAGGGTATGGTCCTGTAGGCGTGGTCGTGGTGGTCATTTGGCTGATGTTATTTTCCATTATTAACGGCATACCCTCTTTATAAGGAAATAAAGATTCGATCATTTATATTTATTTTAGCGATATTGCAGACGCGCCAAAAATTTAGTTTAGCGCAGACCTTAGTACTAGGCTTATATTTATAAAAAAAAAAAAAAATTCAGTAAATTTCTAAGAAAGAATTTAGGCCTTCCAACATATTTGATTTAAATATTCGAGCAAGACGTTGCAAATATTTTTAAGTGACTCGAATATATAGCAAACAGGAATGGTGATTTTGTTTTGTGAACAGATTTACTCAATGTAAAATTCTTTTGTGAAATTTAACAAAAGTATGGCATCAATTCTTTTCAAAACTATTTATTTTTGAAGTTTATTTTGTGCAGAGTTTTATAGTGGCACTAGTTCCTGTTAAAACCTTCATATTAATTAAAAAACAGAAATGAAGTGTTCGGTGAGTGCTTGCAAATATAAATCGGATTATAAACTAGGGAGATCGTGGTTCAAGCAAGTGCACTATCTAAATTATCTTTTTTGTTAAATATGTGAATTATTTCAAAATAAAGTAGAAAAAGATCATTTTTTACCGCAGATGATCCGCACAAAAACTTTGTTTACTTTTTTCAAATTGACAAGTTCCTTAGCATAGAGACGGCGTGTAAATACATGTAAAACATGGACTACCAACACAGCCAGAATTCATTACGCAAAATCCGGCTTATCACCATTCCTGTTTGCTATATATTCTAACCTCGCAATATATGTACATATATCTGACTTCTGGTTTTCAATTTTCGTATTTGTTTCGTTATCTGTATATTTACTTATTTGTTCTTGTTTTGAATAGTTTCGTCCGATTTCATTCATGGCATGCATGGCCCAGTCATATAATTTGCTTGAGCGTGTGTAGCGGCCTTCAGATTTAACTCAAAGAAATGTTAGATGCTACAGCATATAATAAATCAAGGGCTTCATTTTCATAGACCTACTATTTTTTTTTTATATATAATGTCTTTCTGGAAAATTTGTTTTTTACAGCTGGTGGTCCCCCATTCTGAAACTTTTCAATTTCAGTTTCAACAAATAAAACTTTCTTCTGAAGTTCTTCCAGTAATCTATATATACTTACATGATCTGATTAGTGTAAATTTTTTTATTTATTCTATTATGCCATGGTTCAGCATAATTTTGGGTTTATTGGAATATTTGGTAACTTCAAAACAACTCCGGAAACGGTGTGGAAATAAAGATGATCTGCTATTTTTTCCACAAACAAATTTCTTTTAACCAGTCAGTAACTTTTTTACCATTGCATCGAAGTCTTCAAATAATTTTTCAACAAATTTCTACTGAGAAAAAACACTAACTGCTCAAATTGCGCGCATTTGAATAGCAAATTTAATGTACTTGAATATTTATATGTTTAGTGTATGCAGACTTTTGTGAAAGAGGTGCGAAATGGCCTTTTGTGAAAGGGTAGTTTGTTAAGTGCACTTGTATACAATATGGATTTTTTTTTTTTTTTTTTTAGAAAAAAGTCGTTTAGTTAAGTGGATGCATTAAAATGTTTAGAGTAGTTTAGTAATACCGGAAATACCTGATTCTATCATATCAGTAACTTTTTTACCATTGCATCTAAGTCTTCAAATAATTTTTCAACAAATTTCTACTGAGAAAAAACACTAACTGCTCAAATTGCGCGCATTTGAATAGCAAATTTAATGTACTTGAATATTTATATGTTTAGTGTATGCAGACTTTTGTGAAAGAGGTGCGAAATGGCCTTTTGTGAAAGGGTAGTTTGTTAAGTGCACTTGTATACAATATGGATTTTTTTTTTTTTTTTTTTTCAGAAAAAAGTCGTTTAGTTAAGTGGATGCATTAAAATGTTTAGAGTAGTTTAGTAATACCGGAAATACCTGATTCTATCATATCAGTAACTTTTTTACCATTGCATCTAAGTCTTCAAATAATTTTTCAACAAATTTCTACTGAGAAAAAACACTAACTGCTCAAATTGCGCGCATTTGAATAGCAAATTTAATGTACTTGAATATTTATATGTTTAGTGTATGCAGACTTTTGTGAAAGAGGTGCGAAATGGCCTTTTGTGAAAGGGTAGTTTGTTAAGTGCACTTGTATACAATATGGATTTTTTTTTTTTTTTTTTTTTTTTTTTTTTTTTTTTTTTTTTTTTTCAGAAAAAAGTCGTTTAGTTAAGTGGATGCATTAAAATGTTTAGAGTAGTTTAGTAATACCGGAAATACCTGATTCTATCATACCATATCCAATATGATTTTTGTAAAGAGATTGGTATTTTCGTTGCTTTGAGAAAAGATACGTTAGGATTTCCGGACGGATAACAGGGCAAACATCTAAGTTCACTAGAAAGCATATGTAAATTATCGGAAACACAAAAACGTGAAAGTAACTAGAGGCGCAGAAGCAAATATTGGTACCAGCTTTGGATACACAAAACAGATGGAACATAAAATTCAGACCGACTTGGACCCAATAAAGAAGCCTTATTCTTATTATATCTATTTTTACTTGCTATTAAAAAAAGCTACAAATTTAAGGAAGGAACAGATGATTGGTAGAGTTTTCCACTAGCCCAAGTAGCCTAATTTTTTTTTTTTATTTTTTTTGTTTTAAATAATGGACAAATATTGGCCAAGCTAAAAATTATTCTAAGACAATTTTTCAGTTTAAATGAAAATTTAAGCCATAGCACATATTCATTTCTTCTGTTTCATGGCTTAGAAACTATATTTTCCAAATTTCGATTTTTCGTTCAGTCTTAGTCGTTTTCAAAGCACTGAATAAAACTTTGTAATATAAAACTTTTTAATATGAAACGATATGAAATCGAATATGATACTTTTTTTTACCGTTCGGCAAACTAAAATCAAATTTCGCCAAAATAGGTTCTTAGATGAATAATAAATTTTTCTTTAGTTTTTTTCTAATTTTGATTGAAAGTCATTAAGTATAAAAAAATTAATTTTATTCATAAAAAATAATCGAATTGAATAATAAATGTCGTTTTATCGATATCTAAGTATCTAAGGAAGTATGCCTTCTATACGTCATGAAGTATTTCCTATTTCGGAAATTTTCTACCTCATACTATTGCCCAGGTTTAGGAAATCTTTTGGCGAAATTTTGTAGAAGAAGTAAGGTGGGTAGAGTAAGCAGGCGTAGACTTGAGTTTCTTATCCTTCTTCTTATCCTTATTGGTTTTTGTGTGACTTGTAGAGTATTAGAGACATTACTTCAGCTTAAATGTGCGTGATTATTTACAGCCATAGATTTTCTAGTAATAACGATATTTAATGCTCGACATTCTCGTTAAACAAGCCAATTGAAAGCCTTATATAAATTTGAACGTTGGCTAGTAGAAGCAGATATGAATCTTATGAATATCACAGTATTGTAATATGAGTAGGAGAAATAGGGTACTGAACCATTGCCCAAAATTTATTGCGATTACTTAGAATTGGTCTAATTTCATAGACGAGAAGTTTATTTTGTAGACCAATCAAAATATAGCCCAGCAGATAGCTTATTTAATAGTGACCGCCTAAAAGGTAATGAGGTTTTTCGCACAGGATGGGTTACTTGTTGGTATTTCTAAGAATAAGGTGAAGATTCTTTGAGTCATTCACCTGAAGTAATTCTTACCTGAACTGTAGTTTGTATACCCGCAGATTAAGACTTTAGTCGAAATTTTATGAATGATGTTTGTTGGAAACTACTTATGATCGTTTAGATGCGGTTCTACTTCACGAATTGTTAATGTCTTCGAGGGGCTTTGGTTCAGTTCATTTCCAACCAGTATTTTCTTTACCCTAATGAATTATAATGCATTCGTAGAAAATTGTTCCTATTCTACTTCATAACTTACATTCTTTAAGGCATATATTAAAAATTTTACTATACCTCTTTTCTTCCTGCCAATATCACTTATCGTCGGTGATACTGCTAGACTAGCAATATCAAAGCCACGTAACGGCATAAAGTTGCAAGGTTTCAATTTCGTGGTTACACACTTGTCTTGTCAATTTCATGTCTAAAATCCAGAAATATGATTATTTCTAGTCCTATCCTAAAGCCCAGTAGCAATAATTTTGTCATCATAATGAACAAAAAGAGAATTTTACTGCCTACTCAAAACTTTAATGTATTCTTAATTTCCGCGGTAGTGACATTAGTACCTATTCTCGATTATGCAGTATCACCGACGATATATTAACAGCTTATTTAATTGACTGATAGCCGTTATCCCCTATACCCCTTATTTTGATTCATTAGGAATTTTTTAAATAGTTTTTGCTTTTAACTCGATCCAGTATATGTATTTCAAAAATTGTTCATTCGTTCAGAAACTTCACACAATAATTATAGGTCGAGAGATACTCGTAGTTATTAAGATTAGAAAAATCACTCTTTTTTAATTCAAATGAGCCTCCTGAATATGAGAAGATGAGGTATTTAACAACAGGATCGACAGATCTCGGTAGCCAAAGGAACCGGATATCTGCTTACAATGGTGCTATTGTAATCAAACGTAAATACCAAGTTCATGGCTCTATTCAGGTTATTCTTAACAATGCAAAACTGCTCTAAAGGCCTGCAATCTATAAGAAGAAGAAATGATGACGAGGAACAGAAGAGATAATGGGAAAAGTTATCGCAGCCATACTACCATAAAATTAAAATAAGAATTAAATTTCCAGCGTAAATCATCAAAAGGTCGGATGAGATTAGTGAGTGTGAAGCGAAAGCATCATATGAAATCGAAGGTGACTGTTGTCACATACTTATTTTCATAAGGAAATTTTATAATTACTCAGGTACTAAAATTATCGAATCTTAGAATGGAAGTCTTAAATAAATAATTCGGTGTCAGAAATTTTGTAACAGAACCACGTTTTGGTTAAACAGACCATGTAAAAACATGAATAAAAAAACTCAATAAAGGTCCAGTTATCTTGAAACGAACAACAGTTATGTTGACGTAGATAATTCGTTGTTGTGTTTTTGATCTATCCATGCTTGCCATTCGGGATGAATTATTGACAATGATAATGCTACACGTTATCTGATTAGATCTCAATAGAAAACTCTTGTTACAGTATGACTCATAAGATATGATTTCAACAATGTTGGAGATATCACAGATGTTAGTTAATATAATAATAAAAAAGTATAAGGGCCCTACTAAATAAAATCTGCAAAACTCCGGTTAACTTACTCGCCTTTTTCTATGCTGTCATGATAAAAGCTTACAAAACTAGAAAAATTAGTGCTTAGATACATTTTGGTGGTTAGAAAGATTTTTACAGGATTTTTATGAGTTTGTAAATAGTAACTTTCGAAATTCAAAAGAAATATCAGATAACAAAAATACGTTAAAAATATGACGTCGGGACTTGAACCTGGATAATAGTATGTTTCAAGATCTCTAATGAACTAATAGAGTACTTGTATGAATACGAACACCAGGCCCGTCAAATGTGAAGTGAAGAGCGTTCGATTCGTCAGAAGAGACATATCTATTTCTTGCATCATAAAACATTAAAGAATTCAGGAACAAGCATGCTCGTTCGTCATCCTGGCCGTTTGTCTATTCATTCATCTGTCTTTACTTCAATCAGTTCATTATTGTACAACTACAATAATTGAACAAAATTTCACTCGTCTGCTGCTTGGAAAAAATATTGCCGTAAATTTGTCATACTTCGATTTTTCATAAGAAATTATAAATTTTTTACAACAATTTCAACAATTTCTTTTTTAATATTCGATAAAAAAAAATATTGATAAGATTAAGAGTATTTATTGAATTGCAAATAATCTAATTTATATTACATATACCCAGGGCCTGTAAGAGCCACTGAGAGTTCCAGGTCAGATAGTATGTATAAAAAAACTGCAGATTTTTTGAATCAACAATTTTTAAAGGAAAAATAAAAATATAATTATAAAAAATAAAATCAGCGTTCTTTAATCAAAATTAAAAGAATCGGCTTTCCGAACTTTAACAGCTGCAAGCGAACTTATTAGTTGTTGTTATGTTCCAATTGATGTTTAACCGATTCACATATTTTTGGGTCATTGTTGACCATATAAATATAAGTTTTTTTCTTTTAAGCACACTGAAACTTCGTTTTACGTCTGACTGAAATGCAGTGTTGGGATAGCTAGAAAACCCAATAGGATTATCTCTTTAAAAGTTCAGCTGGTTTCATTTAATTTTCAAAATGTGTTTTATAAAACAGTTTAAATAATTAAATTTTCTGGATAGTTTCTTCATTAAGAGCATTTTAAAATGTTCTTCTTGCCCATTACGTCAAAATTCCATAGAACTTCAAATATGGAGCATATACATACAAGGTGTTTCTGCCTAGAAGGTCAATAGAGCAGGGGCTATAGTACTTACCTATGTACACAAAACAAAAACTTGTATCTCAGGGGTTGGGGGTATATCAACCGTTTAGGAGTTACAGGTATCAGCTAATAACTGTTTAACGCCTACAGTTAGCACATAGGGTGTGATAAATGAAATTGAAGAGGAGAGTCTACGTTTACAGTTTACGACCATTTTGCAAAAATAATAGTGGCCAAAGTAAAACAAGTAGGATATACGAAATTTTTAGTTTAGACAACCAGAACTCTAGACACGAGAGGGGTCTGGAGTTGGTTGACCAATCCTTCGAAAGGCCATAAAGTTCTGCATGCAATAAGCACTTAACTGTGACCGTACGCGCCGTAGTTTTTAAGATACAGGGTCTTTTGTGAAAAACTAACATTTTTTCTTAATAACCATGTAACTCCCAAACGGTTGATTCTCCCCCACTGCCATACAATTTTTTATTTAGCCATGTGAGTACTATCACCTCCTGCTCTATTGACCTCCTAGTCGGAAACACCCTGTATTGTAGTGATTGCTTTTAATCTCAGCGTAAGATCGAGAGTTGGTTTTCTGGTAGAAATCGATTTGAAGTGGACGGTTAAACTTATTATTAACAGCCTATTAATGTTGTTTTTATAAAACGAAACACTTCTCAAGGTTAATATAAGTACTAGTAGTAAAACATGGAGATTTTTTAGATATTTTAATTTTCTATGTAACCAGATTATTTAGATATTTTCATTTTCTTTCATTGATTCTTATTGCCCTATCGATTGTTCGTTAGATTTCTTTTATTGAAGCATAGTTGAGAAATATGTTTGCAACGACGAATCCAATTGTTTATCGTTCGCGAATTGTAAGGCTACGTTCAATATTGGTATCAACTACAAGATTTCAACTACTCTAATAATTTTTGATCATTGTTCAGCCGTTAATTCTCGTCGAGACACTTCAACAAAGTCGTCGTTGTATAAGTTACTCTCCCGTCGTTCATCTATCTTAATAATAATTCCATTATCTAGTTGATTACTGTTCGATTCTATGCACTCAATTACACTGACGAAAGCGATTTCTTTGTAACTAAGTTACTGTCCCATTTAATTTCCACTAAACATAGTTCATCAAAATTAATTTCAAAACCATCATTTGTACAATCTGGTGTGGTATCATATGTTTCCATACTGCCATCATTTATGATAACGTTTCTGATGTTTCAAGATTCTGCTAAAACAGGCGCATTTTCTCCAGTTGTAGCTTTTGTGACTTGCGAATAAGTGCGGCACAAATATTAGGTTTTAAATGTTGCAATGATAATTTGATGCATTGGTTGGATCAACGACTTCGTATTTGGCCGGAAAAAAGGAAATTAATACATTTTCAGTTATATCACAGAGATCAGTCGAATTACCTGAGGCATTATCTAAGATCAATAAAATCTTAAAATCTAATCCATTTTCTTTGCAATAATTCATTATTTATGAATAAAAACTTAGTTTAGTGTATACCTACTAATTTTTTACAATAAATTTAGTTTTGTTTTACTTCATTACAATTTACTTAGTTTTCAAATTGAATACTATAGTGAATCCAGACTGATCGAAGCTGACCTTGCGAGGTGTTGTATGTAGCAACTATGTATATCACAAAACTCAGAAATAATTAGAAATATACTAGTGCTTAATGCTACATATAAACATATCGAGTAAAAAATTAAACAGCTTCATTCTAAGTACCTCTGTAATCAAAAGGTAGTACACTTAGTACCTACATTAGTTTTGACAATAAGAGATGATTAAAATTAAGACATTTGTAAGCCCCAAGTAAATACCTCTATTGAGTTTTTAATTTATTTATTAATTTATTGTAACATTAATTGTTTTAACATAGTACTTAAACTAAGACTACATCGAGGTTTTTAAATGATTTTTTCTAATAGTTTTGCCTAAAACTGAGATCTTTTAATTAGATCTATGTACTTACCTTACAATTTATGAACTATAAATTATAGCTAATAATGTTTTTTTTTTCATATTTTGTTTAATTGCTCTAATAACCCCTCATTATTTTAATACATGGAAAAACAACACAATCTTAAGAAGGAAGGTGTTCTTTTTTTATTATATATTTAGAAGTAGCCGTTGAAGGATATTGAATAAAAAAATCCTAAGAAATGTAAAATTTTAGTAAACTATTTCAATCTGAAAACGTATTGAGATTTCATAAATGTTGATTACGTACATATAGTGAACATATTTTTTTTAGAATCAAAGTGATAAGAAAAGTTAAAGCTGTGAAAAAATCGGGTTAAGCAAAAATTTTTTATGTTTGAAATTTTTATAATAATTTAATCAGAAAACAGGTCAAAGCATGGCTTTGTAAAGTGTAATTGAAAGAAGAAAAAAAAAACTGTAGGGATAAAAAGTGCAAAACATACTTCATACATTCCAATATTTTCGAGGTACGAGGCGACGACAATTTTTATTTTTTATTAATATTTTTATTATAATCGTTTATTCAGGCCGATGCTGGAATGTATTGGGGAAGTTATCACATTCCTGAAATGATTTTAGCCCTTGAGCAAAGACACATAAATCTCAACCAAAAATTTATTCTACATTTTGGAACCGGGTCTTTCCCGGGTACTCCCCAAACCAATAGATAAAAATCCATCTCTGCTAACGATAATTAAAAAAATTACATCTTGAAAAATCTTGGGATATCGGTCTTTGACTCAGCATTGTAGAGCATTATTTACATACTTAGCCCTCGGCGGTTCGGTCGATATCTGGAAAATGATCAGCTTACCGAAGTGCCATTGGAAGCATTAAAAACTTAAACTCTGGTATTGGCCCTATCATACTTAGGTATGACTTATTTTAGTTGTAAAGGAAAGTTCTATTGTTTTTGATAGGAACACATTTGATGATTCATATTCTTCATATCTCTTTAGTAATCATTTTGAACATATTTATCGCACAGTCGTAGGTAGCTACTGTAATGCGCAATCAAATTTTACTGCATTAATCAGTATTTTGATTATTTTAGAGTAAAGAAAACTAACGAAAAACTGTGCCAGAAATCAATAGAGAGAGAAAAGATGCTCTTAATTATGAATTTCTTCACATCCGAAATCAACCACTATTCACAGGTAGAACTTTTTGCGAGAATTGTAGCGTATGATGTCAATATCTCTATTATAATTTCGGATTTAGTTATATCTAAGATAATCAAGAATGCATTTAGTCAACTGAATTGAATCATTTACAAAAGAAATGACAAAGGAACGATGTTCGAAATCATCAATCAATCTCAAGCGTTGACCAAACTTAGTCTTTGGGCCGGCCAAATATTTATATTCAAGAAAAACTGCAAAGTTTTTTCGTAAATTTAAATTGAATTTGAAAGAGAATATTTGCCCGGACAGCAGATAATTCATTAGCTTTGAATTGCTTTTAATTATTGAAAGTACTATAGAGCTCTTTCAGTGTTTTATTGCAACATACCCATTCATGCTGACGATATGAATTTGCATTTGTCGGCTTTTCTAGCTAATTTAAACGATTGAATTGCCGCTATTGTGATATAATTATACACCGTTTACTCCGAATAACATTGTAATTCCATATATAAATAAATTAAAAATTTACGTGATATCTTCGGTGCGGACTGTATCTGTGCGTCTTTTAGTAAAGTCTGATGCGCATCTCTTTTGGCGAATTTATACTAGTATTAGATTTACAATGTTATGTTAACAGTTTATTTAATTTACTCTGAAGTATGACAAATCATAATACAACGAGTGTCTAGACGCGCTATGAGAATTCTAATTGATATTTTCTTTGTCCTCGAAAATTCGTTCTAAAATTAAAATCTTAAGAAAAATTGTTCTTGTGTATTCGCTTTATACAATTCTTATAAGTGAAATATGGTTGTAGAAGAGCATAATTCAATTTTACATTTATTTTCCTGGCTATAATGTGTTTCATAATGATCAGAAGAACCCTATTGGACGCGGAGGAGCTGTATAAGTAAATGATAGTTCTAACATTATACAATAGTGGTCCTTTGAAATTGGCCTGCGTGTAGAAATCTTCAAGGAAAATGCTGTGAGCAGCAAGTGTAAATGTTAACATAAATTTGACAAAAGTGTATAATACATGGTCAAGGATACTCTGCCCCATATCTACTTGATGCCACTGATCAATTATCAATTCAAAATAAATTTTAGGATTAGGAACTGTGAACAAAGCCTTTGTAAGCAACCAAAAGACTCACCAATTAACATAATTGCAGAAATTTATTCTGTTAATGAGGCTGATGTCAACCACCTTATTAATTTTTGTTAACTACCTGATTAAAATAGATTTCAAGCGGGAGTTTACGTAGATTGTTACCACTTCCTTCCAGCGTTTATCACAGATCCATTCTAGGCCCACTACTTCTACTATTTTCCAATAGCAAATTTTTAGTTGCAAATATATTTATAGCGATTTACATGTATCTTTATGTAGATGATGATTAATTACATATATTTTTTTCTAGACCGTTGAATGTATTAATGATGGAGTCTTGTGCATTATAGTCTAACAGGCGTTTATACATAAATCTTTTCATTAATAAAATCTGCCATTTTTTATTATTCTAATACAATTATTTCTCAATGAATTGAACCATTTACCCCTAAGCAATGGTAGCATGTGAGTGTTCCAAAGCAAAGATCATGTTACAATTTCTGCTAATCACGTCTCAAACGTGTATTATTTTGCCTGCTCATCCTTAATCAGTCTTGAGCCAGGGGCTGCGTTAAAACAAATTTTTAGAAACGGGTCTTTACGAGTTGGGTTAATCATACTACCATCCCTAAAAATATTCCTCATGACAAAATTCCGAAAAATTTATAATAAGAAATATTTCACAAAAGATACTTAATTGTCGTAACAACCTGTTTTTTTTTTTTTCATAAGTATAGTTTTATACCCTGGATGAAATCATAGGGCATACTAAGTTCGTTAATTCATGTGTAACGCATAAAAATAATGCTGCTAGAACAAAATGAATTGAACACCCACGCATAATATTAAATGTCCGTCCGTCTAGGCGCACGATAACTCCATAACGCGTATACTTAGAGAGCTGAAATTTTGCACACGGTTTTAAAAAAAAAGTAAAATTAAGTTCGAAAATGAGATAAATTGGGCAACTCTTTCGTGGGGTGGTCATACAAAAATTTCGTTTCTCACTATATACATATTTGAATACTGCCTGAGAATGCGTCGATGTAGAGAGCTGAAATTTTGTAAGTGGTGTTTTCATGGTAATAGTAAATAAGGGTTCATCGGATAACCCCTTCTAGGTGTTGCCATATAAAAATTTAGGTTTTTTACGTATACTGAAAAATTATCAGCTCTAGATTTTTTTATGGTACTGAAAATTTGTTTAGAATTTGAAATCTTATGAAGTTCGTTACAATCATTTTTACTGTCCGATGAACCATGCTAGAAATATATGCGAAAAACCACTTCAGAAGTCAAACTTGCACAGATGGGTGACCATACGAAATCACATACGGGCATTCATCTAGGACGATCAATTCTAACTTTTTTATGAGACCATATCTGAAATTCTTTTATAATAATTTATGGAAAAGATTAGGAACATTACTACCTGGTGGTCTTTTTCAGGTGACGCCGATGTCAAATTAGGCATTTGTTCGAAGATGTTATGTACTGCATGGATGATATAGGTTTGAACGGCTTTTAGTTCAAACAGAATGGATGTCATAAAGTTGTGAAACAACCTCATTTATATCAATCGAAATCTTGCCCGGTTGCCATGTTTCTCGAAACGACAATACCAGTTGTTCGCCAGGATTTTGTATTGTGATTATTAGACGTTTTTTTTCTCTATGGACCTAATAGAAATAGTATAAGCTAACGATCCGCAAACAATTCTTGACATTGAGGGCCTTGAGCCATATTTACTGAAAGGATTATAATTTCCCATCAGAGCTTATCACTAATTAATATCTTACACAGACTAACTAAAATCACACACATATCACTAAATAATATTATAATCCATAAATAATCGGGATTATTTATATTTTTTTGATAAATAAATTTAAATGATTGATTCACCGTGTACAACGTTCGAACTGTCATGGACGTTACACCTATTAATGATAAATTTTTATTATATTATATTGTGTATATGTCAAATATAGAATGTAATGACACTCATGTATAATTTCAACAGAATAATCTGAATTACGTACTGCAGTTTTTGGGCAAGTCAATATCCTTTTCTCGTTCGTATTGAATCAATCTTAACAATCATCGGTCTTTTTCTCAGCTAAAACGATTTATATACATATTTTCAATCTGTTCTGGTTTTTTTCTGACTCGGAACGGTTTTAAGGTTTTTTGATATCTCATCTTTTGAATTTGTATTCAACATTTCGAATTTTTTTATATTTAGAGGTTGCAGAGCTGTGCAAAATCGGTAATTAAATTGATTCAAATATAAATCTATTGTGCTAGGTACATGCATCCAAGAACCATTTAAGGGCTTGAGTAAAATACCAACAACTCCATTGTAGATGTAGAGAGGTGCCGTGAAATGAGAGATAAATTCAGCAGACTTGACTAACAAGTAAAGCGTAGTGATTGATGCCATAAAAGAAGGCATATTGCTTGTCGCGGAAATAAAGCCAGAAAATAATAAAATCAAACGTTACAAACTTCTGATATGCTTTAATACGGGAAAGTTGTTTTTGCACAGCTACACTGACGAAACCAAGATCAGTACCACTGGTAGCTCAGGGGGACGCCTTCAGAAGGCTTTTGACATAGTCACGATGTGATTCGGCGAAGTTGATTTCAATATCAATTCCAGCAAGTCCGTTCTGGAACATTTTACTAAGAAAAAGGTTAGTAGACCCTAATCTTTTGGGGACCACCCTGATTTTTAATAACCAGGCGAAATACCTAGAGATAATGCTGAATTCTAAGATATATTAAAACCGGCACCTAGAAATCGTTGTAAAGAAACCCAAGGTCATTCTGGCCCTGCCGCAGAGAGTTTGGTGTGAAATGGGATCTTCCAGGATAATGTATATGTATTAGATCTATATTGTCTAGAGATTTTTTGAAAAATTGAGGCTAACGTTTTTGGTGTTGACTGAGTTGAACAGGAAATTCCAAATGATTGTTCCGAAGTTTTATTTCAGGTAGTAAGCAATATGCTCCTGAACATTTTCGTTCTCAACAGTTAATGCAAAATCTTCATTGAAGAAAATTTTGAGTATTATTTTATAATCTCAAACCAAAATAATTCCGTTTAGAGAAATCTAGCTCCGAGTTTACTTCACCTTTTATACATTTATAGGACGCATTATTATTACTGATTTTGCAAAACCATCAACATATCGTATCGTACATATAGCTACAATTATATAATTATCGTGCTAATAATGGGAGATATTTCAAAAATACAAATCATTTTAGTCAATAACATGAAAAATAGACCTACACTTTTCATATGCGAAGAGATGCACTCACCAACACTTTTTAGACAGACTGATATGCGTGAATAATCTCCTTGTGTTGATGTTTGCTTCTGTGATCCCTTTCTGGTGTTTCTGCAGTATGTAAAAATTTTCTTAATGTTTTTATTTGCAAAGTTTAAGGTTTTGTGGCGTTATTGGCTGTGATTATTCGAACGTCCTTATTCTATTTGGTGAATATCAAAAGCTGATTTACTATTAATAGTAATGTAAAGCTTGAATGATGTAGTCTTTTAGTTTGATTTCCTATGACTCATGTTGAAATATGTTGAATTTGAATAATACAAAAATACTTGATTGAGTTACTTGATTAAACTTGTTAGGCTTAAGGTTTTTCGGTGTAAACATTTTTGGAAATATTTATCTCTTTGGAAAGATTTATTTCTGTTTTTTTTTTTATATATTTATTCATTATTATTTTCTTACAGTCAGGGTTTGAACCGAGTATTATGCTCTGAGTTTAATTTTTTACGTTTCATAAAAAAAAAAAATGCCTAAAGTCTGACTTTCAGATGTGTTGTATCTGCTCAATCACTTTAAGTGCTACTCTATTTACCTTATTTTTATTGTTTGCTAGAGTTTATGCTTATAATTAAATAACTATTGAAGATCTATGTATCCAGCTTTTAAGGACGTGGCCTTTGCCAGAGTCTTTCAATAAAATATTTTTATATTTGTATTTGAGGTGAGACTCCCAGTTGTTACTTCGAATCCTCCTGGAATATAAGGACTGTATACCGCTTCTCAGTATAGGAGACCTGATAGAAGAGCGTAGCTTACTCTTATGGGTATAAGGTACAGGTTTTCCTAGTGCCGTATATGCCAGGCTTGCTGTAACTTAATCCAAGTAGTCATCGTACGGCTAGTAAGTATCTTGTATTTGTCTAGATGAATATATTGAAATGAAGTGGATTTCTTCCAAAGAAAACATTGCAAAATTATCCTTGGTTATAAAGTAGAATTTTATTCCTCTTAAAAAGAGTTAACATAAGTTTAAGTATCATCATCGTCTAGCAATCTACAGAGTACCAGTTCCTCCCTACTTAGTTTCTGTGGAATTCTGTGAAGACGCTATATTACTACATATTACCAAAAAAATAATAGAGTTAATGAAGAGTTTTGATAGGAACTCTAGATGCAAATTTGTAGATTGTCCAAATGCACAGAGTATGACAAAGATATTTAAAATCAAACATAAGTTTAAGTATCATCATCGTCTAGCAATCTACAGAGTACCAGTTCCTCCCTACTTAGTTTCTGTAGAATTCTGTGAAGACGCTATATTACTACATATTACCAAAAAAAATAATAGAGTTAATGAAGAGTTTTGATAGGAACTCTAGATGCAAATTTGTAGATTGTCCAAATGCACAGAGTATGACAAAGATATTTAAAATCGTCGCTTCTATGTTATTCTGTAATAAACGACTGAGTCGGGAACTGTTAAAACTGCAGGTCTGGATTAGAGGCCTGGATTATGCTGATGGTATCTACTTGCTTGTCTCACCAAGACCTCAATACAATGATTCAAAATCTTACAACAGATAGTAGTCAAGCCGGCATGATATATGAGAAAAAACGTAAAAGCAGAATCCTATAAGGCGATCCTAAAACAAACGGAAACTGTTGCAGCGAGCAGAGTTCGCTGGAGAGCAACCGTTCCGATCATATAACCCTCAAAGGATGGAAGGAGCTAGATGATAATCACGAAGCTATGTTTAAAGTGTGAAACCCGAAGACATAACTACTGGCGTCCTACATAAAGGTTTTTAGGACCAGATATGTAAAGGTTAAGAATAGTAAATAAAAAGGGCACTAGTATTGATACCCGTGAAACTTCATAACTAGGAACGAGAAAGAATATAAATGACCTTAGAAAGAAAAGGAAAAATTGATAAACGACGATACTCTGAGTAGTCTGCTCTTTCCGGCTCACAGGAAAAGTCGTCGTTTCTCTAAAAGTTTTTAAAATATCACACTACAAATTTAGACACACGAATAACTGAAAATCCTACAACCGGATTATTCCGATCTATCTTCGATAAGTTGTAATTAGATTTTCTTCATCTTTCTTAGAGGATTTTTGAACTAGGATATTATCAACCCATAGTATTTTCATTACATTTTATGTGACAGGGCGTACTCCTTTAATTTATCGAGACTCTTTGGAGATTCGAGAGTCTGCGGAAACCTAAAGGCTTTTTTTAAGAATCGGTAATAGGAACAGGAGCATAAGCAGAATGTGGTCTATACAGACCTGACCTTTGAATGTAAATATAATCTAACTGAATATGGCATTCACACATCTGGATATTCTCGAAGATAATTTTTGAGATTTAACCTAATTAATTATATGCTATTGCGCTTATACAGGATGCAGATTGGCAAAATTCATTTTGTAAATTTGTCTAGAGATCTCTCTAAACCAAAAGATGTTGATTGGCGTTACCATGATACCATTACTCAACTTTCATGTTCTTGTCAACCAGTGTGGTTTGAAGTTAGGATCCAAACACTATAAGCTACCACAGTATCCATTACAAAATATGACGTATGAGCAACCCATTTGGGATAAAAAAATTTTGATATGCTAAATTGCATTGCACCATAAATATGTATACCAAATTAACACTTAAGAAATGTCACTTTTTTTATCTGTTGATAGGAAGTCGTAATAGTCACACATTGTATTTGTTTTTAATATTTAGCTTTTGTTCATTCTGATCTCATACATGAGATATTAAAATACAGTGAGAAACTCTTGTGTGATTGTGAGAATTTCACTTAAATCTAAGTTTCTAAGTCTGCAGAAGAATTGAGCAGTGAAATTTTGTTTTATCCGAAATAAGTTGGATAGTAGCATCAGTGTCAAATATGCTTTGTCTTACCTACTGTACACATTTTTTATGTTTACAGCACACTACATAGCTGGTATTGTTACCACTAGCTAAGCTCTTCGGCGGGAAGACGGATTGAACAAAGCAATATGTGTTTTGTATTACAGAAAATGTCACGTAAACTTTTTTCGCAAAAAAATGTGAAATGATATTTAAAGAGCACTAACCATTACCATGTTTGTACTTCGTTACAAATCTTAGAAAGATGAATACCTTCAGTTTTGTGCTTGCCTTCTCCGCCATCTTCTGTGTAAGTTATTTTGATTTGTGCTGTATTTGAATTGTGTATTTACTTACAATTTATTTATTTTCAACAGGGTGCTCTTGCCCACACATCCTACATTAATGGTGATGGTCATGGTTGGGATAACTCAAACCATGCTCATACTGCAGCACCAGCAGCTAAAGTACATGTAGTCTCTACTGGCCCACATGATACCCACGTTGGTACACATGGAGCAGGTCATGGCGACTGGAATGGAGCAGGTCATGGTAACTGGAATGGAGCTGATAATGGCAACTGGAATGGAGCAGGTCATGGTAACTGGAATGGAGCAGGTCATGGCAACTGGAATGGAGCAGGTCATGGCAACTGGAATGGAGCAGGTCATGGCAACTGGAATGGAGACCTTTCTGGCTACGGTCATGATGGAAATAATGGTCTTGCTGGTCTTAATGGCCAAGGTCATCATGAAAGGGGTGAAATCATCATCCACAGACCAGCACCAATCATTGTCAAGAGGCCCCCAACTAAAGTTTTGGTGAACCACCCACCACTTGTTGTAAAGCCTGCCCCAGTTGTTTTGCACCGTCCAGCACCTTTGGTTTCAAAACCAGTGATCGTTAAACACCACCCACAACAAGTCAAGGTTGAACCAGTCTACGTTAAAGTAGTCAAGCCAACCACCTCTGAAAAAGTATATTTGGAAGATAAGCATCCCTGTGCTGATCAAGCCCAATCTGGTCATACCTATTATGCCAAACCCCATATGATGTGAATAACCAGTAGTCAAGATAAAGTGCATAATACTCAACTTTTGATGTTGAAATAAAAAAAAGAGAGTCAACAAAAATACTTGTTTTGTTTTGTTTTAATTTTTTTTTTTATTATTGAAATCGAATTCTAGTTAAGAAGTGTGTTGTGCGTCAAATTTCCATTTCCTCATTTCAAGCTCACATTTTTTGCGCTTTTTAAGGTGCTGTTATTTTATTATTCAACTGCGCTTTCGCAATAACCCAAATATATTGTTTATGGTCTAAAGAAATTGCGGTTTCAATAGTACCATTATACCCCACCGGTATTCCGCTATTTATTCAAATGAAGAAATCTAAATATGCTTAGGTCTGGTAACAAATGAATATTAGGAAAACCTATTGTGCATAAGTCATGTATTTAAGAAATTTTCTTTTAATGCATTCTTAGCACTATATCTGAAATCAAAGATTCAAAGATTAAAATATGCAACTATAGTAAAGAGCACGATTTTCGTTCGGCTATTAATGAAGACAAAGCTATTTTAAACATGTGTGATGTGTTGAAAATTGAAAACAAATTCTCGAAATGAATGTAATAACAAAGTAAAAATATTTGCTTTTACCACGTGCATAAGCGGACTCTAAATATGTATATATATGTATGTATTGTATGTATATCCATTGTATGCACTGCCTCATTATCGTATTTGATTTAATTTTGAAGTATCACCCTGACAATTTTGCATTTAGATCAATTTGAAATCAGAACATAGCGTCTGTTAACATAGGTATATATATATATATATAGACATTTTATTTGAATTAATTTTATTTCAAAAAGAATAATGTTACGAATACATATTCTCTTTGAAACAAATTCGATTCAAATAAAATTCCTAATTACAGATTATCTTGTCGAAAATGAGCCCCCAATCTGGATTCGAAAATAAACCGAATACCTGCACCTATTATATTCACATTGACGAGGAAAGGCTTTTTTTTAAATGGGAAAAGGAATAGAAAACGATGTGGAATTGAAATATTTCAAAATAATTCCCTAGTTTCTAAAATAGATCATAAAAACTGCTCATGAATGATAACCTGAAACCATACCACATGTGCACGGGCTTTTTGTAGGAAATGAGTGCTCATTTGTCAAAATCAGTAAACAAAGTTCGACAATTTTCACAATGTTAGTCCAGTCCTATGCTCGACATATCGCGGAATATGTCGGACAGTCGGGAGCGTTTATCTAAGTCTGCACGACTGGCCCTAATCTCTCCATTCTACACTATATAAATACATACAGAATATAGATTTCTTCAAGAACTTGTTGATATCGCCTGTTTTACGACACTTACACTAAGTATTCTGATTTTTTAAATAACTTAGCACATTGCGTTTGGGAATTTAGCTACTCATATCGAAAATTCACCACATGAAAGGTAAACGAGATTGCGCCCCAATACTGCGTCAAGAATTATCATATATATTTCTGAGAAGAAATATAGCATGGAACTTAAAGATGGGCATGCCCCCGCTTTATCAGCTCTTACCCATTGGCGGACGGCACTGTTTAAAATGGTGGTATAGTGCGGCCCAGCCTGTGGAATATCCAGAGATGATAAGAATGGGAACATAGATCCGGGAGGGAAATAAAGGAACCTATATATACTAAGACGAACCGTTACTTAAAAAGAGAGGATGACATGATTGAGTGGCACCCATGCTAATAAATGCATGTCACTTATATGACCTGACGAGCAGTACACTAGGACCTTATCCAGCTATTATTGTACTTAAGTACATACTTATATTGCTATTTGAATACAAAACAATACTACTATGATTTTTTTATTACCCATATTATATTTATCTTTTAGTACACGTGTATTAAAATGTTATGTTTGTTTTGCATTCGGACTCTATAATCCCACTGCATTCACTTGTACACTCGTGTACTTATTTGAGCGAATCTCGAATAAAAATCGTACCATGCAACTAACATGACACGATCCAAAATTTAAATTGAAGCTGTAATACAAAAGTATACAGCAAAATTTGAGACTATTGGCACAGTATATATCATACAGTAGCCCAGCTCTGTCAAAACTGTCAAGTGAGGAGGATGCTTCTATAAAGAGACTATACTTTCTCTTTCAACAGTTTTAACTAACACACTAGTCAATTTTAATACATGGATTCCTATGTAAATCTAAAGTGGAAGAAAGAGAACTGATGGCATTCTTAAACTTTTACTAGAGGGAAAGAGGCAAAATGACACCACTTTACCGTCAAACAGCTGTTTAGTAATGGAACAATACATTTGTCGCCGATTGCCGATATGTGTACATACATAAAACTAATACTTCCGTCAACGGTCGTGCAGCTAGCTACTGTTCGCCCATTTATGTCCGTATCATACTGAATAGTTCCCTCTTGTGGGAGAAATTTTAAGGTTATGTTTTTTTAATTGAAATTCTAAAATTCACTTTTAAGTAGTTAGTTCTAAGCTATTCTACTGTATGATATATACTGTGCTATTGGTCCTAGATACATAAGGCCCGATTTACAATTACGACTGATTAGTCGACTGTTGAAGTCGACGCTGAGGTGAAATTTGTAATTAAATTAAAGCTTAAACTGCTTGAACAATCCAGAAGTGAAGACTGTGGTAATTGAACTGAAGTTGGCCACAGCCGACCCAAAGTTTGCACTTTGAGCAAAGCTCAGTTTCAGTCACAGTCGAAGTTGTGATTGTATCCTGCCACATGCATTTACCATTTGGGCAAATTTGCAGTCGACTGATCAGTCGAAATTGTAATGCGGGGCTAATGCAACTGAAGGTGTCCCTCCATGGTGTAAGCTCCTTTACATATCATACAAACGTTTATGTATTTTTTTTGT
Source organism: Dioctria rufipes (assembly GCA_963924295.1). Taxonomy (NCBI): domain Eukaryota; kingdom Metazoa; phylum Arthropoda; class Insecta; order Diptera; family Asilidae; genus Dioctria; species Dioctria rufipes. The sequence goes on from OZ002742.1 coordinate 208,720,572, forward strand.
CAATTTTCATCTTGTTTCAATTGTTTGTGAAAGATGGAAAACAGAGAAACGTGTTATAACATTATTAAAAAAAACAAAAAAACTTAAAATTCAATTCACGCAATATTTGTTGTAACATAAATCAAGGAACTATGGAAAATAAACTTTTATTAGAATGTGGTGCAGAAATGGAAAAAGTGTGAGTAGTGTGTGTGTGTGTGCACGCGTATTACAAATGGGTATTGGGTACTGAAGATGAAGAGAAGTAGACAAAGAGAGAACAATGTGGTGAGGGTTGACGCCAATTGTCACATAATATGTCATATAAACAATATTTAAGATTTTCACAGTAATGTTAATAAATTCTTTGAATTTGATTCATTTATATTTGTGCCATTTAAATGTCGTCATTTTGTCAAGCTGTAATAAATAGTATAAGGTATTTAAGACTGAAGTTGTCAAAAATACACGAATTTTTAAAAAAAAAAAAAAAATTTATTTATTTCTCAAATTTGTATCTGTAGTGCTGCGTTCTCAGCAATATCTTTGCTGCTGGAATTATAAGATTAATTAATAATATCAATTTACCTATATTTTTCCCCGAGTAATTTATTTTCTGAAGGCAAATAGTGGTTAATAACATAAAAGACAGCAATCAATCGCACTTTATTAGTCATACAACGAAATTTTGCCACACTTTGCTCACAGTTTCTTGTGCAATTTTTCTCCAAAAAAATTGTGCCATCACAATATATGTGTCAAAAGTCAAACTATTGACTAGTAACATTTCGTTTTCACAATAATTTCTTCTTTTTTGTAACAAATATTTTATATTATTTCGTGATGAAGTCGGTAGTAATGGGCCGGCGTACACGCCTGTGGCATGTATCATTTTTCGTGAATGAGATTTCCTCCCCCGCATCTCATCCGCGAAAAGTGATGAATGCTAGCGGCATGTACGCCTAGGCAATTTTTATTATAATTATTTGATTATTTTATTATAATTTATTTATTAGTTTTTATTTTATTTTATTATTATACCTACATACTATACCATTGTCAAAGTGCTTCCCCAAATATGCCTATCTAATGTCTTTTCTTCTAAAGTGATGTTGACTTTAATATATGATCCTTTAACAGTTAGATTCATAAAAGGTTTTTCCTATAAAATAGGTTCAACAGGTGTTGAATAAAATGTCAATGGAAAGGAGTTGAAGCAAAGTTGAATGCATGAAGTTTGGTATGGTTAATTACATTTCGCTATAGTTGTTTAGCACCTTTTAGTTTAACTTTAAAAATGCACCGGGAATACATGACACTCAAAGATACCTTTGCATTCCGCAACTGTCGCATTTAATAGACGTTACGGAAGAATTCAACAAAGTCAAATCTAATCAACTTCTCATCAGCTCACCTTTACCTAAATGTTGGAAAATGGGGCTTATTACTTCTTTCTATCCCCATAACATTATCACCGAATATGGTGGCTGGTTGGATGTCCATCATCATGCTTCTTGGCTTTGCAATAGGTTTGTTCGATGAAAACACCGTGTAACTATCTTTAAAAATTTTACTAATAAAGACAAAAAATATGCAACGAAACAGAGTGACAAATGATTCATTTTCGTAAATAAATGAGAACGGGCGGAGCTTTCAAATTTTACTCTCATAAAATGTTCCCGTGCATTTGTGAAAACACGGGTTTTCTGAAATATTGTGGATGTCACCAAAGTTAGTCCGAAAGTTGTTGCTGTAATCATCTGATATTTGAACAGAACGTGCTTCTGTTTACATTCTAAAGAGATTAAGTGGGTGAACTCATGCTGGATTCTCTGATGGTTTTGGGAAAATTGAGAATTTTATTTGACAGAAATTTTACATCTCCTTTCAGCAACTTGGCCAAAGCTAAATTTATTTTTTTCTTAAAAAATTGAGGTAGTTTGACCTGATGTACGAAAAATTATTCATTATTATGAATAGTTTAAAGGGTTTTGAAGATATTTACGAAGATGTCATACGTTCTCTTCATTTTTATACCCTAGATGAAATCATAGGGGTATACTAAGTTTATCATTCCGTTTGTAACACCTCGAAATAATGATGGTAGAGCAAAATGGATTGGACACCCATTCATAATATTAAAAGTTATTTTGATTTTTGCATGTCCGTCCGTGCACACAATAACGCGTATACTTAGAGAGCTGAAATTTTGTGCACGGACTTTAAAAAAAAAAAAGTAAAATTAAGTTCGAAAATGAGACAAATCGGGCAACTCCTTCGTGGGGTTGCCATATAAAAAATTCGTTATCAGCTGTATATTTGGACACTGCTTGAGAACGCGTCGACGTAGAGAGCTGAAATTTCGTACATGCTGTTTTTACTACATTAGCAAATAAAATGTCAAAAATGGACTAAATCGGGCAACTCCTTCTTGGTGTAGCCATATAAAAATTTAGGTTTTTTACGTATACTTTGAAAACGATCAGTCCAAGACATTTTTATTGTACTAAAAACTTCTGCAGAATACGAAATCCTATAAAATTGGTTATGATCATTTTTTGTGTGCAACAAACCGTTCTAGAAATATATGCGAAAAACAACTTCAAAATCAAACTTGAATAGATCGGTGACCATACGAAATTTAATACGGGCATTCATCTAGGGTATCATAAGAATTGGTCATAGACCAATTCTAGCTTTTTTATTTGTTGGTTTTCAAACTCGTTGTCTCAGTTGCACAACATTGCACAACAGTAATGCATAGCCAAGCTTGTCCCCCCCCCCCCCTATTCATACAATAGGGAGTGCTTCTATGATCCTTGAATCTTTCCGCGCCGTTTGAGCATCCCCCCTCAAAATTCGCTACTTATAGCCTTGCAATATTTTTTGCACAATTTTTTTTGTCACGGAGCGGAACGGGATGCTTTTGACGCAAGACCTTCAAACTAAAATATATCTGAAGAAATTTTTAAAACTGATCCAGACCGACTATACGGGATAGTGGATGTGTGAGCGAAAGTCTTATAAGGTCGTACTTATTTATGTGCTTCTACTCCTAGCATACGTGCACGACTTTTATACGATGCTTATAAAAATCGATGTACCTTTGCGCGCATATGGCTCATTACGGGAAGTCATAAAATAAGACCTTTTTGTTGAACTATGAGTGAGGAAAGGTCTTACAAGGAATGTTGCAATTTAATTTCGGTTGGAATATGGAAAAAGAAATCTAGTTCAAAGTTTTACGCGAAAATAAGTTTTTTTTTAAATCCATTTTGAAATTACAATTTCTCTGAGGCGACCATAAACACATTTTCATTGATTGCATAATTTAAAAATTCCTCAATCTGCACAATTAAAAAAAAATATCGACTAACATTATTATTAAATTTTTTCAAGAAGGAGTTTATTTGGATTCTCCGGTATATAACAAAAGCTAAAAAATGTTTTTAATTTGTTATTTCATCACACAATCCATTATATTTTTGGTGACAAGTTTCAAGTCTTGGTGTTAACTCATCGACAGGTCCCAAATAGCGAAATTAAGTGACTTGAAAAACAAATGAAAAAATAAAACAAAGAAAAGAAATTAGAAAATGAAAAAAATTGAGAAAACATAAGAAAAAAAAATTTATTAAAAAAATTTAAAAAAACCAGATTTATTCGAAACGAATCGAACCTGTATACGCCCGCAGTGGGCTGAAAAAAGAAAAAAGAAAAAGCAGGAATAAGAATCGTTTGGTGTTAGCAGAAAACCTTACACTCATTGGTACAGCTTGGTTTTCTGCCTGCTGTAGACGCTTGCAACAGATCAAATTGATCTCCTGTCATATAAACTCAGAATAAATAAACTCCTATATTACACCAAGGAGGAAGAAATAAAAGTAGAGATTACTCTTTAGGATTTTTTACCGGGGTAAACTTATATTTGTTCAAGAAGGAATTTATTTGGATTCTCCGGTATATAGCAAAAGTTAAAAAAGCTTTGAATATTTTTTCTCAATTTTTATCTTTTTTTTTTTAATTTTAAATATCATTTAGCTTATGCAGATAGATTTAATTTTTTTTTATTTTTAGTGAAACTAGACTGATAATAATTTTGCATTTTTTGTTATTTTCATTACAGCGAACTACTGCTCATCAGTTTCAAATTGCCGTTCAATTCAAAAGTGAGTACTTTTACTTTAGAATTGTTTTAAATTATTTTCGTAAATTTTTCGAACAAGTGCTAAATTTATTTTAAATTTATAAAATACTAATAGAATTTGTATTTTATGAAAGTTTTATGAAGTTTTAATGGAAAGCCTTGCAATAATGGCAGATCCACGATGTGCTCTCTTTTTAGTCTAGATTTATTTATATTTTTTCCAAGTCGTTTTTATTTTCATTAAGATAATTACGTGTGGCAAAAGATGTTTTGGTTACTGAAAAATATTTGCATAGCAATTAAAAATACTGTCAGCTTCTACGCTTATCCTTATCATATTTTGTAATTTTTTTTTAATTCAATCTCAAAAGTGATGGTGATGGCGTAAATTTTACATTTTAGTTCATAAGTGAAAAACGCCGCTGTACTGAAAATTTTTCCTTTCTACCCAAAAACAACGAATATTTTCAACCAAATTATTATTAAGAAGTACGGAATTTTTTTCGAAAAACAACGTACAAAATAAATAAATATTTTTGCGAGAATAAAGAAAAAACTGGAATTTCTGTAATTTTTTTTTCGGCTTAACATTTTCGTTTTCGCTTTACTATACAACATATGAATGTCCAAATGGCCTTAATATTTATTTGTGCTTGCGATATTGTTTTTTTTTTTTAGAAATGAGTCCTGATGCTCCTTATTTAATGGAAGTCTACTTGTATCCACATCTATGAAGTTATTAATTATATTCGTGCATTACAAGTAAATTTAAATATGCACAAAAGTTGCCATTTCAGGGGCGTTCATATTTAAATTTGAATTTATAAGTTTTTTATGTATAATTGGAGGTGATATATTATCGATTTCGTTTTCACCGTAGTTTAAACTTACTGTTTAGCGTTATTTAAAATATCTAAAGTGAAATATCCTTTTTCTATAAAATATAATATTACATATTTTACACATATAATAATAGCATATACCCGAGTGTGTATTATGCATGATACTAGAAAATGTCATTCGAACAAAAGTTCTAATGTAGAGCAATTCTAGAGGCAATAGAGCAGCCCATTCGAATTCCTTATTAGAGAAACAGAGTGGATCTAGGTCGATGTCCACAGAACGATAGATTTTCAGGAAGTCATGGGGTGTTTGGACCCGACACAGATCTTAGTGACACCCCTCTAACCTAATCTAACCTACTAGAACTATACCAGACTTAGAACTGCTTATAGATTCTTGAGGTAAACATTTATCAAACAAACGCAAACACATATGCTTGAACTTGTGATTTTCTTTATAACAGAGACGAATTTGGCTATTTGCCGCCCCAAGGCTGAAAATTTTTGCCGCCTTTTTGTCTTTTAATTAATTTACAAAATGTGATTAGGCTTGTGAATGTGAAAAATGGTAAGAAATTTTGAAAGAAAAATTTGCTACTGAACAAATTATTATTATTTTTTTAATACATATATGCACAATGTACATATTTAATATTCTTAAATAATAAATATAACCAAAACACTTCTTTAAGCCACAGGCTTTCTGGGTGCCTTTTTTCTGCAAAGTCATGAATAACGTCCTCGAAGTCCAGGGATGTTGTGAGGTCAGATTCAATATTCAAAATTACCATTGCGGCCATTCTTTCTTGCTCAACTCTTGATCAAAATCAAACCGGAAAAAACTCTTTTCTGCAGATTATTTTGTTGCTGGTGTAAATAAATATAGTCTGGTAATAATATCAATATTTGGATGTATGGTTTTGAAATTCATATCGTTGAACCACTTATTATGTCTTGATAAGAGATAGATCAGGTAGAGCTGGTTCTTTCTTTGACAGGCAATGAAAATAAGCAGCATTATTTAGTCCTTCTTGTTATCGACATCATTGGGACAGCTTTTGCGAAGATATAATGATTTGGCTTTTATATAATCAAAAATCTTATCTTTCATAGAACTGCATTCCTGAAATGAGAATTTCAAATTAAATTCTTCATAGGACATTCATCTTTTTCGAGTTTCCGTTATAAAACAATATGTAACAACTTGAAATATACAAATTTGAAATACGTCCCTCCATTCATTAATTTTTGTTTCATTTTCACAAGGAGCAAGGAACAGAATACGCTTGGGGAGAAATTTCTTTGAACTAGGCTTGTAAAACAGTACATATATGTTGCTGCCATATTGGTCGCTTTATCGGAGGACTGGCGGCGACTGTTTTTCATATCTATGGTCAAAGATACAAAGACCTTGATCAAAGCGTTAAGCATATACTGACCTTTATGCCCAGCGTTTAGAAATGTCAGGAAACGTTCTATCATAGACCATCTAGACCATCGTCGTGTTTAATACACCGTACAATCACTGCTAACTTGTCATTACGCGAAATATCAGATTTTGAATCTACCATGACCGAAAAATATTTCGTTTCTTTAATTTCGACTGCAATAGAATGAACAACTGTATTGACCATAATATCAATAAATTCTTCATTCTTCGTACCACCAACAATAATTTCATTCAATTTTACGTTAGAACTCGAACCAAGGTTGATTGTTGATCGGTTCATTGGAGATTAGGCATAACGGGCAGAGTAACCAAACATTTTTGGAACTTTATTTATGCCGCGGTTGCGCTGTACATTACGCAGAGAATTCTTATGTCGATTTCGATGGGACTTTGGTGCAACACCAGTATTGCACTTTTTCCAGCAGTGCAACACTCAAAATGTTCGATGGGACAATTTTTATAGCAGAAGTGCAACACAAGCTTTGCACTCACTTCCCCTACTTTGCACCGGATATTTTCTTGGTGTTGGTTGGCTTTAAGTTAAAAAAAAATGTTTCTATATATCAATAAACAACATTTATTACGTTTGACAGTTCCGTGTATATAATACGTGTGTCAACATATACAAGGAATATGACAGAAATATGTTCGATGGACTTCAGTTCTCCCAGTTCTCCGCTGCCAGAAAAAGTGCAAAACTGAAATGGTCCCATCGAAATCGACATTAGTGTAACTTCTATCATCATCATTAGGCAATAGTTATAGCAATTTTTCTTCCGTATTGTTGAATTATTTTATTTTAAATAATTTTTTTTTTTGTATAATATTTTATGGTACTAGTTCTTTTTTATCATCACAAGCTTGCCGCCCCCTCCCCCCCAAAATTTGCCGCCCTAGGCTTCAGCATAATCAGCCTATGCCTAAACTGCTATTATAAAAACATTTGCTTTTGGCATGCTCTAAAACATGTTATGGTCCATTCCAGCATGCACTACGTATTTCACAATCTGTATATTCTGCTCTAGTATGCCATGCGACATCAAGCTCTTCTGCATACAATGAGCTTTTAACTGTGATTCATACACCCTATTATTTCTAATATCGAGTTTTTTTCAACGAGTTCTACACCGGTGCAGTGCAGCTTTACGTGTTTTTGTTTTTGTAATGCAACAACAAAAACACATAAAGCTACACTGCACGGGTGTAGAGCTCGTTGAAAAGAATTCAACATAAGATACAAGGTAACTCCGATACGGTTGATATGGCCCCTTCCCCTGCCACAAATTTTTTGTTTACCCAGGTGAGTGCTATAACTCTGCTCTACTAACCACCATAGAGCAAACACCCTGTATAGCTATGATTTGATATTATACAAGCACGCAATACCAAAATAAATTTGCTTGTTTTAACTACTGTCCACACTGCACCAACTACTTTGTTGAAATTTGTGATGGAATAGGCAAACCCTTGCAAACTTTGTTTTCAAACACATTTGCTTATATAGGGCGTGTTTTTAAAGTCGTCAAATGTGCTCATTTGATCATTTGTGCACAAATAAGAGTTTTTAAATCCTCTCTGCGATTCATTTGACGTTACATTTATCGTTTTTAAAGTCTGTGATGTGCAAAAGAGAGAGTCACACTTGCTGCACGAATATTTTTGCAATCACTGCGATTCATGCAACGACTGATAACATATGATCGTTTTGACATTTTAATTTGATGGCCGGTTCAGTATTGCTTTGCTTTTGGTGTTTTCCTTGTTCTATTCCAATATAAACAATTTTAATATCATTTATTTAAAATGCCATACATATTATACATACATACGGTAGTATTAATATTGTGCAAATATAATTGTTTTTCATAGCCTGATTGTTTTGTCAAGAAAATCACATGTGCACAGAAAATCGTTTTTAAACTTCAATGCACAGATTGCACACGAGCATAAATGAATGAATCAGGAGAGCGTCAACATCGTCAAATGTGACGACTTTAAAAACACGCCCATACTTGTAACTTGTGACATATTTGCTTTGTTTGTTCGATATATTTTTACCGTATATACACTAGGAAAATATGGTTCGTAAACGTCTACGCACATGCTTTGCATTTGTTTAATCAGTGTACACCATCCTTAACAAGAAAATTAAGTTTAAACTCTGTTGTAGCAGTGTGTGACTGAACAAGTCGACGAATATATGGCGGGCTCATGGCTAAAGTGAACCAAGTCCACTTTTGTTTCTGTGAAAAAATGCGCAATTCAGTGTCAACATTTGGTTTTCCTCTTCCTGCCGGCTTAGTCCTTAATTTTCAAACTGAGATTATTTTTCCTTTAAAGGATTCACTTTGTTCGTTCGCTTGTAATTTTATCAATTTATGGAGTTACCGCACTGAAAAGGCAAGGCATATTGTTGTTTTGCGCAAAGAAAATTTCTAAAAACCCGATTTTTTCCTAGATTTTCCAAGAATTTCACATTACTTAATTCATTTAAAAGGAATTCTGAGGCATGCTATACAAATATTATACTGGGGCAAATACAATTAAAAAATATTTTGTATCTATGTAGGTATAGGTAGAATTTAATGTAGCCCAAATCAGCCACCCTATTCCATGAATACGATATGATATCAAATTCAAGTTCCCAGTAAATCATTACGATTAGAGATCGAATCGGAAGTGACTCGCTCAATCGAAGTTTGACCTCGATCTCGAGCCGAGAACGAAGGAAAAGGAACGCTAATTCGAAGCGAAATGACGACTCCATATCGATTCGCCTTCTCGGAACCTTTCGAAGAATTTTCAATTGAAAATAAGCAAGTTGTTGGCGAATTCCTCAATATGCTTAGCTGAAACAAATCACCACAAAGAATCATGATCTTTAATATGAGAGTCATATTTATCTGAAGCTGGTGTTGGATGGCTCACTGATCGTCCTGTACGCGCAAAGCTTTGTAGTGGCTGCGATGACTATCATTTATGAATTCTTCTTTGTTTATAAGATGACAAGTTTTGTTCATGGGAACCATAAATTTATTGATACATTGCTAATAAAACTGATAGTTGAAATGAGTTATATACATATTTAGAATTAATGGTATTATTAGAATTACATTAATGACTTACCTTGTTAGTTATGGAGGAAAGGAGCTAGGTTGACACAGCTATACTGTCACACGTCACGATTGTTGGAACGAATAGAGAAGAGAATAGAGATAGGTATAGTTTTCACTTGTTGACAATAAATCTGTAATGCATTATGTTAATAACAAAGCTCATCATCGATAATACTATCGATTTAACAGTAGTCCACATTGAATATATAGATGGTAGGTATTAATAGTTCATATTCAAACCATATTACTAACAATAGAAAGGAATGCGGATAAGTTGAGAAAACCGTTTTTTGTATGATGAAGCAAAATATAGAACAGATAGTATGCAAATTTTAAAGTAGCTTACTGAAGTCGAGAAGAAAGAATAAAAGTAAAGTTGTTAGCATGAAGTGTTAATTTAATTAATGAACAAATAAAGTAAAATTTTGAGAATAGTGCTTGTTTTATCTGTGAACAAAGGAGAAATGCAAAATTTCTACATAGTCCTTCAAGAACCGGATTAAAGAAGTAGCCCTTGTAAGTATTTGTAAAGGTAGAAAGTGCGAATCAAATTTTATAAAACTAGAAAAATAAGATCAACAAAAGCAGTAAGTGCAGCAATAAATATAATCAAATGCTGGTTGTTTTAACTAATAATTCAAGGAAAGATCAGACTGTAATTTTGAATTACTTTCTACCACAGAAGAGGTCGAAAACTTGAAAGTTTGTGATGATAAAAATTCGGATAATTTTATATGGAATTATATTGAATTCTTTTCTTAATTATTTTTCATAAAAAGAATTAAGAGCTATGTGATCGAAAAGAATTTATTCTTTTCCTTAATGAATGATTTTCGTCTTCTATTTCAGCTTGCTTCTTCAGCGACTTCTCCTTAGTCCCAGAACCCGTGTCTTTTTAATGACTTCCATTGTAAATTTCAAGCTGCAATTATTATTTTTTTTTAAAAAGGATTCCATTATCCTCACACCTTTCCGTCCTCCTGTTTTATTGGTAGTCTAATGAAAAGGAATAACACATTCCAAAAATAAAATCCTGTAATATTACCTTGTTTCTTTTCAACGCTCTTGATTTCATTCAAAGCTTTTAATTTTTAATCGATTCTTTCGCTTCTCTTCTATTATATTCTTTTGGATATCAAAAGCACAAATTTGTGTGAAAAACACTTTCAGTTTACAACGACACTTCTACAACGTTGTTTATCTACAATTTTCCTGTTATTTTTATCGCAAATATGTGAAATAGTTATTTGTACTTTGTGAAACAGAAATTCGTATTATAAATTTGTAGTTGTAATTTGTTATTTTGTGAAATAGGCCAAAGGTATGGTTAATGAAGACAATTGTTAAAGGAAGCATAAGCTATCAGTATAGTACGAAGCCTATATCCAATGATTATTTCAAAATCTTTTTTTCTTAAGAAAAAATTATTGCCGTTACTCTATTGGCTTAAAATTCCTCACCAGTCTTTCCGACATGTTCGACCATTTTACAGACAACAAACGGAGTCAATTATTTGATTTTTGTGATTCTTCTGCAAGCCTGACGCTGACATATTTGGGGTCTATCCCCGAATTCATATTGGCGAATGAGTTTTGTAGCGTCAGATAATCGAGGCTAGGAGCGCCGTTCTAGCTTTTGTTTTTGCATCCTTCCTGGGCCAATTACCTGGGTCCAGGAGAGCTTAGTAATTGTTTCCAGCGAAACTTACGTCTATGTTATACAATCTATAGTGGCTAAGACATATTTGCAAATATAAAAAATGCCAAAACCAAAAGAGAATTCAAATTTATCGGAAAAAACAGAAAACCAAGGATCAGAATTGAATCAAATTAATTAGATTTACCTCAAAGCTAACGAAAATTTTGTAACATCTACCAAACAAAAAAGGTAAAAGAGCAAAAAAATTCAATCAGAAAAAGAAAAAAAAACAGCTGAAAAGAAAATTCATAAGCTTATCAAAATCACAAGAAAATAAAAAAACAATATATTCCGAAAAAACTAAAAATTCCTAACTAATTATGTTTTGGAGTACCCTGTGTCAGCACAGCATGAATGTGGTAAGTGAATTAGCTAATTTCAGCAGTTGACTGATTGGTACCAGACTGGATCGTTGGCGTAAATGGAGTGTGCCTCTGCTGCAAGAATGACACCTTTTCTAGTAGTTTAGTTGCTGCCACCTGTTGGCGGATAGGTTCAGCAAAGCAAATCTCTTCATTCGCCTTTCGTTCATAATATTTTCTCTTGGCTTGATTCGTAAAAATAATTTTGTAAGCATACAGTTTATAACACAGTTTTAAGCCTTCTTGAGCAAAACAATGTAGTACATGAGATCTTAGGTACATATTTGGTGGAGGGAGCTCGGGGCGGTAAAAATGACGTAGGAAGAACGGTGTAACTGGTGGCTGGGAAAGGCATTGCGTAGATCACTGTATCTGAAGAAATTTTCGAAGTTTTCACGACAAAATGGCAGAAGGACGATCCTTGAATATTTAGTTAATTATACTATCGCCATTTTGCGTTGCTTTCGGAAACAGTGAGAGAGTCCTTTTGGAATTTATTTTATTTATGATCCTTGAATCCTTGAGCTTCTTTTGAGCCATTTCCCGTCAAAATTAATTAAAAAATTTAGCTAATTTTTTTTAAATATGTATGTAGGTATGTATGTAGTCATATCCTTTGCAAAAAAATTTTTTTTGTGAATGAAATAAATGGAAAAGGATTCTTTGGACGCAGGACCTTCAAATTAAATTATATCTGAAGGAATTTTCGAAAAGGATCACCGTTTTCCCGACCAAATGGCAGAAGGACGATCCTTGAATATTTAGTTAATTATACTATCGCCATTTTGCGTTGCTTTCGGAAACAGTGAGAGAGTCCTTTTGGAATTTATTTTATTTATGATCCTTGAATCCTTGAGCTTCTTTTGAGCCATTTCCCGTCAAAATTAATTAAAAAATTTAGCTAATTTTTTTTAAATATGTATGTAGGTATGTATGTAGTCATATCCTTTGCAAAAAAATTTTTTTTGTGAATGAAATAAATGGAAAAGGATTCTTTGGACGCAGGACCTTCAAATTAAATTATATCTGAAGGAATTTTCGAAAAGGATCACCGTTTTCCCGACCAAATGGCAGAAGGACGATCCTTGAATATTTAGTTAATTATACTATCGCCATTTTGCGTTGCTTTCGGAAACAGTGAGAGAGTCCTTTTGGAATTTATTTTATTTATGATCCTTGAATCCTTGAGCTTCTTTTGAGCCATTTCCCGTCAAAATTAATTAAAAAATTTAGCTAATTTTTTTTAAATATGTATGTAGGTATGTATGTAGTCATATCCTTTGCAAAAAAATTTTTTTTGTGAATGAAATAAATGGAAAAGGGTTCTTTGGACGCAGGACCTTCAAATTAAATTATATCTGAAGGAATTTTCGAAAAGGATCACCGTTTTCCCGACCAAATGGCAGAAGGACGATCCTTGAATATTTAGTTAATTATACTATCGCCATTTTGCGTTGCTTTCGGAAACAGTGAGAGAGTCCTTTTGGAATTTATTTTATTTATGATCCTTGAATCCTTGAGCTTCTTTTGAGCCATTTCCCGTCAAAATTAATTAAAAAATTTAGCTAATTTTTTTTAAATATGTATGTAGGTATGTATGTAGTCATATCCTTTGCAAAAAAATTTTTTTTGTGAATGAAATAAATGGAAAAGGATTCTTTGGACGCAGGACCTTCAAATTAAATTATATCTGAAGGAATTTTCGAAAAGGATCACCGTTTTCCCGACCAAATGGCAGAAGGACGATCCTTGAATATTTAGTTAATTATACTATCGCCATTTTGCGTTGCTTTCGGAAACAGTGAGAGAGTCCTTTTGGAATTTATTTTATTTATGATCCTTGAATCCTTGAGCTTCTTTTGAGCCATTTCCCGTCAAAATTAATTAAAAAATTTAGCTAATTTTTTTTAAATATGTATGTAGGTATGTATGTAGTCATATCCTTTGCAAAAAAATTTTTTTTGTGAATGAAATAAATGGAAAAGGGTTCTTTGGACGCAGGACCTTCAAATTAAATTATATCTGAAGGAATTTTCGAAAAGGATCACCGTTTTCCCGACCAAATGGCAGAAGGACGATCCTTGAATATTTAGTTAATTATACTATCGCCATTTTGCGTTGCTTTCGGAAACAGTGAGAGAGTCCTTTTGGAATTTATTTTATTTATGATCCTTGAATCCTTGAGCTTCTTTTGAGCCATTTCCCGTCAAAATTAATTAAAAAATTTAGCTAATTTTTTTTAAATATGTATGTAGGTATGTATGTAGTCATATCCTTTGCAAAAAAATTTTTTTTGTGAATGAAATAAATGGAAAAGGATTCTTTGGACGCAGGACCTTCAAATTAAATTATATCTGAAGGAATTTTCGAAAAGGATCACCGTTTTCCCGACCAAATGGCAGAAGGACGATCCTTGAATATTTAGTTAATTATACTATCGCCATTTTGCGTTGCTTTCGGAAACAGTGAGAGAGTCCTTTTGGAATTTATTTTATTTATGATCCTTGAATCCTTGAGCTTCTTTTGAGCCATTTCCCGTCAAAATTAATTAAAAAATTTAGCTAATTTTTTTTAAATATGTATGTAGGTATGTATGTAGTCATATCCTTTGCAAAAAAATTTTTTTTGTGAATGAAATAAATGGAAAAGGATTCTTTGGACGCAGGACCTTCAAATTAAATTATATCTGAAGGAATTTTCGAAAAGGATCACCGTTTTCCCGACCAAATGGCAGAAGGACGATCCTTGAATATTTAGTTAATTATACTATCGCCATTTTGCGTTGCTTTCGGAAACAGTGAGAGAGTCCTTTTGGAATTTATTTTATTTATGATCCTTGAATCCTTGAGCTTCTTTTGAGCCATTTCCCGTCAAAATTAATTAAAAAATTTAGCTAATTTTTTTTAAATATGTATGTAGGTATGTATGTAGTCATATCCTTTGCAAAAAAATTTTTTTTGTGAATGAAATAAATGGAAAAGGGTTCTTTGGACGCAGGACCTTCAAATTAAATTATATCTGAAGGAATTTTCGAAAAGGATCACCGTTTTCCCGACCAAATGGCAGAAGGACGATCCTTGAATATTTAGTTAATTATACTATCGCCATTTTGCGTTGCTTTCGGAAACAGTGAGAGAGTCCTTTTGGAATTTATTTTATTTATGATCCTTGAATCCTTGAGCTTCTTTTGAGCCATTTCCCGTCAAAATTAATTAAAAAATTTAGCTAATTTTTTTTAAATATGTATGTAGGTATGTATGTAGTCATATCCTTTGCAAAAAAATTTTTTTTGTGAATGAAATAAATGGAAAAGGATTCTTTGGACGCAGGACCTTCAAATTAAATTATATCTGAAGGAATTTTCGAAAAGGATCACCGTTTTCCCGACCAAATGGCAGAAGGACGATCCTTGAATATTTAGTTAATTATACTATCGCCATTTTGCGTTGCTTTCGGAAACAGTGAGAGAGTCCTTTTGGAATTTATTTTATTTATGATCCTTGAATCCTTGAGCTTCTTTTGAGCCATTTCCCGTCAAAATTAATTAAAAAATTTAGCTAATTTTTTTTAAATATGTATGTAGGTATGTATGTAGTCATATCCTTTGCAAAAAAATTTTTTTTGTGAATGAAATAAATGGAAAAGGGTTCTTTGGACGCAGGACCTTCAAATTAAATTATATCTGAAGGAATTTTCGAAAAGGATCACCGTTTTCCCGACCAAATGGCAGAAGGACGATCCTTGAATATTTAGTTAATTATACTATCGCCATTTTGCGTTGCTTTCGGAAACAGTGAGAGAGTCCTTTTGGAATTTATTTTATTTATGATCCTTGAATCCTTGAGCTTCTTTTGAGCCATTTCCCGTCAAAATTAATTAAAAAATTTAGCTAATTTTTTTTAAATATGTATGTAGGTATGTATGTAGTCATATCCTTTGCAAAAAAATTTTTTTTGTGAATGAAATAAATGGAAAAGGATTCTTTGGACGCAGGACCTTCAAATTAAATTATATCTGAAGGAATTTTCGAAAAGGATCACCGTTTTCCCGACCAAATGGCAGAAGGACGATCCTTGAATATTTAGTTAATTATACTATCGCCATTTTGCGTTGCTTTCGGAAACAGTGAGAGAGTCCTTTTGGAATTTATTTTATTTATGATCCTTGAATCCTTGAGCTTCTTTTGAGCCATTTCCCGTCAAAATTAATTAAAAAATTTAGCTAATTTTTTTTAAATATGTATGTAGGTATGTATGTAGTCATATCCTTTGCAAAAAAATTTTTTTTGTGAATGAAATAAATGGAAAAGGATTCTTTGGACGCAGGACCTTCAAATTAAATTATATCTGAAGGAATTTTCGAAAAGGATCACCGTTTTCCCGACCAAATGGCAGAAGGACGATCCTTGAATATTTAGTTAATTATACTATCGCCATTTTGCGTTGCTTTCGGAAACAGTGAGAGAGTCCTTTTGGAATTTATTTTATTTATGATCCTTGAATCCTTGAGCTTCTTTTGAGCCATTTCCCGTCAAAATTAATTAAAAAATTTAGCTAATTTTTTTTAAATATGTATGTAGGTATGTATGTAGTCATATCCTTTGCAAAAAAATTTTTTTTGTGAATGAAATAAATGGAAAAGGGTTCTTTGGACGCAGGACCTTCAAATTAAATTATATCTGAAGGAATTTTCGAAAAGGATCACCGTTTTCCCGACCAAATGGCAGAAGGACGATCCTTGAATATTTAGTTAATTATACTATCGCCATTTTGCGTTGCTTTCGGAAACAGTGAGAGAGTCCTTTTGGAATTTATTTTATTTATGATCCTTGAATCCTTGAGCTTCTTTTGAGCCATTTCCCGTCAAAATTAATTAAAAAATTTAGCTAATTTTTTTTAAATATGTATGTAGGTATGTATGTAGTCATATCCTTTGCAAAAAAATTTTTTTTGTGAATGAAATAAATGGAAAAGGATTCTTTGGACGCAGGACCTTCAAATTAAATTATATCTGAAGGAATTTTCGAAAAGGATCACCGTTTTCCCGACCAAATGGCAGAAGGACGATCCTTGAATATTTAGTTAATTATACTATCGCCATTTTGCGTTGCTTTCGGAAACAGTGAGAGAGTCCTTTTGGAATTTATTTTATTTATGATCCTTGAATCCTTGAGCTTCTTTTGAGCCATTTCCCGTCAAAATTAATTAAAAAATTTAGCTAATTTTTTTTAAATATGTATGTAGGTATGTATGTAGTCATATCCTTTGCAAAAAAATTTTTTTTGTGAATGAAATAAATGGAAAAGGATTCTTTGGACGCAGGACCTTCAAATTAAATTATATCTGAAGGAATTTTCGAAAAGGATCACCGTTTTCCCGACCAAATGGCAGAAGGACGATCCTTGAATATTTAGTTAATTATACTATCGCCATTTTGCGTTGCTTTCGGAAACAGTGAGAGAGTCCTTTTGGAATTTATTTTATTTATGATCCTTGAATCCTTGAGCTTCTTTTGAGCCATTTCCCGTCAAAATTAATTAAAAAATTTAGCTAATTTTTTTTAAATATGTATGTAGGTATGTATGTAGTCATATCCTTTGCAAAAAAATTTTTTTTGTGAATGAAATAAATGGAAAAGGATTCTTTGGACGCAGGACCTTCAAATTAAATTATATCTGAAGGAATTTTCGAAAAGGATCACCGTTTTCCCGACCAAATGGCAGAAGGACGATCCTTGAATATTTAGTTAATTATACTATCGCCATTTTGCGTTGCTTTCGGAAACAGTGAGAGAGTCCTTTTGGAATTTATTTTATTTATGATCCTTGAATCCTTGAGCTTCTTTTGAGCCATTTCCCGTCAAAATTAATTAAAAAATTTAGCTAATTTTTTTTAAATATGTATGTAGGTATGTATGTAGTCATATCCTTTGCAAAAAAATTTTTTTTGTGAATGAAATAAATGGAAAAGGGTTCTTTGGACGCAGGACCTTCAAATTAAATTATATCTGAAGGAATTTTCGAAAAGGATCACCGTTTTCCCGACCAAATGGCAGAAGGACGATCCTTGAATATTTAGTTAATTATACTATCGCCATTTTGCGTTGCTTTCGGAAACAGTGAGAGAGTCCTTTTGGAATTTATTTTATTTATGATCCTTGAATCCTTGAGCTTCTTTTGAGCCATTTCCCGTCAAAATTAATTAAAAAATTTAGCTAATTTTTTTTAAATATGTATGTAGGTATGTATGTAGTCATATCCTTTGCAAAAAAATTTTTTTTGTGAATGAAATAAATGGAAAAGGATTCTTTGGACGCAGGACCTTCAAATTAAATTATATCTGAAGGAATTTTCGAAAAGGATCACCGTTTTCCCGACCAAATGGCAGAAGGACGATCCTTGAATATTTAGTTAATTATACTATCGCCATTTTGCGTTGCTTTCGGAAACAGTGAGAGAGTCCTTTTGGAATTTATTTTATTTATGATCCTTGAATCCTTGAGCTTCTTTTGAGCCATTTCCCGTCAAAATTAATTAAAAAATTTAGCTAATTTTTTTTAAATATGTATGTAGGTATGTATGTAGTCATATCCTTTGCAAAAAAATTTTTTTTGTGAATGAAATAAATGGAAAAGGGTTCTTTGGACGCAGGACCTTCAAATTAAATTATATCTGAAGGAATTTTCGAAAAGGATCACCGTTTTCCCGACCAAATGGCAGAAGGACGATCCTTGAATATTTAGTTAATTATACTATCGCCATTTTGCGTTGCTTTCGGAAACAGTGAGAGAGTCCTTTTGGAATTTATTTTATTTATGATCCTTGAATCCTTGAGCTTCTTTTGAGCCATTTCCCGTCAAAATTAATTAAAAAATTTAGCTAATTTTTTTTAAATATGTATGTAGGTATGTATGTAGTCATATCCTTTGCAAAAAAATTTTTTTTGTGAATGAAATAAATGGAAAAGGATTCTTTGGACGCAGGACCTTCAAATTAAATTATATCTGAAGGAATTTTCGAAAAGGATCACCGTTTTCCCGACCAAATGGCAGAAGGACGATCCTTGAATATTTAGTTAATTATACTATCGCCATTTTGCGTTGCTTTCGGAAACAGTGAGAGAGTCCTTTTGGAATTTATTTTATTTATGATCCTTGAATCCTTGAGCTTCTTTTGAGCCATTTCCCGTCAAAATTAATTAAAAAATTTAGCTAATTTTTTTTAAATATGTATGTAGGTATGTATGTAGTCATATCCTTTGCAAAAAAATTTTTTTTGTGAATGAAATAAATGGAAAAGGATTCTTTGGACGCAGGACCTTCAAATTAAATTATATCTGAAGGAATTTTCGAAAAGGATCACCGTTTTCCCGACCAAATGGCAGAAGGACGATCCTTGAATATTTAGTTAATTATACTATCGCCATTTTGCGTTGCTTTCGGAAACAGTGAGAGAGTCCTTTTGGAATTTATTTTATTTATGATCCTTGAATCCTTGAGCTTCTTTTGAGCCATTTCCCGTCAAAATTAATTAAAAAATTTAGCTAATTTTTTTTAAATATGTATGTAGGTATGTATGTAGTCATATCCTTTGCAAAAAAATTTTTTTTGTGAATGAAATAAATGGAAAAGGGTTCTTTGGACGCAGGACCTTCAAATTAAATTATATCTGAAGGAATTTTCGAAAAGGATCACCGTTTTCCCGACCAAATGGCAGAAGGACGATCCTTGAATATTTAGTTAATTATACTATCGCCATTTTGCGTTGCTTTCGGAAACAGTGAGAGAGTCCTTTTGGAATTTATTTTATTTATGATCCTTGAATCCTTGAGCTTCTTTTGAGCCATTTCCCGTCAAAATTAATTAAAAAATTTAGCTAATTTTTTTTAAATATGTATGTAGGTATGTATGTAGTCATATCCTTTGCAAAAAAATTTTTTTTGTGAATGAAATAAATGGAAAAGGGTTCTTTGGACGCAGGACCTTCAAATTAAATTATATCTGAAGGAATTTTCGAAAAGGATCACCGTTTTCCCGACCAAATGGCAGAAGGACGATCCTTGAATATTTAGTTAATTATACTATCGCCATTTTGCGTTGCTTTCGGAAACAGTGAGAGAGTCCTTTTGGAATTTATTTTATTTATGATCCTTGAATCCTTGAGCTTCTTTTGAGCCATTTCCCGTCAAAATTAATTAAAAAATTTAGCTAATTTTTTTTAAATATGTATGTAGGTATGTATGTAGTCATATCCTTTGCAAAAAAATTTTTTTTGTGAATGAAATAAATGGAAAAGGATTCTTTGGACGCAGGACCTTCAAATTAAATTATATCTGAAGGAATTTTCGAAAAGGATCACCGTTTTCCCGACCAAATGGCAGAAGGACGATCCTTGAATATTTAGTTAATTATACTATCGCCATTTTGCGTTGCTTTCGGAAACAGTGAGAGAGTCCTTTTGGAATTTATTTTATTTATGATCCTTGAATCCTTGAGCTTCTTTTGAGCCATTTCCCGTCAAAATTAATTAAAAAATTTAGCTAATTTTTTTTAAATATGTATGTAGGTATGTATGTAGTCATATCCTTTGCAAAAAAATTTTTTTTGTGAATGAAATAAATGGAAAAGGGTTCTTTGGACGCAGGACCTTCAAATTAAATTATATCTGAAGGAATTTTCGAAAAGGATCACCGTTTTCCCGACCAAATGGCAGAAGGACGATCCTTGAATATTTAGTTAATTATACTATCGCCATTTTGCGTTGCTTTCGGAAACAGTGAGAGAGTCCTTTTGGAATTTATTTTATTTATGATCCTTGAATCCTTGAGCTTCTTTTGAGCCATTTCCCGTCAAAATTAATTAAAAAATTTAGCTAATTTTTTTTAAATATGTATGTAGGTATGTATGTAGTCATATCCTTTGCAAAAAAATTTTTTTTGTGAATGAAATAAATGGAAAAGGATTCTTTGGACGCAGGACCTTCAAATTAAATTATATCTGAAGGAATTTTCGAAAAGGATCACCGTTTTCCCGACCAAATGGCAGAAGGACGATCCTTGAATATTTAGTTAATTATACTATCGCCATTTTGCGTTGCTTTCGGAAACAGTGAGAGAGTCCTTTTGGAATTTATTTTATTTATGATCCTTGAATCCTTGAGCTTCTTTTGAGCCATTTCCCGTCAAAATTAATTAAAAAATTTAGCTAATTTTTTTTAAATATGTATGTAGGTATGTATGTAGTCATATCCTTTGCAAAAAAATTTTTTTTGTGAATGAAATAAATGGAAAAGGATTCTTTGGACGCAGGACCTTCAAATTAAATTATATCTGAAGGAATTTTCGAAAAGGATCACCGTTTTCCCGACCAAATGGCAGAAGGACGATCCTTGAATATTTAGTTAATTATACTATCGCCATTTTGCGTTGCTTTCGGAAACAGTGAGAGAGTCCTTTTGGAATTTATTTTATTTATGATCCTTGAATCCTTGAGCTTCTTTTGAGCCATTTCCCGTCAAAATTAATTAAAAAATTTAGCTAATTTTTTTTAAATATGTATGTAGGTATGTATGTAGTCATATCCTTTGCAAAAAAATTTTTTTTGTGAATGAAATAAATGGAAAAGGGTTCTTTGGACGCAGGACCTTCAAATTAAATTATATCTGAAGGAATTTTCGAAAAGGATCACCGTTTTCCCGACCAAATGGCAGAAGGACGATCCTTGAATATTTAGTTAATTATACTATCGCCATTTTGCGTTGCTTTCGGAAACAGTGAGAGAGTCCTTTTGGAATTTATTTTATTTATGATCCTTGAATCCTTGAGCTTCTTTTGAGCCATTTCCCGTCAAAATTAATTAAAAAATTTAGCTAATTTTTTTTAAATATGTATGTAGGTATGTATGTAGTCATATCCTTTGCAAAAAAATTTTTTTTGTGAATGAAATAAATGGAAAAGGATTCTTTGGACGCAGGACCTTCAAATTAAATTATATCTGAAGGAATTTTCGAAAAGGATCACCGTTTTCCCGACCAAATGGCAGAAGGACGATCCTTGAATATTTAGTTAATTATACTATCGCCATTTTGCGTTGCTTTCGGAAACAGTGAGAGAGTCCTTTTGGAATTTATTTTATTTATGATCCTTGAATCCTTGAGCTTCTTTTGAGCCATTTCCCGTCAAAATTAATTAAAAAATTTAGCTAATTTTTTTTAAATATGTATGTAGGTATGTATGTAGTCATATCCTTTGCAAAAAAATTTTTTTTGTGAATGAAATAAATGGAAAAGGATTCTTTGGACGCAGGACCTTCAAATTAAATTATATCTGAAGGAATTTTCGAAAAGGATCACCGTTTTCCCGACCAAATGGCAGAAGGACGATCCTTGAATATTTAGTTAATTATACTATCGCCATTTTGCGTTGCTTTCGGAAACAGTGAGAGAGTCCTTTTGGAATTTATTTTATTTATGATCCTTGAATCCTTGAGCTTCTTTTGAGCCATTTCCCGTCAAAATTAATTAAAAAATTTAGCTAATTTTTTTTAAATATGTATGTAGGTATGTATGTAGTCATATCCTTTGCAAAAAAATTTTTTTTGTGAATGAAATAAATGGAAAAGGATTCTTTGGACGCAGGACCTTCAAATTAAATTATATCTGAAGGAATTTTCGAAAAGGATCACCGTTTTCCCGACCAAATGGCAGAAGGACGATCCTTGAATATTTAGTTAATTATACTATCGCCATTTTGCGTTGCTTTCGGAAACAGTGAGAGAGTCCTTTTGGAATTTATTTTATTTATGATCCTTGAATCCTTGAGCTTCTTTTGAGCCATTTCCCGTCAAAATTAATTAAAAAATTTAGCTAATTTTTTTTAAATATGTATGTAGGTATGTATGTAGTCATATCCTTTGCAAAAAAATTTTTTTTGTGAATGAAATAAATGGAAAAGGGTTCTTTGGACGCAGGACCTTCAAATTAAATTATATCTGAAGGAATTTTCGAAAAGGATCACCGTTTTCCCGACCAAATGGCAGAAGGACGATCCTTGAATATTTAGTTAATTATACTATCGCCATTTTGCGTTGCTTTCGGAAACAGTGAGAGAGTCCTTTTGGAATTTATTTTATTTATGATCCTTGAATCCTTGAGCTTCTTTTGAGCCATTTCCCGTCAAAATTAATTAAAAAATTTAGCTAATTTTTTTTAAATATGTATGTAGGTATGTATGTAGTCATATCCTTTGCAAAAAAATTTTTTTTGTGAATGAAATAAATGGAAAAGGATTCTTTGGACGCAGGACCTTCAAATTAAATTATATCTGAAGGAATTTTCGAAAAGGATCACCGTTTTCCCGACCAAATGGCAGAAGGACGATCCTTGAATATTTAGTTAATTATACTATCGCCATTTTGCGTTGCTTTCGGAAACAGTGAGAGAGTCCTTTTGGAATTTATTTTATTTATGATCCTTGAATCCTTGAGCTTCTTTTGAGCCATTTCCCGTCAAAATTAATTAAAAAATTTAGCTAATTTTTTTTAAATATGTATGTAGGTATGTATGTAGTCATATCCTTTGCAAAAAAATTTTTTTTGTGAATGAAATAAATGGAAAAGGGTTCTTTGGACGCAGGACCTTCAAATTAAATTATATCTGAAGGAATTTTCGAAAAGGATCACCGTTTTCCCGACCAAATGGCAGAAGGACGATCCTTGAATATTTAGTTAATTATACTATCGCCATTTTGCGTTGCTTTCGGAAACAGTGAGAGAGTCCTTTTGGAATTTATTTTATTTATGATCCTTGAATCCTTGAGCTTCTTTTGAGCCATTTCCCGTCAAAATTAATTAAAAAATTTAGCTAATTTTTTTTAAATATGTATGTAGGTATGTATGTAGTCATATCCTTTGCAAAAAAATTTTTTTTGTGAATGAAATAAATGGAAAAGGATTCTTTGGACGCAGGACCTTCAAATTAAATTATATCTGAAGGAATTTTCGAAAAGGATCACCGTTTTCCCGACCAAATGGCAGAAGGACGATCCTTGAATATTTAGTTAATTATACTATCGCCATTTTGCGTTGCTTTCGGAAACAGTGAGAGAGTCCTTTTGGAATTTATTTTATTTATGATCCTTGAATCCTTGAGCTTCTTTTGAGCCATTTCCCGTCAAAATTAATTAAAAAATTTAGCTAATTTTTTTTAAATATGTATGTAGGTATGTATGTAGTCATATCCTTTGCAAAAAAATTTTTTTTGTGAATGAAATAAATGGAAAAGGATTCTTTGGACGCAGGACCTTCAAATTAAATTATATCTGAAGGAATTTTCGAAAAGGATCACCGTTTTCCCGACCAAATGGCAGAAGGACGATCCTTGAATATTTAGTTAATTATACTATCGCCATTTTGCGTTGCTTTCGGAAACAGTGAGAGAGTCCTTTTGGAATTTATTTTATTTATGATCCTTGAATCCTTGAGCTTCTTTTGAGCCATTTCCCGTCAAAATTAATTAAAAAATTTAGCTAATTTTTTTTAAATATGTATGTAGGTATGTATGTAGTCATATCCTTTGCAAAAAAATTTTTTTTGTGAATGAAATAAATGGAAAAGGGTTCTTTGGACGCAGGACCTTCAAATTAAATTATATCTGAAGGAATTTTCGAAAAGGATCACCGTTTTCCCGACCAAATGGCAGAAGGACGATCCTTGAATATTTAGTTAATTATACTATCGCCATTTTGCGTTGCTTTCGGAAACAGTGAGAGAGTCCTTTTGGAATTTATTTTATTTATGATCCTTGAATCCTTGAGCTTCTTTTGAGCCATTTCCCGTCAAAATTAATTAAAAAATTTAGCTAATTTTTTTTAAATATGTATGTAGGTATGTATGTAGTCATATCCTTTGCAAAAAAATTTTTTTTGTGAATGAAATAAATGGAAAAGGATTCTTTGGACGCAGGACCTTCAAATTAAATTATATCTGAAGGAATTTTCGAAAAGGATCACCGTTTTCCCGACCAAATGGCAGAAGGACGATCCTTGAATATTTAGT